>JALIZH010017137.1:0-29309 GCA_030522465.1 Rhipicephalus appendiculatus | reverse complement strand
AAAAGAAATTGACAAAGATTGTAGGCATCAGAAAGTTCGCGTCAAAATCTGATAAAAAGAAGTACAATGGGTAGCTTAACTCCGACAGGACGCAGGGACCCATATTTCAAGACCATAACATATGTGTTCTCAGAAAAAATATTGTTACGGTAACGAATTCCTTTGCGTGTACTCATAGATCACATAAAATAAATTTAAAGGCAAGTACACGAACGAGTAACATCCTGCAAGTCTGGGGCAACTACTCAGACTTGGTGGAACACAGAATAGCCTAGCTAGAGTTGATATTCAAAAATATCTGAGCTCGTGAACATTCTGATGCATAGAAAAACCTCAATAATAACCAGAATGATTTCTCTGCACGGTTAGCTCTATATGACGACTGACATGCGCGTAAAAATCTGACAGTACAGCCGCTCCATAACTCAAACCACAAAAGTGCTAGACGTCTTGGAACTGCATATGCTGCCATTTCCCTAGGAGGCGTGTATACCATAACTCTGGTCTCATCACCAGGGAGTGGAAAAAAATTATGACAGTGCTCAAAGCCAAAGAGGCCACGCACATTTCTATCCGTGATTCAGCATGCTCCTATTGGACACTCTGACAGTTGCCGTCACTGGCGTCGGTTGCAGAGAACAGCTACCCAGCCACTCGTAGATTAATGATATTGCGAGCTCCCGCAGGCTAGACTCAGAAGTTTTGTAAATGCACCGAGAGTTTGCAAACAAGCTTGTCACTGCAACTTGCGCGGACGTCATCGTAGAAAACGACAGCGCGGATGGCGCTAGAAGCTAAAAAGGAGTTCTAAACTAGGTTACAGCGGTGCCCGCCGATGAATAATAAATATATAGCCATGACCACTCTCGGTTCGTTCTGGCCGACCTCCACGTTTTCCTCTTTCAAGGGTGAGACGTGAAGGATGTCCATGGAAGGGGACACGGCGGCGTAAGTTCGCACGTTGCCCGGACCTCGCATGATTACGACGGGGTCGCGTCCTCCTCGGACCCCGCGGAAATGCGTTTATGGTCCATTTGTCAACGCTGTGCGGCCAACGACCGTGCGGGTGACTCCAGCCGCATCTTTCTTCGCTTCCCTTGCGTTCCTTCATCTCGCAATCTGCTTTCTTTTTTCGAAGAGTGCCACGCAAACCATTTATGCGCTTCCACATAGGTAGCATTTGCTAAGGAGACAAGAAGAACGATGGGGCCCTAGAAAATTTGTGGAATCATGGTTTATCCATCGTAATCAACCTGTATTCAATAGTAATCGCGGCCCCCCTTCCGAATGTTTACGGCAAGGTATAAGTAAGATGTATTCTTTCATCGGATGTCATTTGTGTACTGATGATGCCACCCGCATAGCTGGCGAAACGTCTATGCTTTGTAATTTTTATTGTTGAGTAAGGCCAGTGATCGAAAATCTTGGGTCTGTTTTCGAACCGTGCAATTCTCGTAAGTGTTTAAAAATGAAAAGAGAGTCATAACAAGCTTAACACAAATGTCTTTTTTCTTAACAAAGTAGTTTCGCTTTCTTTTTTTTTTTTTGACGTTTTCATTTGGCACGGGCCTTTTTTGCATCAAAGCTTGCACGTTTCGAAGATCTAGCTCACCTTTACACTGAGCAGATTGTTATAGCTGCAGCACCAAGTTTATACCGACGGGCAGGATTGTGTGCATTGTTGGGTATGAAAGTCGCAAACCGCAAAAAATGTGAAGGCATGCCTCTTTGTGAAATTATTCCGATATAATCATTGGTGGTTATTAGTGATGCAGAACTATCGATGGTACTATCGATAGTTAAGTCACTATCGAAATATCGATGATAGAAGAAACTATCCGTAGCGCTATAGACAGTAAGTTTCATAGTACTATCGATAGTATAAAACTCGGTGTAACTTATACCGCGGTATAAAATCAAACGCGCAAACTCATTGCAGCATAAATTTGATTCTCCAAGTGTGTGATGCAGTTAATACTCAATCAAACAAAACGCGATTTTACGAAGTTCCCGACGTAACGAAAAACGTTCCTTTCCCCGGGAATTACACAAAGCGCTCAGTGTTGTCACAAACCCGATTTAACTAATTAATTTTGCCACCAAATCCGATTTAACGAAATCTTTCCTGAAATAACTGAAGGAAAAAGCGGTGATTCCCTCCTAATCTTGACCGAAACACGTTTTCGTTAGAGCGTGCGCTGTACCACTATCGCGTTGAAACATCTAGGTGCCATAGTTAGGGACCTAACTTCCCTTTTATAATGCTGCACGTTGCGCCAATGCAAGGAACAAGGACTCGCAGCAGCTAGCGTTCTTACGCACCGGATGGTGTTAGGCAGGGCGGTGGTTATCGCTTTTGTTATTTCTTGGTTTATGCGACGGATAGCCTTTGTTATCTCGCGGTTTATGCGACGGATAGCCTTTGCTATTTCGCGGTTTATGCGACGGATAGCACTGATCAACGCCTCCCTTCTTTCTCTTTCGCCCTTCTGACGCAGTCACGGCATTTCTTCTCCCTGTCATCGCATGTCGGTAGGCGGTCATAATGCCACGTGACAATCTACCTGGCCTGTAGTGCCCGAACATGGCGTCCCTTATGTCTGGGCCGCCGTCGGGCCATCATCGCGAAATTTTCAGACGTGCAGGCATGAATTACTGAAAGAAACAATGCCTTCGAAGTTTATGGGTGCCGCTACGTTACAATTTTAAATTTCGAAGGATCGGAAAATTTTTTCTTGATTTTACGAAATTCCCGACTTAATGAAATAACCTGGGCGTCCCAATCACTTCGCCAAATCGAGTTTCATCTGTACATTGTAGATGAGGAGAAGCAGGCTGAAGGGCAAGAAAGTTGATTTGTTTGCGGTCCGTCAGCAGAATCATTGGCTGACACATGATAATTAAGATGAACTGCTCAGCTTTAGCAGAAAGCAAGCCATTACATGTGGTGGAACTGCGCAGCTTCAAACTTATATTGCATTTTGTGATTCCAAAATGAAATCATCAAAAGCTAATTTTTAATTGTAACGTATGTCTGGTTACTTTTTAATATGAATTCATTGATGAACATATTCTGGTACTTTGATAGAGGCAATAATTTATTTCTTTCGCCACAGAATTGTTCATGAATTAAGCGAACTGAATACTGATGATAGCAAGCTATCGCAAATGATTTGGCAATATCGCCGCCTAACAACAGCATAACTATCCAAAGCACTATTGATTGTACTATCGGCAGCAATACTCCTGATGGTACTATTGATTGCACTATCAATTATAAAATCGATTGTTTACCGATAGTAGTGTTATCGATAGTTTTTTTACACTATCGATACTTTCAAGAAAACTATCGATACTATCGATAGTCAATTTACGATAGTCCATTCACTGATAGTGAAGGTTTCCACTAATCACTAGTGGTTAATCATGTAAACCTTCACTTGTCTCATTCTGACTTCTTAACTTGTTCATGATGCAGGTACGTTTGTTTCGCTTGCAGAGTTCCAATGATATATCTTGGCTGACGACATATTTTGCACCCAATATTTCAGAGAGGCCATTTTTTCGTCTAGAAAGTTTCGCATTGTGAAATGAGAAAGACGTGCAGCGTTACATGTTTCCTGTGTGTCTATCTTGACACATCGAAATTTTGCTATTCTGCTTTTATGCTTCGCGCAGCAAATCAACTACGCTGACGACGATCCTAGCACATCAGCGTCCATTGGAATTCATATTCGTATAAAGCCTTAATGACCCACTGCCACTGTAGCGACAGCGTTTTTGTGCCTCTAAACGATTACAGGCATCAGCGGTGTGACAGCTTTTCACACCAAATAAGTGAGTTTGCAATACATGGGCACACCGTCAGTTTATGGGCGCCACTAATGGTACCGGCTCTTTCCACACGGAACGACACGGTCTCAATTCTTATTTGGGACCGATAACAATGGGGACAGAATCACATTAGTTGTCGAAAATTGCATAGATTGAATCGAATAAGCTACCAAAGATAGAGTATCATTAATCTGGGCGATTCTACATGCTCGTTCTCTTATGTGGCACCAGTGACGCGCAATAAACATCAAAAGTGAACCTAAAGCGAAACCGTGTGCTTCTGTAAGAGACGCTATAAGAAAGGGAGGTAATGGTAGTGGCATGCAACATCGTTAGAAAAAATACCAGGACGCCACAAAATGAAGATGCGTGGCAAACGACGTTGCACGCCAGCTGACAGCTTCCGTAGGGGACAAATGCGTAGACGCGTCTGTAGTAAAGAAGCAAATAACGAACAAGGCAAGACAAAGTTTCTGTACTTGTCCTAAAATGATTGGTGCTATAAAAACAACGTAATAACGTTCGAGTAAGCACAAAGAAACAAGTTTCTGTCACTTTTTCGCGGCACACATTCGTAAAAAAATTTCACCGACGATTACGACATTGCCTAATGTGAATTCTGAGCGCAGCTTTCTAGGTGTTTTGATTTTGGGCTGTTACCTCTGGATTCTGGCGTCGGCGGCATTGAGCCTCTGATCGGGCAGCTCGTTTAGCGGCAGCGGCATTCGACGCACTTCCACCAGTTGCGTCGCTCATTGTTCAGAAAGAACTGGCTGAGACTACTTTGCATATAGGTACACGGTTTACATTGAGAAGAGAACGCCGCAAGTTGCGTGACTGGCGCGGACATCTTCGTGCAAGCCCATTTCACACCAGCCGATGCAGACGGAGAGTGGCGCGACGGGCTCGATGACCGAAAGACCACGGATGGCTGCGCGTGGGCGCGTTCTACATGAGCCGACGCACGACGGCGCGCACTACTCTGGCGCTGCTGGTGGCCGCCGCGGAACATGTCGTCTCGCCACTGTCGTTCCCTCCTCCTCGCGCTCTCCTTGCTATCGCCGTCGGTTATCTTCCGCTGCGCTTCACGTTCGCTCTCTTTCGTCCTCGTTCGCTTTGCCGGTTACGACGACGCTGCTCATCGCAGTAACGGTCACCTTGGAGTTGCGCTCTGAAACTCTACGGCTTTCATATTTCGCCATAATGTATCTACAATGCAGGTGACCGTGCTCGCAAAAGATCGCGGGAGTGAGCCTTGCACTGCAGCGTCTCGGCGATTATCAGAACGCGCTTGAAGTCATGGATGCCCAACAAATTTAATACAGTAGAAGCTCGCTAATTCGAACTTGAAGGGCACTATAAAATGGTTCGAATCAAGCGGAGTTTCAATTTGTGGGTGGGCGCATAAATGAATCACTCACTGGAAAACGGCACAAGAGAATACGCGTGTGAGCAGCGCACCTTCTTTGGCAGACTTACAGCTCGAGGAGACAAAGACAAGAAAGAAGACGCCACACTACGCTGCACTCTCGTGAATTTTTAACAATCCGAAGCCTCCTCCCTAACCATTTTCGAGGGCCGCATTCGGCACAAGGTTTTTCGGGTACGTCAGCGCCGCAATCATAATGAGCTTCGCTTGAAAAAAATATATCGATCGAAAAACGGCACCCCGTCCGCCGTATACCACGTGAACATTCAGACCTCTCCTAGTCCGCATGTCTTTCTGCTCCTAGAGGTAACTAGAGAAGCAGCCCGCGTAACAACGACCGCGCATTTTAACGGCCGCGAAGAGGGCCGAGGAGTGAGCACGTGCGCGTATCGCCGTCATTAGTCCTCTTTCTGCGACACTCCATCCGATTGACGAAGGAGCACAGGTCGGCAAACTCACTCATGAGTCGACTCGCTCACACTCAGATCGGCCCGTGAGTCTGAGTGTGAATGAGTCAGGGTGAGTAATATTTTGGTGATTTTGAGTCTGAGTGAGTCCGGTTGAGGAAAATTCTAGTGAGTCTGAGTCCGAGTGAGTCGGGTTGAGGAAACTATTGGTGAGTCCGAGTGAGCCCTAAGCGCAAAATATATTTCTTGAGTGAGTCTGAGTGAGCTCCACCTTTTATTGCCGAGCAATGCGAAGGAGTAGCGCCTTCATCGCTAGTCTGACCACATGTGTACGTTGACCACTACCGGTCTACCTGGCGCGGCGCGATCATGCAGTCCGATTTCAGTCACCTCTTTACCGGCAATCATGCCACGTCGGCGATCACCGAGCAGTCCAACAATAACGCCCGATAAGATCACACACATCAAAGGAAAGGAGCACTCTGCTCAAGAAAATGACCGTCCTGTAAAAAAGACGCCATTGCCCCCACTTCTCTGGCTCCCTTTTCTACTTACGTGTCCTACCGTAAGCATCGGCGCTCTTTCCATTTTTATTTGAGAATCGAGGATGTTGGGAATGAGCACGCGCTTGGTAATTCCATCCGAAGCGCCGCTGGACATATTGCTGAATGTGGTCCCCGCCACCTTTCTTAGACAAGATCTATAGGGCACGCTATTACAGATTCTTAGCGGACAATGTTGCTAGCCGGAACCTGGTTTCTATTTACGTGCGGGTCCGAATGAACGAACATGCACAGCTGGCAACTCGGCAGAATTATCACGTTCGTAAAAAAACGCCATATCGCTGATGACTCCCTCCCTATGATCCTAACTTTGAAAGGGCTTCGAAAGGGCACTAATGGCTTGAAGTTCCCGACACTAGCATGGATTCGCGAGGACGCTTATCTCTTAAAGCAGATTCTCAGAGGTTATGCATGGTACTCTGTAGCGACACTGCCTGAGCAAATTAATGTCTTCGAAAACAATGCTAAACGAAGCATGTGTAACGGGTTATAAATGTTTCCTATGTTTGTAGGCCATTGCTCGGCACTTTTTCAGCATAATACGGAGTGTCCCCTATTGGAAAAACACAAATAGTGGGCATAGTGGAAACCACCATCCACCATTACAGTGGATGAATGTAGTGGGTGGATAGTGGATGGTGGGTGGATAGTGGATACCGGGTGGAAAGTGGATGGTGGTTGGATAGTGGATGCTGGGTGGATAGTGGATGCTGGGTGGATAGCGGACAGTAGTTTAGGTGGGCAGATGATGGACGGTAGCCTTGGTGGGTAGAAAGTATGCTGTGTGCAAGGTATGTAGCAGGTACGAAATGGCGGGCATATTAGTCAATGAAATATTTTTCTGTCAATGTTCTTTCTGTTACGACTGAAAACATATCTTCCTGTTACATAAGGCACACAAGCACAGAAAACACATTGTTGACTTGTGTTCCAGATGTGTTATCAGGCGAAACAGGCACAATAATAGCCTGTTTGCACCAAGCAATGAGCAGCCTGACTCAGTGAATAACTTTATTCACATTTCAACATTTCTTAGTGTTTTGCTTACATGTTTGCCTATACAAGCAGCTTCTGCAGAAAACGATAGTAGTAAACCTTCCCAACAGCGTCACGGTTCTCCCTTGGTGGCTGTATTTGAAGTGACTACAAAGAAATGCATTTCTCCAAGACCCGGGAAAACATTCAAAAACCATCATTAAAAAATAGAAATGCTTTGTTTAGGTAATCAATACATTGATGCGCCTTACGTACACTGCTCCTTTCGCACAATAAATATATAGTGAGTCCTTGTTGTAAGCATTGCATGTTGTTCGGCTAGTTGGTTCACAGATATAGCAGACATGTTCAATCTGGGCGAAGACAACTCGTTAGAACACAGAAATAAACACACACATGAAGCGCACGATGTGTGTTTTCTGCGCTTCATGCGTGTGTTTCTATGTTTGAACGCGTTGTCATCGCGTAGTTTAAACGTGTCTTTCATAATACAGTAGGATAGCACCACAAATTACTACAGCTGGTAAGCTATTACCGGCTGTTATTATAATTTTTTTCGCGAGCTGACGTAAACGGAATACCGTGCCGGGACAATTATTTGCCCTCGCAGCAGGCCGGCAGCGTTAGCTTGATGGCAGCTCTTGAAATAAATCTCTTGAAAACCACAAGCGGGTTAGTTCAGTAGTCAAATAACCTTCCCCTCGCAAAATAAACACTCGATCCACTAGCCCGAGCCGAGCAACACGAAAAAAATCCACGCATATCCACGGAGTGAATGATGATGAGTGGGCGAAGCTCCGGAGGTTCATCGGTAAAAACCGTGAATCTTTCGGGAATCTTGCCCACTACATCATCAAAGACGTGACAAACACTGTGTGTATATATTAAGAAATTTTATTTATTCGTGAGCTGTGATTTTCTGTTTTCGTACTGGAGCCGTGTTTTCTTCGTTGGTCGTGAGCCATGGTGGTTACCGTTTACATAAGCCGTGGCTTCTGTTCTGCCTTCATTATAACGGGTTTATGGTCGGTGAAGTGGAGGGATAGGGGTTCTTGGATGGGTCGTAGTGGGAAATTTGCAAAGACAAGATCGATGTTGTGGGTTGCATGTGGTAGTCACTAGATGGCACCGCAGCGCAATCTAGTGATCATTCTGAGACCTAGAGGTGGCTACGACGCTTATTCTTCATCGTCATCAGCGTCATCGTTATGACGCATAGTGCACAGCACATTCCATGTGCTGTGCCGCGCCGTGATGGCAGCGTCATCGTCATCGTCATGGTGGCTACTACGACGACAACGACGCGGGACAAGCCTACGCCCTAAGAAGCGCCGCCCCTAAAAACAAAAACAAAAAAAAAACAACGAAACCACAGCCTAAACGTTACTACATTGCAGCGGCAAATGAAATTCACAGTGGACTATGCCGGAAGCCGGCCTACGAGCCAGTTTTCGCTCGCGCTGCACTAGTGACCCCCCCCCCTTCCCCCGAAACCCACCTTCAACATTTCGTTATCCTTGAGGGGCGGATTCTGAACAAAGTCCCGTTCTATCCAGCACAAAAATTTATCGGTACACAAGGGTGCTAGCATAGACAATGTTCATTATTGCTTCACCAAATGACACAAAGTAAAAGCTAAGCAAAGATAGACCAATGCAACTTATCGCGCCTCACCGATTCCCTGTCCCTAACCCGGTGCTACATCACCGAAATTGCTACAGCACAACCCGGTGGCTGCAACAAGAATTTTTTTAGTTCGCTTATTTCAAGTGCAGTGACGGCTGCTAAATACCTATGTAAGATGAGCACCTTTCTGTCGAAAATGTTATCTCTTATTTCAGCTTTATGGCGGGTAGCGCGCCCTTCTCACATATAAGAGCACCTTAAATTTTAACAGTAGCGATTAAGTTCTTTACAAACGTCGTGTGGTAGCAGGTTTAACACAACTGCAAGAGCATTCAGTACCGCGCCATTCAATATCTCTTGGCTATAACGCACAGAGCGATAATAATGAATAACATGCATAGAGTAACCTACCTTTCTCAAGAAAACATGCTGGCAGTGTACACTTGCGACGTACGCCGGTCTTCAAGTGGCGTGACGAGTCGGCGTCGGCCACTGACAACCCCGTTTGCGGGCATCCGTCGGTCTCGCGGCAATGTGGTGAGTTCCCGATGTGCACGAACTGTGACATCGAATCTCCATGCCACGGTGCGCGTTGCGAGAAACTATTCCGGCGCTGTTCATCGATAATGTGCGGAAGCATTTGAAGACGATGTATTCCAAGAGTAATCACGTTCATCGCCAGCAAAGCAATCGTACTTGGGGAGCTGGCGGCTGCTGATCACTCAGTTTGCACATACCGCACATCATATTCATTCAAGAAGGTCCGCCTAAGTCAATGACCGCAACATAAAACACACAACGATGGTCCGCCCAAAAATCAACCGCATCTGCACAAACACAATCACCACGCCACGACCACGTTGTAGCAGGGCGGCGCCATGACAGGAAAGAAAAAAAATCACAGCATATCCACGAAGTGAATGATGATGAGTGGGCGAAGCTCCGGAGGTTCATCGGTAAACCGCGAATCTTCCGTGCAATTGGCCCAGTACATCATCAAAGACGTGACAAACTTTATGGTCTTATGGCTTTATGTATGGTCGGTGAATTGGAGGGAGAACGGTTCCTGCATGGGTCGTAGTGGAAAGTTTGCAAAGACGAGATCGATGCAGGTTCCTCGGATGGTGGTTGGTTGCATGTGGTCAAACAATATGCATGAGAGACCATATCGCGATGCCATGTGTTGTATGCCATCGCGATCGTCATCGTCATCAGCGTCATCGTTATGACGCATAGTGGGTACATTCCATGTGCTGTGCCGTGATGGCAGCGTCATCGTCATCGCAAAGGGGTGGCTACTACGACAACGACAACGCAGGACGACGGCGAACTAGCCTACGCCCTAGGAATCTTCACCCCTAAAAATGCGAGAGGACGACAGCGGCGACCCCAGTGGTCACGGCTTCACCGCCCAAACGAATTTCACTTCCGACACTGTTGGACGTGACATCATTGCTGCCATGACGGTTTGGCGCAGCTCATCCAGCATGCTACACCATTATTTTCCGCACCCACCATTCCCTCGCTGCTTTCCAGCACTCGCGCGATAGTGGACGCACACTATCCACCATCGTCCACTATCCTTTCCACCTTGTACACTATGCTATCCACCACTGTCCACTATGAACACCATGATTTCCAGCATAACCAGCATTATTTCCACTATATCGACTATCTTTTCCAGTACCCATTATGGCAGTTTTTCCAATAGGGTCTTCACCTTGTTACAATTGTCATCGGCGTCGAATTCCTTCGGCGGCTGCGAACCCGACAAATAGTTGATTGGCCCGTTCCAAGCAAGGATGGGCAGGAGACCAGCGCGGCTATCTCCCTGCCTGGCGTGAACCAAGGGTGTCAACCGACCGGTTCTGCACCAAGAAGACCAACGAGACAGGGAAGGCCATTGTGACCTCAACTGCGAACGGTCGTACAGGAGGCATTCAAGCAAACCACGAGGTCCAGGCCACTGAGGTATTTGATGTTGGGGCGACAGCGAGACTGGTCCGACTGCCGCTGCGCCAGGAGCGAAGTCACGGAAATTATCGGGGGCAAAACGACGCGGCATTTGACGAGCAACCTTCACTCCCTCTCTCTCCGTGGCACCTGCTGCGTCGAGTAGCCTGGTTGAAGACAATCCTGTCGGGCCGCTAAATTCTTCTGCACGAACGCAGAGAGGCAAATTTTAATGGAAGTCCCAGGGAGCTGGTCTTTTGAAGATAACGACCCCACCCCCATCTCCGCTTAGGCTCTTCTCCCCCCCCCTCTCTGACCGGGAGAATTCTTGGAACCAGCCCAAGACAAGATCTTCAAACGTGTGTAAAGTTTGGTGTTGTGCGCAAAATCTTGGTGATGTGCTTTCGTGACCATATTTGGGCATCGCTTTGGACTATGCCCTCTCCACGTGCATTGTGGTGTCTTTCCCCACCATCGTGGGTGGAGCGTCGAGATCTTCAAGCGGCGTATTGGCTGGCGATGCGGACAATGCGGCCAGGTTTGGCCACGCGGCGCTATATAGGCCGAGGACATTTTGTATGATGCCAGTTATTCAGCAGTAATTTTGCAGTAATTCTTCTCTGTTACTCACTTCATAATTTTATGTCGTCTTCTCAGTCACTAATCATTTAAAAATTACACCATCTTCCGCTAAAGGGAACCATGTGTATATGTGAAGCAGCGGGCGCTAACGCTTACACTGGCGGCGGCGTTGACGCTGGCGCTCATCGCAGCGTTGCGCAGGAGAGAAAACTGGGGAGGCGCAAAGCAGGCAGTGATGGAGCAGTGTTTCCTACTGGAACATGCCAATCGCTGCTATGGGGCTATGAGAGACAGAAGACTCCGACTGGACACAGAGACCCGCACTCCGCTTTTAAATGCGAATGCATTTCATAGTCGGGCTATGTCAGGCATCCGGCGTTGGCGTTGTGCGGCGTTGGCGTTGTCCGCGGAGGAGGAGGATAGGTTGAGGAGGTATGCACGCCGGCAGGTGTTAGATGTGAAGCATCTTATGGCGAAGCTTAATCCGGTGGTGGTGGTGTACGGCGTGACCGCCCTTACTGCGCATGCGCAAACCCTTTCAAAAAAAATAAAGATAAAAAACCTCCTCTCTCCCTCTCTCTCCCCTAGGCATCCCTCCCCGCGGCAACCACACCCTCACTGCGCATGCGCCTCCCCTCCTCTCTCCCCTGCTACGCTCCCCCCCTCTCTCCTCTAGGCATCCCCTGCCCGCGCCGTCCACACTCCCACTGCGCATGCGCGTCCCACCTCTCTTCTTCTCTCCTACGCTCCCCCTCTCTTCTCTAGGCATCCCTGCCCGCAGCGTCCACACTCCCACTGCGTATGCGCACCCCACCTATCTCTCCTCTCCTACGCTCCCCCCCTCTCCCTCTCTCGCCTGGCGACGCCGACACAGGCAGCGTCTGCTAGCGAGTTTCTTGGTTGAAAAAACCGACTGCTCGCGCTGCACAACCGTTCACTGGCCACCCCGTATATATGGCAATGAATCTTGACCTCCAAGGTGGTGCCGGTGGGAGATTTCTCCTGTGCGTTGTTGAACAATAAAAATTCGCAGCGTGCGCGTTAACTAAAAGCGGTCTGCGGCGGAGCTCGGCGGAGCTATATATGAAAAAAAAAAATTAAAAAAATAAATAAAAAAGTTATAAAAACAAGAAAAAGCAAAAAAAAAAAGGCGCTGCGCCGTGCTCCCGACCGGGCTGCAGAAATTAGGCGCCTTTTCCTTCTTCAAACCACAACCACCATATATAAATGGAGTGAAGCGCGCGCGAAATGCATTCGCATTTCCTCACGATTCCTTTCGGCGAGGTGGGGTTTTAGTTAACGCGCACGCTGCGAATTTTTATTGTTCAATAACGCACAGGAGAAATCTCCCACCGGCACCACCTTGCAGGTCAAAATCCATTGCCATATATACGGAGTGGCCAGTGAACGGTTGTGCAGCGCGAACAGTCGGTTTTTTCAACCAAGAAACTCGCTAGCAGACGCTTCCTGCGTCGGCGTCGCGAGGCGAGAGAGTGGGGGGGAGCGTAGGAAAGGACAGAGAGGGGGGGGGACGCGCATGCGCAGTGGGAGTGTGGACGCCGCGGGCAGGGATGCCTAGAGGAAAGAGGGGGGGAGCGTAGGAGAGTAAAGAGGGGGGGGGACGCGCATGCGCAGTGGGGAGTGTAGACGCCGCGGGCAGGGATGCCTAGATGAGAGAGGGGGTGTGTAAGAGAAGAGAGAGGAGGGGAGGCGCATGCGCAGTGAGGGCGTGGTTGCCGCGGGGAGGGATGCCAAAGGGAGAGAGGAGGAGAGGAGGTTTTTTATTTTTATTTTTTTAAAGGGTTTGCGCATGCGCAGTAAGGGTGGGCACGCGGCACACCACCACCACCAGATTAAGCTTCGCCATAAGATGCTTCACATCTAATAAATCTTTGTCGTTCTTACGGACGCATCTTCTGACTTGTTGGACGATGGATCCTGAGACGGGGGCCGGCTACCAGTAATGAGACCTGCAGGACCCGGAGTCACAACAACTGGACGGCAGCGGTGGGATGAGACGAGCTCATCGACCTCGAGAGGCAACCGAACGGCACTTCTGAGATGAACGACGCTGGAGGCATGACTGTGAACTGGGTGAGTACCGACTTTCTCTGTTGAACTTTGGCAGGCATTTACTCTTTGTGTTAAGTAAAATCTGGTAGAGTGTAGCTGTCTTGGTCATTGGGTTAACAGGTAACTTGCGTCAGGCATATAATTGTGACATAGCTTGTTTAAGCTATTTCTGTCGGTGGCGGCAAGGTTAATAGTGACAGGATAGGATTCCATGTAAGAGAATAAGGAAGCTTTTTGTAGACTAAGTTAACGGGAAACTTGAGGCAAGACAGAAATCTAGAGCTGTCGTTGTCCTCAGGGTTAATTAGTTGCAAGACAGGAATCATTTGTGGAACAGAGAACGGTACCGGAAGCAGCCATGAATCTGAAATCGCTGCGAAAATTCATGTTGCTATGAATTGCGGGGGAGTAAAATGTGGATTCGCCGGACTCCCTAACAAGGTCAGAATTGATAGATAAGATTCTTGAGACAGGGTTGGACGATGACGACCTCGCAGGCTTGTCGATGACATTCAGGAGAGGGAAGGAAAGACAGAAGCCGAAAGAAAGGCAGAAGCCGAGGCAGATAAGATACGGAAGCACGAGCTTGAAATGAAGCGCATAGAGATGGAGATTAGTCACAATAATAGAGCAGGAGGCTGCGAGGCCTCCGTTACAGCAGAGCGCGTCAAGTTCAAAATGACGGACCTAATGAGGTCGTATAAGCTAAGGGAGGACATTGGTTTGTTCCTTGTCAACTTTGAAAGAACTTGCGGAAGGCAAGGTTTTGACCAGGAAACATGTCCACAACGCTTGTTGTCCCTACTCCCGCGGGAGGCATTAGAAGTAATCGCGCGCCTGACGAAAGAGGAGGCTAACAAGTACAGTTAAGTAAAAGCGAGCCTGCTCATGAAGTATAGGTTGTCGGCTGAAGGTTTCCCGCGAAAATTCCGAAATGCCGTAAAAAAAGAAAAACGAGTGGTACCCGGAGTTTGCCTAGAAGTTAATTGTCAACATGGGGGGAACGGCTTAAGGAGGCAAAGGCGTATGGGGATCATGACAGAGTACTTGTGTGTGTGTTGGTCCGGAACAATTCTACCAAAGGTTACCAGAAAATGTGAGGTTCTGGGTAGAGGATAGACTGGACGTGAACACAGTGGTGAAAGCCGCCGAGCTCGCGGAAGAGTTCGTTACGCGACGCGCCCTCGGGGCAACCGTAGAACCTAGAACGGAACAGAAAGGAAAGTTTCAACTACCAAAGGCTGCGTCATTCAGAAAGGAGGTGACGAGTCTCACAGAAACTCCTAATAACAGTGAGGGTAACAAGGCACCTAACCATGGGCCGCCGGCAGAGGCCCACAAGAAGAAGTTCGAGGCAAAGAAATCCGGAGCTTGGTTCAATTACCAAGAAACAGGGCACTTCGCGATACATTGGACGAAGCCATGAGTAGTTTTCTTGTCCTTGAATGAGGCCGACGAGAACATGAAGCAGTTAGAGCCCTATTTGTATGACCTTACAGTGAATGGCAAGCAGTGTCGGGTTCTTAGAGACTCCGCAGCCACTATGGACGTAATTCACCCGTCTTTTGTTGAACCTGGACAGTTTTCCGGAGACTGGGCCTGGATTAGCCAAGCCGTGGAGGCAAACAGCCACTGCCTTCCCGTAGCTAAAGTTGTCCTTACAGGTGCATTGGGCACGTTGGAGACGGAAGCCGCGGTGTCGCCCAATCTCCCACCTCAGTATCCTTACTTGTTTTCAAATAAGTCATATCAAATGCTGAAAGAGAAAGGTCTCGCGTTGGGAGAAGGCATAGTGCAGGCACTAACCAGATCAAAGGCGCGAGAACTGGCCGCGAAAGCCACCGTCGCAGAGGCAACCGAGCCTCAAAACAACAATCAGCCCAGTCCACAGAAGGAAGGGGTCGTTGACACCCTGATGACAGAGCAACTAGAGATAGCCGTTGCACCAGGGCCACTTTTTAGTAGCCCAGAGGAAAGCACAGAGGGTGACTCATTCCAGGTGGAAGAAACGACAAAGGAGTAGTGTGTCACGCCAATCTCAGATAACCTAATTCGGCTGTTGGGCATGAACTCTTCCTCCTTAATAGCGGAACAGAAGGGGGAAGCAAACTGTTAAGAATTTCCTACACAGTTCGAAAGAAGGGGTCGCTAAACGGAATGTGAAGTTCCAAGAAAGGGGTGGCATACTCTATCGTAAATATCTGGACAGGAGAGGAGTGGAGTTTTCCCAGCTGGTTGTACCTCAGGCGTATCACCAGGACCTGCTTTGTTTGGTGCATGGAGGATCGTGGTCAGGCCACTTAGGAGTAAAGAAGACGGAAAGTCATCTTTTGCAGGAGCACTGCTGGCCTGGATGTTTTAAGGATGTAGAAAGATTTCTAAAATCTTGTGATGCTTGTCAGCGAGTGGGTAAGCCAGGAGATAAGGCGAAATTTCCAATGAAGCTGGTGCGCGTAATCATGGAGCCCTTTCGTCGGCTCGTTATTGACACCGTATGTCCCTTGCCCAAGACAACCTCGGGCTACCGTCATATCCTGACAGTAGTCTGCCCAGCTACTAAATTTCCGGAGGCGGTCCCGCAAGACAGCTAAATTCCGTGGAAATAGTAAACGCACGTCTGTCCCTGTTTGCCCGTGTAGGTTTTCCTGCGGAGATACAATCAGACCAGGGCACCGTTTTCACTAGTGCCTTAACTACAACCTTACTAGAGAGGTGTGGCGTGAAGTAAATACACAGTTTGGTCTACCATCCACAATCAAACTCGGTAGAGAAGCTTCATTCCGCCATGAAGCGAGTTTTGAGGGCCCTATGTTTTGAAAGAAAAACCGACTGGGAAGTGTGCTTACCTGCAACGATGTTTGCATTAAGAACTGCACCGCATGACACAACGGCGTTTACGCCAGCAGAGCTTGTCTACGGCCGCAGGCTGCGATCTCCTCTTCGCATACTCAGAGAGTCGTGGGAGGGTCACGGTGATGATCCCGTAGTAGTGGAGTATGTCCTCACATTGTTGGATCGTCTAACAAAAGCCCAAGAACAACCTCGGGCTACACCTCGGGCTACAGATCGTCAAATTCGTCCTCGTGGCATCACCTTATCAAAGTCTTGGTGTACACATCACATGACCTAACGGTTATTTTTTATTTTAGCACACAGCCTAATCACATGATAATCAAATGCATAACATCTGACAAAAATGTTGACTGTACTCATGGCGCTTGAAGTGGTCTAGCACATAACGCGAAAGAAGAAACGGCCAAGCCGAGCGCACTCTCCTTTGTGCTGGCCGGCTCAGCCGTTTCTTCTTTCGCGTTAAGCGCTGGACCACTTCAAGTACGACAAACACACTCGCCAAATCTTCAACACTTGTCTACGCATAGCACTTGAGTTTACTGCATTTACCTAACTGTCGCATGAAATGCAACATGGACCGACACGGTAGACAAAGAACGAAGTCATACCTCTATCCGGCCGCCTTCCAAGGCACTGCGGAAGTCTGTTTTTGACAATGCCCCGATCACGTCGCACTTCTGACCACGGACCGATATCACCTTTCTTCGGTCGTTCCAAGTTAACATGGTATCGATTGTGACAGCACTCGTTGGAGACGTTGGCGGCCCTCCTTCGCCTGGACATTTCATAATTGCCGACCGATGCAACCGACACAACCGGGCAAACACGTGTAACGTTGATCCATCCGTCGAAACGCCGCGGGGCCGCGGCATGGCGATCACAACGACGATACGGCTCTCGTTTGCACGCGAGTCGCTAGGGGAGGAAACGGCGCTGCGGACGTCGGCGTGGTAAATGGTGCAGCCGTTCATTTCAGTGTGAATTTTTTTTGTTTCTTTTATAACGGGTGTTTTTATGAATTGCTCAGGAAAACAGGGCTGGCACCAGAATTGTTTTAAAAGAAGGATTTGGGGGGGGGGGGGGGGGGTGCACTCACGACATATTAGTTGGGTAACGGGGCCTGGGAAGCGGAGAACTTATCCGTTTTGTTTTGAATATTTGCACTTAGAGGGGGGGGGGGAAGGAAGGCGGAAATTTTGAAAGAGTTGCTGTCCACAGATATGCACAGGGGATGTCACTCATCAATGTAACCTTTATTTATTCGGCGTGCGCAGTGAAGTCTTGCATAAGAATACCCTCAACCCTTCTCCATTACGAAAACGGCAAACGCTACTCTTTGGCATTGAAAGTAGAGCTGTGCGCCGGTCGCAAAATTGCCGGCGGCGGCGCGCCGGTGTTTCCACCTTCGGCGGCGGCGCCACACCGGCGCGGGGTTCATCGAACCGGCGGCGGCGCGGCGCGCGGGGGGGGGTGTCGATATTCAAGACTTGGCGGGGCGAGAAATTTGTCCCTTGAAAAAAATTTGTCGTTTGGAAAAAGATTTTCCTATCTCCCGCTAAAGGCAACCATGTGTGGATGCGAAACAGCGGGGGAGATGGCTGGCTTGAGCGGGAGAAACGTCGCCGCTCCCGTTTCGCGGCAGCGGCCCGGGCGCTGCAGATGAGAGAGAATGAGGCGCACGCGCTCCGTCATTTTCATACCGCGGAACTACCGTGACGCCCCCCAGCGGAGTACGCAGCTGTCGCACCACCTGTCGTGCGCGCCGCTCCGTAGAGTAGAGAATTCCTAGAGGAGAGAACGGGGGGGGGACCGTAGGAGAGGAGAGAAGGGGGAGGGGGACGCGCATGCGCTGTGGTGGTGTGGGACGTGGGCGCCGCTCCGTAGAGTAGAATATTTCTTGAGGAAAGGGGAGAGCGTAGGAGAGGAGAGAGCACCTATCGTGCGCGCCGCTCCATAGAGTAGAGGATTCTTAGAGGAGAGAACGGGGGAAGCGTAGGAGCGGAGAGAGAGGGGGAGGGGACGCGCGTGCGCTGTGGGACGCGGGAACGAGGGACGGACAAAACCCCCGCAAGCACGATCAAGGAACGGAGTCAACGGGATGCGGGCGCTGCTCCGTAGAGTAGAGGATTCCTAGAGGAGAGAAAGGGGGGGCGTAGGAGAGGAGAGAGAGGGGGTGTGGGACGCGGGAAGGAGGGACGGACAAAGCTTCCGCAAGCACATGCAAGCAAGATCAAGGAATGGAGTCCATGTGGGTGACAGGCACCACCGGTAGTGCGTGTTATTCTTTGCTTGCACCCACCACATGCCTAGCCATTGCCACGGCCGCGCCATTGCTAAGCAGCCACGCTGTGCTCTCGGCCATGATTCTGGTAACTGTGGTGGTGGTTGACGGAATTATTGTACTACAGTGTTCCGGTTCGCATAGTGCAGGGGGTCTCAAACACGGGGCCCGCGGGCCGCATGCGGCCCGCGAGGCTCTCGGGTGCGGCCAGCGGCCCGCAGATGACTATCTTCGCCCCCCGTTGTATTTATTTTCTTATGTTCGTGAGCTACATAGGCATCATCATCATCAGCCTGTCTACGCCCACTACAGGGCAAAGGCCTCTCCCATGTTTCGCCAATCAACCCGGTCCTGTGCTTTCTGCTGCCACCTTATACCTGCCAACTTCTTAATCTCATCTACCCACCTAATTTTCTGTCTCCCCCTCACGCGTCTCCCCCTCACGTGAAATAAAGAAGAAGAAATGGATATGGGCCGGGCACGTAGCACGTCGGCAGGATAACCGCTGGTCATTAAGGGTAACTGACTGGATTCCAAGAGATGGCTACATAGGCATGACTGGTTTAATGTCTTCGTGAGGCATCCTATGTGTCCACCTTGTTTTTAAGCGTAACCGTGAAAGAAAAGTTATATTTCTGAATCGGCACCCAGATTTGAGTCAATGTTGGAGGTCGGTATCTCGACATAATTTTGGAATCGTGGCATCAAATCTTCTTCAGAAATGACTTGCATATGAGATATCGGACAGTTTCCTTTCAAATGGCAACGATTGTTGGCAGACTGTTCACCCCCCCCCCCCAGTTTTTACCTTTTTCGCTGCACGGCCCTTGCGGAACTAAGGTGGGTGACTGCGGCCCGCTGGCTGAGGTGAGTTTGAGACCCCTGGCATAGTGGGTGCTTCCCTACTTCATGAAAGTGGCCGGACGCGGGGACGCGGGAGGGACGGACACAGCCCCGAGCATAAGATGCTTCGCATCTAAAAAAAAAATTGTTTTCCCAAAAGGGCGAAGCAGTGAATGCGATAACAACATGTCGTAATGTTAAAACGAACTAAGGCTAGCGGCTAACTCTTTTTCATCCCGGTCCGCCTCGATGGATCAGTGGCTAGGGTACTCGGCTGCTGACCCAAAGGTCGCGGGTTCTATCCCGGCCATGGCAGTCGCATTTCGATGGAGGCAAAATGGTAGATGCCTGTGCACTGTGCGATGTCAGTGCACGTTAAAGAACACTAGATGGACGAAATTTCCGGAGCTCTCCATACGGCGTCCCTCATAATCACATCGTGGCTTGGGACGTAAAGCCCCACATATTAGAAAAAAACAAAAAACCTTTTTCATCCGATCTAGCTAGCTGAACTGCAAAACGCTGGTGTAAGGGAATGCGGCCGCCTCCGAGAAAGAAACGGTTTTCGTGCAGTTTTTCGTATCAGTAGCTCGAAAGTAGAAGAGTATACGAGCCGTTTGATGATGCGACCGCGCCCTTATAGTCAAAGTTCACAGTGGCCGCTCCAGCCACGCAGTCCCTCTAGCCCGGTGTCCGTTCATACTCCTTCGCCCAGCGAAAGACGGACAAGGCGTTTGCTTTCTGGTTGAGGAGCAATCGACGGCAGGCCTCGCACGCGGAGTGATGTTATCGCATGCGCCCTGTTATCGCCTGCGCCCTCCGTGCGACGGAGATGGGCAGCTTGTTTCATTTATGCTTCAGCCATGTTCCACGCTAGCGCTCGCGAGCTTTTACTCCCGAGTACAGCATACAATGCGCGCACAAAAGTTATTGATTTGGACTTTATACGGAACATGACGGCGACGACGAAAACCTGTACACAGTGTCCATACAATGGTTATCGCAGTAAAAAATATACAAAAACCGTGGATCCGGGCTGGCCTTTTTTGATGAAGAGCTGCATCGTCTTCGCTGTAAAGAGTTCGTCCGTTGGACGAATCAAATAATTCGGCGTCTGTTCCATTGGTTTCGTTCTCACTTTCACTACATTTCTTACAGGCGATATCTTCTCGACACTTATTCTTCAGGCAGCACGTGCACAATGTTAGCGCTTAGCGTTGAGCCTATCGGGATTTCGAGCTAGTCGGCTACATGCTGTTATTTCCGCTTGCGCAATCGGAAACTCCCAAAATGGAGCGAAATCAGTTCATCGCGCACGATAATCATGCGAGGTGAGGAAGAACGGCTGGGCGAATACCATGAAAACAGGGGATCGAGGAGACAATTCACAACTGATATTTCTCGTATGTGGACCAATTGACAGTATGCGTCCAAATTATGTCACGTGATGCAACGTTCTGGCGTCATGAAGAGCGCCTAAAAAAACGAGAAACGCGGAAAGAGAATAATGCGATAGATTTTGTATTTTTAGAGGCTGTTTTGGGGCCTTTAAAAAGGCGGGGTGTGCAAACACGGAAACAAGAGAGTAGTCAAGACACCACAAACACAGCTAACTGAAAAATCGTACAGTGGCGGAAAAGACGGTATACAGACAAAAAAAAAAAAAGAAAAAAAAATTGAAGGCAGCTTCACACTAGTGGTGCCAAACCTGAAGGTAGTGCAGAGCTGGGCAGCCTTCTTTGTTTCTCTTTGGTTTTCACTGTCTTTCCTCCGCTCTTTCTTTCTTTTTCTGGGTTTCCGTTTTTTCTGCCTTTTCTTTCTCTTTTATTTCTATTGATTTCTTCCTCTCTCTTTATCTAGTTTTTTTCTCTTTCTTGCTCTTTCTAATTTTCTTCCTATTTTCTTCCTTTCTGTTTCTTGCTTGCTTCCTCTTTTTTTCCTATTTTTATAAGTGGTTTTGTCTGTTTTACGCGAAGCGGCGATATACAGCATGTATACGGCAATCCGGGCGCCTAAAGTGCTCCGAACAAGGCGCTCGAAAAACAAGAGGAAGGCGAGTTTTTCTTGGCGCGATCGCTCGCACAATATGAGATGGCTATGCTCTTCGTGGTTTTTCCTGCGTTACGCCAAGCTACGACAGCATACGATTACAGCGTACGATGACGGCATACGATGACAGCATACGATGACAGCATAAGACAGCCCCGGCCCCTAAAGTGCTCAGCACTTAAAATACTTCCGTGCATTTCCAGGCTAAAGGCGATACCTATCACTCAGTTGCGCGTGATGGTCTACGTGAAAGATAACTGGTCACTCTCTTGACTTCTTTCTTGTGTCTATGTTCTCACGTCGTGTCGTTTTAACATGAATTCCTACCGGCTAGCTTAGCTATTGGTTACTCTAAGTTTTTCATTGCCTTTACTTCTCTATTTATTTATAGACTTACTCGAGTAAAAATGAAAGGGAAAAAAAGTGCATTAACCCATCGATATGTATTACTTATCTATTTCAGTTATCTATGCACAATGTAGTTCATCGAAGACTCCACGAATACGTTATGCAGCGAATTGGGTTGTCGCCCTTTAAAGCTGGAGGACGCCGTAGCATTCAGGTCAGGTCACTCTTGAGACTGTTCCGCGGAAGATACAACTTTCGCGGAACTATTCTAGATGTGGCCATCTATAGAAGATGTCCACAGTCAATTTCTGCAAAGCGCATTCAGTTGCTCGAAAAAGCTATGAGCCGTGATGTTTGCTCATGACCACGTTGATGAACCGAACCCGCCCGCACATTGCCAGCGTAAGAAGCCACTGGAAGAAATTTACGGAAACAGGAACTTGTCAAGTGTGAACTTGCATATGAATGTGTCCGAGATACTTGAGAACAATGCAGGGAATGCGTACCGACCTTCACAGGCGCGTTAGACAGGCGGACGCATTAAACCTAATGCGATGGCTTACGTCTGGGGTCGGCAACCTGCGGTCCGCGGGCCACATGCGGCCCGAGGGGCAGTATTACGCGCCCCGGCACTACGTCAACTACCCCTCCCCTCCCTTCTTTTACCACTTCCTATCTTTAATAAACTGAGGATTGCACAAAAAACACAGCACCCGAAAGACAGAGACGACGACACCTGCGCAGGTGTCGACGACATTGCGCAGGTGTCGTCGTCTCTGTCTTTCGTGTGCGGTGTTTTTTGCGCAATCCTCAGTTTCTGAAAGAACGCACCAGCTAGCCCCTAAATGTGTGCGACTAGACTTCCTATCCGAAGGCCGACATGGCAGGTTTGACCTAAAATGAGATTTTCGCTTGTAAGCCATCTTTGTGAATTTCGACCTTGTGACATGCGCGCTGAAAATAAACATGATTTCCAACACAGTTTTGTACATTATTCTCAATTCACCCCATTGCTGTTTGCCTGCAAAGCCTCTTCCCCCTTCCCCTGATTTGCCATGCGGCCCCCCGCTTTGTCGGCTTCAAGCAACTTGGCCATCCACCTGAAAAAGTTGCCGACCCCTGGCTTAAGGCGATCAGAATTTATGCACGGCCTCCGAGACGTACGCACAAAAGCGGATGTCTGATAGCTGCGTTCGTTGCATTGAAGCGCATTCCGTCCACCTAATTAGTGTCGAGAGATGTGAAAGCTTCGTGACATTAAAATGACGTTGCGGAAGAAAAACCGGAAACAGGCGGCGCGCTGGTCGCCGAACTCCAGCCAATCAATTGCGGCCAAAACAGGACAAGCAGTCCACTAGGGGCACATGTCGAGAACTCCCCAGCCACAAAAAAATGAAACAGGAGCATGCTGGGAACTGTGACCAGAGCATAGAGCACAAGGGGGAGAGCGGCGTCGGAGGAGGTTGCTTTATGGACGGTAGGCGCGCGCACTCGTGAATTTTTTTTCCTCATGAGCTCACCTAGAAAAAGGAAAAGAAACAAAAGCATGGTAGGATTGTAACACGAGCCCTAGGATGTTAGGGGCTTCAGAGGAGGTTGTCTTATCGATGCTCGGCGTGCTCTCTCCTATTTTCCCCCCTCAGTAGTTTGAGCGCATTCCGTTCCTCTAACTTGAGTCGAGAGTTGTGAAGACTTCGTGACCTCAAAATGACGTTGAAGAGGAAAACCGTAAAGAGATGGCGCGCTGCTGGCCGAGCTACCGCCAATCAGCGGCAACTGAAATGGAGTGTCCATTACATGGACTCATCGAGAAGAGCTCCCCGGTTAAGTGATGTATTTTATGTCCAGATGCCCCGTTCGGGTAAAAAAATAACAGACTAACGGCGGCGCGCCGCAATTTTGCGCGGCGGCGGCGGCGGCGTGGTCACTCTCGCGACTTCGGCGGCGGCGCGAGCGGCGTGAGCAAAAACAGGCGGCGGCGGCGGCGTGGCGCGGCGGCGCACAGCTCTTATTGAAAGACATGTTGCGGAATAAAAATAATTTTGAAAAGCATTGCGTGGTGTCATACTGTGACCTCTCTTCACCCCATTCATGTCCCCTTTCGCTCACTGACAACATGATACTCTAGATGCGGTCGCACCCTCCCCCATTACACGCCAAAAGCGGACGTCGGGGTTCATGTACGCAAGTAGTAACGATTACTAACCAGCCGGTTAGACAGGTAGTACCGTCTACTACCACTGACATTTACGACCTCTGGTCTAGTTCTGAGGTAGTAAAAAGAACGAAATATGTAGTAATGGGGTCATAGAGGTAGTAACGGGTCCCGTTACTACCTTTTTTACTACCTTTTTTTTAAGGTGTATAGTAAGACAGATTTAATCGAAATAG
Organism: Rhipicephalus appendiculatus; assembly: GCA_030522465.1. Lineage (NCBI taxonomy): Eukaryota > Metazoa > Arthropoda > Arachnida > Ixodida > Ixodidae > Rhipicephalus > Rhipicephalus appendiculatus. Next base: position 5,081 of record JALIZH010017137.1, on the reverse strand, counting down.
ACAATTAGGGCATAAGGCCCGATTTAAAAAAGAATAAAAGAGAAAAGCGTTTCTTTCTTTATTTGTGGAGCCTGGTCACGTACTTGTCACCGCCCCCTTAAAAAGGGGACTCTCAGAGCATTCATCTATCCATTCATCCATCCATCGGTGGCAGTGGAAGCCGCGGCAGAAAGCAGAGCACGCGGCATACCAGCGTTGACATTGGTATTTTTTCGCGTACAAGGTAGAATCAGCGCCCGGATATTCTGAATGCACTGAAGGGAAGTACTTTTTTTTTAGGTTGCTGCAATTATTTTGGCCCCATTTACGAAGAAAAGCATGGCAACTGCTCGATTTTTCTTATACAGATTAATGTAAGGACGTATCAATTCGTCTCTGGCAGTGTATTACTTTCTTTTTCATTACAGACCGTTTCATCTCGGCGCGAAATACCTCGATTTGAGAAATATAGGGGTGTTCTAGCATCCTTTTTTTTTTTTCGAGACGTGTATGAGTTGAAACTGGGCTAATTTTCGTCGAAGAATCATGTCATCCTCCGTTGTTGACACGTCGTTTTACTAATTAATGGCGTAGAGATATTTATGAGGCGGTCAACCCAAGCATGGTTACACTCTACAAAGAAACGCACAAGATAACTGAGCGCCCTGGTCATGTCATTCAATTACGGTAATGAGTAACTTTGCCGAAATATTGTTGCAGGCTTTGATTAGCCGATCTACATTTACTCCACATGTCGTTCACAGTGACAGTGCCAGAGTTCTGATTGTTTCCTTTTACGTTGTGTGTATTTTGCGTATGTTTTGGTCGCAGAATGGCAATATTACCATGATTTACTTTTATTGTACTCTCGACTGCATCCAAAGGGGTCGCACATGCAAAAGAACGACGTTCTTCTGAAGGGACACTGAGTATTCATCATGGAAAACGACTGAAAGAAGAAAAAGCCCAAAGTGTGGCTGATATGTGACGCCCGGTGCCTTAAATCAAGTGCACCAAACTTTGAACGCATGTTGCAGTCATTCAGAAAAAGCTAAAAATTGCCATTTTCTGTTTTATAATGTCCGACGTATGTAATAAACACCGCAAAACTCGCTATGCTAATGGACGACCATAAATGTATAAAGCGCGCCTGTAACATGTCCGGAATCGTCGCAGCACCGGCGACGTTCAGTCTAGATGTATGGCGACCACCTCTGCCCTCCTCCCTGTCTCTTGCTTCTGCGGTGCGACAGGAGGTAGTTGCAAAGGGAAACTGGGGAAGCCTCACGGGCGTGTGCGAAGCATTGTGTGCTGTGCGAGCGCAGCTTTCGCGCCAGACCCGGCGGCGTCGGCGAAATCGCGTGGAGAGAGCATGCCGAGTGCTGATGCCGAGTGCCGAGTTTGGTCAGCTTATTTAGCGTTTCTCTCCAGTACGTGCATGGAGAGACCGGGTGAGCGCGAGCCCCGGGCGTCATCGCGCCCAGAACAATAATCCTTCTCTTTTTGTTCTCATCCGACAGCGAATCCATACTATAGAGCCCCCCAAACTTCGAAGTATAGTGCATTTCCAGCACATGCGGATCTCTTGCAGATGCATCGCACTTCTAAATTCTCTAATATAGGAGGCCCCTATCTGCAGCAAAAAAAAAATGCCCATTTGAGAATAAATCGGCCCCAGTATGCACTTGAATTCGCCTCACACATTGACCTGACATTTCCAAATCTGTGGCAGGCTATATAAAAGCGCAAAATAATTTTTCCTCGCCTCATGCAAGCCGAGTCAACAGTGCGACAGCCTTTCCAACCCTGGGCGGCGAGCGCGGCGGTGCGGAGGAGGGGCGGGCCACGACCTCCTCTAAAATTACACTCTCTCCTTACGATTGGATAAGCCGGAAAGGAACCTGCCGGCGTGCATTCTCGGGGGCCATGATACTGTTCTGTGGTAGACGACTATGTTCAACGGGATTCCTAGAACGTTGTGCTCGGCTATTGACAGCTGTAATCATTAACGAGAAGCACAGAGCACATGCACTGTCTACGAAGCCAGAATTGTACGCGCATACCTCCCTTTAGTTATTCTGAAAAGCCTACGTGCTTTATCTGGTTGTATTGCAGAGTTATGCTAGATTCTTCAGTAGCCTTACTCAAAAGCTGCAGAATATAATGTGCTTATGAAAGGAAGTTATGGTTCCTGCTTATTATTTAAACAAACGACTGCAAGATAAGCAAAATGTCTGCTAGTGTGCGGTTAAATGTGTGCTTCGAATTTTTTTACTCAGCAAAGGGCAGGTTGAACCCAAAGAAGCACTTACCGGACGAATGAGTCAATTAAATATTGAAGGACACTTTGTACATTCCAAAGTGTGTTCGGCGAAAGCGTGCGGCCATTCCACTGACTATGCCATGTCTTCTTTCTTTTACACTCTCAGTGGGATAACACACAAACCAAATGTGTGCGTGTTTTCTTTTAAATGCGAATGCATTTCTTAGTCGGGCTATGTCAGGCATCCGGCGTTGACCGGCGGCGGCTTCCGCGCGCCGGCAGGTGTTATCTCTCCGCTCTCACTCCCTCTCCCATAGCAACAGCTGCGGGCGCGCGCGCTTATCCTCGCCCCTAGAAACCGGAGCAGGTGGGCGGAGTAGCGGAGAGTGAGTGGAGAGGAGGAGCGCGCTCTGGTGCGTGAGGGCGCTCGCATCGCGGGAGCTCGGTGGAGCTATATATATAAAAAAAAGAAAAAAAAAAGAAAAAAAGAGGAAAGAAAAAAAGCAAAAAAAAAAAAGGCGCTGCGCCGTCCTCCCGACCGGGCTGCAGAAATTAGGCGCCTTTTCCTTCTCCGAACCACAACCACCATATATAAATGGAGTGAAGCGCGCGCGAAATGCATTCGCATTTCCTCACGATTCCCTTCGGGGAGGTGGGGGGCATTTTTTTTAATTTTTTACCGCGAATCGCAGCGAGAAGCGAGACTACCCTATTGCAAAACCCAGCGCCGCTGGGTACCAGCGTCCAGTGCCATGCCGGATTATGGGCCCAGTATCGCGCTGGATAATGGGACGCTGGAGCGGCATTTTACTGGGAGGCGCTGGTACTCCCGCGCAATACGGCTCTACAGCGTTGAAATAGCGGTGCCTTTGTGCCATAAATAAATATATTAGTGCAAGAAGTGATATAGTACGCATTAACGCAATAAAAAAAAAGCCATATGAAAAAAAAAAAAAAGCCATATGAAAAAAAAAAAAAAGCCCCCGTCAGCAGGATTCGAACTTGCCACCTCCCGATTCCGAACTCAGTGTTCTACCCACTACGCCACGCCGGATCATGCTGAACTTTGCGTAAAACAACTATTTAACCAACAAACACACGGTTCGGTTTCATGTTTACATGTCGCACAGTCACGATAGACGCGATCTTCCTTTCCAAATAACAACTGCGTCTTTATTAGACAAACGAACGGCGGCCGGTACCGAATGACATGCCGATAATGGCAAGAGCGCTAAGTTTCTTTAAGAATTCACATGTTAACTACGAAAAATATGAAATACACGTAGAGCAGGCACTGTTTGCTGGCTGTTACTGCCGATTTTTTTAATAGCCGTTTCTCGCTCTTGCTACTGGTCAACATTTACAGAGGTTTTATGATGACTAGTTAGTTGGTTGGTTGATGACATAAGAGTCACGAGAAGTACCGGCTAGCGCGGCCGGCAGCTTTCGGTGACAGCTTGTGCGCGTTGCTGAAAGCGCGTCGCTTCGGTGGTCATCGCTCCTTGTGCGGACACCGTACACAAGGAAAAATGGTTAATTTAGGTTAACGAATGTCCAAACTGTACTTTACAGTCATTCTTACGCTTTAGAATTGCGTGTACTTAAAGCGCGAAGTGCCGGTAACATGTAGACGGACACGGCCGGCACACTAGGCCTAACGCTCGCTGGGAGTCTCGCTGGGTAGGACCGGTCTCGGCGCAGCGCAGTTGCGATGGTTGAAGTTTCTGCATTCAAGCTTCGGAACTTTTCTAATGGTTAACTAAAGTTCAGCGGAAGTAAGTGGAAGGGCAAACAGTGCCAGAGATGCGTTTCCGGTGTGGTGATATTGAACGGCGGCTGTTTTTCTGGCCTCCGTTGGGTGGGGTTGCGAAGCCAGAGCTGAATTGCTTCTCGCCAACTGTGCGGCGATGTAACGATTTGCTGTTTCTGGTAGGACCGGCGCCTCCAGACTTATAAACACTGCAAAATGGAATCATTACAACAACCAATCCCTGATGCCAGACTGGTATATGTGCGGCGCATGCATGCACAAAACGTGCACTCATCGCTGCTACGTGCTCCGCAAGAATTAACGCCGTTATTGAATCTGCGTGAATAAGAAGAAAAAAAAATCAAGCTAAAAAGCAAAATAATCAGCGTTGGCTCCTTTGTGTTATTGACGCATTTTTTTTCTGCATTCCAAATGGAAAAATAAAAATGACGGTGATTTCGCATATATATCACATAATGTCTTGCGCTTATCATTCATTCTCTTTCTCTGCCAAGCTAGAAGTTGTGAAAATGTTTGGGACCTGTAAGCAGGCCCCTGGCCAAGGGAGGGGGGGCTAGGGGCCCGGGCCTCCCCTCGAAATTCGGATGGAAGGGGGGTGTTTACCGAGGAAAAATAATAAAGATCAGTGTTTTTCAAGGCTTTCAACAAGTGCCCCCCCCCCCCCCCCCCGAAAACATTGTTTGGCTACGGGCCTGCCTGTTAGGGTAGCATCCATTGGTACCATCGAATCAAACATTCTATATTCAAACATACCGAAACATTCCGCCGCATACACTACAGAAACTTGCATGCCGCACTGGAAGAAACAGTGCAGGCTCCAGTGTGCACCAGCGCACTCCAGTGAAAATTCCAGCGTTTCCAGCGCTTCCCAGTACGCGCCAGCGTCACAGCGGCCAAGCCAGCGCCCCTACCAGTGCGACCCAGCTCTTTCCGAGTGCGCTCACCGAAGTGCCAGTGAATCCCAGCGTGTACCAGTGTTCCCAGTGCGATCCAGCGCCAAAAAACGTACTGGTATCACGCTGGGGGCGCTGGTTTTTGCAATAGGGTAATCTTCCTCAGTTCGCATGC
>JALIZH010017136.1:0-31391 GCA_030522465.1 Rhipicephalus appendiculatus | reverse complement strand
TCGCTCAATTCGGTGTTCTCCGTGTCCGTGTGAGCGTTCTTTTTTTCGGCGTGCACGATGTGACGTTTGGCGCGAATCGCGTTGCATCGCAACGACTGCAAGTTCGTGCAATATGGGCCTGTGTTGTGCTCCTGGGTGCCGCGGCATCTATGACAATGGGCCAAAAGTGCGCCTGTATTCGTTCCCAAGTGATGACGCGCAGAAAAAAGCGTGGCTTCGAGCTATCCCACGGAAGGATTTCACGCCAAGAGTGCATTCGAAGGTAAATAATTGTAACATTGCTTTATCGGGCGTGTGAATCTTCGTTCTTAGCTGCCACAGCTGTAATTGTCGAAAGGGAATACTCTTTTCGTACATAATAAGAATACTTCAACACAATGATGAAGAAGCATGCATTTCTCGTGAGTATTGACTGAGCAGTGGGGTACATTTGTAAATGAACAGTGCTAAGAAGGATGTCCTTCTTGGAGTGTAGTTAAAGTAACTTCTATTTTGTTCTTCCTGCCATAAACTACGCCTGCTGTGGTCTCTGTGTTTTGTTTTCTGCATGTTAATGTGTGCAACCATCCTCCAATGCCAAGCGTGTTATGTAGCAAGTTATTGCGACAATAAAAAAAAATTCCCCATCTCCCGCTAAAGGGAACCATGTGTGGATGCGAAGAAGCCGGGAGATAATTAGCTTGAGCGGGAGGAACGTCGCCGCTTTCATTTCACGGCAGTGGTCCGGGCGCTCATCGCGGCGCTGCACAGGAGAGAGAATGAGGCGCGCGCGCTCCGTCATTTTCATACCGCGGAACTACGTGGCGCCCCCCAGCGGAGTATGCAGCTGTCGCACCACCTGTCGTGCGCGCCGCTCCGTAGAGGATCCCTAGAGGAAAGGACGGGGGGGGACCGTAGGAGAGGAGAGAGAGGGGGAGGGGACGTGCATGCGCTGTGGTGGTGTGGGACGCGGGAGCCGCTCCTTGGAGTAGAGGATTCCTAGAGGAGAGAGGGGGGAGAGGACGCGCATGCGCTGTGGGGATGTGAGACGCCGGAGCCGCTCCGTAGAGTAGAGGATTCCTAGAGGAGAGAGGGGGGAGAGGACGCGCATGCGCTGTGGGGATGTGGGACGCGGCCGCCGCTCCGTAGAGTAGATGATTCCTAGAGTAGAGGAAGGGGGTGAGCGTAGGAGAGCATAGGGGAGGGGACGCGCATGCGCTGTGGGGGGGTGTGGGACGCGGGGGGCCGCTCCGTAGAGTAGATGATTCCTACAGGAGAGAAAGGGGGTGAGCGTAGGAGGTGGAGGGGACGCGCATGCGCTGTGGTGGTGTGGGACGCGGGAAGGAGGGACGGACTAAGCCCCCTCCAAATACATGCAAGCAAGATTAAGGAATGGGGTCAACCTGGGCGACAGACACCACCTGCCTAGCCATTGTTAAGCAGCCTCTCTGTGCTCTCGGCCATGACTCAAGGAATGGGGTCAACCTGGGCGACAGACACCCCCTGCCTAGCCATTGCTAAGCACCCTCTCTGCGCTCTCGGCCATGACTCTGATTACTGTGGTAGGGCTGACGGCCTTCATATTACTATACAGTGTTCTGGTTCGCATAATGGGTGCTTCCCTAATTCATGAAAGTGGCGGGACGGGGGACGCGGGAGGGACGGACATAGCCCCGAGCATAAGATGCTTCGCATCTAAAAACTTCCCCATCTCCCGCTAAAGGGAACCATGTGTGGATGCGAAGCAGCGGGGAGATAATTAGCTTGAGCGGGAGGAACGTCGCCGCTCTCGTTTCACGGCAGCGGTCCGGGCGCTCATCGCGGCGCTGCCCAGGAGAGAGAATGAGGCGCGCTCCCTCCGTCATTTTCATACCGCGGAACTACCGTGACGCCTCCAGCGGAGTATGCAGCTGTCGCACCACCTGTCGCGCGCGCCGCTCCGTAGAGGATTCCTAGAGGAGAGGAGAGAGAGGGGACGTGCGTGCGCTGTGAGACGCGGGAGCCGCTCCGTAGAGTGGAGGATTCCTAGAGGAGAGAGGGGGGAGAGGACGCGCATGCGCTGTGGGGATGTGGGACGCCGGAGCCGCTCCGTAGAGTAGAGGATTCCTAGAGGAGAGAGGGGGGGAGATGACGCACATGTGCTGTGGGGATGTGGGACGCCGGAGCCGCTCCGTAGAGTAGAGGATTCCTAGAGGAGAGAGGGGGGAGATGACGCACATGTGCTGTGGAGATGTGGGACGCGTACGCCCGTAGAGTAGATGATTCCTAGAGGAGAGAAAGGGGGTGAGCGTAGGGGAGGGGACGCGCATGCGCTGTGGGGGGGTGTGGGACGCGGGGGGCCGCTCCGTAGAGTAGAGGATTCCTAGAGGAGAGAAAGGGGGGTGAGCGTGGGAGAGAGAGGGGGGAGGGGACGCGCATGCGCTGTGGTGGTGTGGGACGCGGGAAGGAGGGACGGACTAAGCCCCCCTCCAGACACATGCAAGCAAAATCAAGGAATAGGGTCAACCTGGGCGACAGACACCACCTGCCTAGCCATTGCTAAGCAGCCCCTCTCTGTGCTCTCGGCCATGACTCTGATGACTGTGGTAGTGGTTGACGGCCTTCATATTACTACAGTGTTCTGGTTCGCATAATGGGTGCTTCCCTACTTCATGAAAGTGGCCGGACGCGGGACGCGGGAGGGACGGACATAGCCCCGAGCATAAGATGCTTCGCATCTAAAAACTTCCCCATCTCCCGCTAAAGGGAACCATGTGTGGATGCGAAGCAGCGGGGAGATAATTAGCTTGAGCGGGAGGAACGTCGCCGCTCTCGTTTCACGGCAGCGGTCCGGGCGCTCATCGCGGCGCTGCCCAGGAGAGAGAATGAGGCGCGCTCCCTCCGTCATTTTCATACCGCGGAACTACCGTGACGCCTCCAGCGGAGTATGCAGCTGTCACACCACCTGTCGCGCGCGCCGCTCCGTAGAGGATTCCTAGAGGAGAGGAGAGAGAGGGGACGTGCGTGCGCTGTGAGACGCGGGAGCCGCTCCGTAGAGTGGAGGATTCCTAGAGGAGAGAGGGGGGGAGAGGACGCGCATGCGCTGTGGGGATGTGGGACGCCGGAGCCGCTCCGTAGAGTAGAGGATTCCTAGAGGAGAGAGGGGGGGAGATGACGCACATGTGCTGTGGGGATGTGGGACGCCGGAGCCGCTCCGTAGAGTAGAGGATTCCTAGAGGAGAGAGGGGGGAGATGACGCACATGTGCTGTGGAGATGTGGGACGCGTACGCCCGTAGAGTAGATGATTCCTAGAGGAGAGAAAGGGGGTGAGCGTAGGGGAGGGGACGCGCATGCGCTGTGGGGGGGGTGTGGGACGCGGGGGGCCGCTCCGTAGAGTAGAGGATTCCTAGAGGAGAGAAAGGGGGTGAGCGTGGGAGAGAGAGGGGGGAGGGGACGCGCATGCGCTGTGGTGGTGTGGGACGCGGGAAGGAGGGACGGACTAAGCCCCCTCCAGACACATGCAAGCAAAATCAAGGAATAGGGTCAACCTGGGCGACAGACACCACCTGCCTAGCCATTGCTAAGCAGCCCCTCTGTGCTCTCGGCCATGACTCTGATGACTGTGGTAGTGGTTGACGGCCTTCATATTACTACAGTGTTCTGGTTCGCATAATGGGTGCTTCCCTACTTCATGAAAGTGGCCGGACGCGGGACGCGGGAGGGACGGACATAGCCCCGAGCATAAGATGCTTCGCATCTAAAATGGCATTCTCATGATGCGATGCAAGAAATAAAACAAAAGTAGTCGAAAACAAAAATGTAATTTCCTTTCATTGCAGATGTAGAAACCCGCCTCCGAAGGTGGTTTTATTTTTCCTTTTCTTGCTTTCTTTATTTTTTTTAAATGAAGAATCGTAGGCGCAGTACTTGCCCGGCCCATGGTTATCAAACTTCATGGTGTCGCGTTAAAAAATAAAACCGCCAGGCCTGCGCAGAAGGCGCAGCACAGCCACAGCGAAAGCTGGGAGAGCGGCCTTTAGCCTTTTTTAAACACTCTTGGGGCAACTACTACAAGCCCACTTGCATGGTACCCACTACGCTATAAATAATCATAATTTTTGTGTAGTGGGGAAGCGTCTACTATGCCATTCTTCGTCATTCTTCAGAAAAGCGCGGTGCCCGCTACACTCTTGTAACGAATTATGTGCGCTTTGTTGATGCTGTGGCTGACGACGATGAAGAATTATGCCACAGGCTTTTGTAATGGGTTGGAGCATTGAACGACCCACTCGTTACGCAATTCGCATTGTGTGACGCCTGGTTCTTACTTTACTGCTCTAAAACGCTTTACAACACACGTTAACGCGATTCCTTACCCGATATGAAACCTGCCTAGGGTCAGTTTGCACCGCAGTTTCAAGCAGTGGCGTAGCTCAGTGGTAGAGTGCTGGGCTGCCACGCAGAGGACCCGGGTTCGATTCCCATTCTGTCACAGGTGTTTTTAAATGCGAATGCATTTCATAGTCGGGCTATGTCAGGCATCCGGCGTTGGCGTTGTGCGGCGTTGGCGCTGTCCGCGGAGGAGGAGGAGGAGGATAGGTTGAGGAGGTGTGCGCGCCGGCAGGTGTTAGATGTGAAGCATCTTATGGCGAAGCTTAATCCGGTGGTGGTGGTGTACGGCGTGACCGCCCTTACTGCGCATGCGCAAACCCTTTAAAAAAAAAATAAAGATAAAAAACCTCCTCTCTCCCTCTCTCTCCCCTAGGCATCCCTCCCCGCGGCAACCACACCCTCACTGCGCATGCGCCTCCCCTCCTCTCTCCCCTGCTACGCTCCCCCCCTCTCTCCTCTAGGCATCCCTGCCCGCGCCGTCCACACTCCCACTGCGCATGCGCGTCCCACCTCTCTTCTTCTCTCCTACGCTCCCCCCTCTCTTCTCTAGGCATCTCTGCCCGCAGCGTCCACACTCCCACTGCGCATGCGCACCCCACCTCTCTCTCCTCTCCTACGCTCCCCCCTCTCCCTCTCTCGCCTGGCGACGCCGACACAGGCAGCGTCTGCTAGCGAGTTTCTTGGTTGAAAAAACCGACTGCTCGCGCTGCACAACCGTTCACTGGCCACCCCGTATATATGGCAATGAATCTTGACCTCCAAGGTGGTGCCGGTGGGAGATTTCTCCTGTGCGTTGTTGAACAATAAAAATTCGCAGCGTGCGCGTTAACTAAAAGCGGTCTGCGGCGGAGCTCGGCGGAGCTATATATGAAAAAAAAATTAAAAAAATAAATAAAAAAAATTAAAAAAAACAAGAAAAAGCAAAAAAAGGCGCTGCGCCGTGCTCCCGACCGGGCTGCAGAAATTAGGCGCCTTTTCCTTCTTCAAACCACAACCACCATATATAAATGGAGTGAAGCGCGCGCGAAATGCATTCGCATTTCCTCACGATTTCCCTTCGGGGAGGTGGGGGGCTTTTTTTTATTTATTTAGTTTTTTTTCTTATTTCGTGCGATATTGGTTACGGACACCGGCGGCGGCGGCGGCGGCGGTGGCGGCAGCGGCGGCGGCAGCGGCGGCGGCGGCGGCGGCGGACAACTACGGCGCAGAAACGACCCTTGTTGTGATCTCATAACAGCTTTCGCTGTAAAAAAGCTACGTTTGATTCCTACCCTACACGTATCACTGCTCGCAATGCTTCACTTGTGCTCGAGAAAGCTTCTCAAAGAAATGACATAGTATTTTGCACCCATCACAGACTCTTACAACACCAGTAGAAGCGAGCGCGACGCTCCGGAATTCCGGAACGCAGCGCCCGCGCGGACACATGGGGTGACGTCACGCAACCATCGTAAAGGCCTTAGGAATCTAGGGGATGTTGCCTAATACCTCACAGATGTGTAGCGGGTACAAGCTCGTCCACAGAAAGAAGAATAATGACATCGTGGGTGCTGTCCTACTTCTCAAAAATTATGATTTATGATGTAGTCGATACCTTGCAGAAAGACAAAACTTCAAACACAGTTGGCCTTGCCCCAACACGAAGCTGCGCTCAGAATTCGCATATGCAGTATCGTAATCATCGTGAACTTTTTTAATGGGTGTATATTGAACGAAAGGCTCAGTAATATTCATTTCTTTACCGATATTGAAGTAGCCAGCTTTTTTATTTCACACTGGGATTGCATAACACCTCCCTCAGTTGATGTGCATTTGAGGAGGACTTTTCTGACGAAATTGTAGGAGTTTCTGTCGACCTTTTTCTTGGGTTTATATATATAGCAAAACGATGGTCTGTCCTTGGAGCTCGAACGACATAACTGCCGTCGTGAGAGCCCCATTCACATTAACCGTCGTGATCACCTGTCGTGAGAGCCCCAATGACATTACTGAGCTTAACAATTCATCCCTGGCAGTCGTCCTCCTCCTGTGCCACATGTTATATAAACGATCCGACATATTCCTCCGCAATCGAAGATACTTAAGACTTGTCCACAGCCTCGTGCTCGAGGTAGACAAGTTTCCTCACTGCTACACACACACGTATGTGTTATGCGTTTATCAGTGTATATATTATAATCATCACCCAGCTCCTGGCGTAGCATGTCAGGCGAAAAGCCGGAAAAACATCTCCAGCTATTCATTAAACTATTTCTCTCTCTCTTTCACTGCTGCTCAAAACGCAATCTTAAAGGACCCCTGACAGTGAAAGATTTGTCTGCGACTTTTTTACAGTAATTTGCAGCTTTGCGTCGGGTAATGACGAAATTCAATCGTAAATGCTCTAACGTATCGTATAATTAATGCTAGCGTCGTCAATTCAGAACGATTTTGCGTCAGTTCGAAACGCCCGCCTAAATACCATTAGAAATTAGCGCCCCACAGCGGGGCAGCGCCTGAGACCACGTGCGCTCAAGCTTCGGTGATGCTGAACGCGCCGTCTTCAAATAGGGGGGACCCACGGGCGGTGAAAAATGTAAAGATGTGGGTGCTTTGAGCGTGTCCCCCCTCAGGAAAAAAGAAAAAAAAATCACAGCATATGCACGGAGTGAATGATAATGAGTGGGCGAAGCTCCGGAGGTTCATCGGTAAACCGTGAATCTTCCGTGAATTTTCGTCCAGCACATCATCAAAGACGTGACAAACACACAGTGTTTGTCACGTCTTTGATGATGGTGATACATTACGGGGAAACTGCGCGAAAGAAACGTGGACAAGTGGTATGAGTGTGGGGTGAAGCATAGGGACGGCCTGTCTGACTGTGGAAAGGGAGTTGTGTACTCTGTTTCTCTTTCATGTGGAAGCTGTTATATCGGACAGACCGGGCGTTGTATTAATCAGATTGAATGACCAGAGGTTGTCAATGAAAGGACAACCATCCAAGAACTTGTCATTACACTGCCGTGATTGCAAATGCAGCCCAGGTTTCAGAAGAACCAAAGTTCTGGCTCGGCACAAGGACCGCACTACACGTGAGATTGTAGAAGCTTATTTTATTTCCAAGGCCGGTGATAGCTGCGTTGCTAAGCCCTCTGTGGCGTTACACAGTACAGAGATTGCGTATCTAGACGCGCGTGTGTAGTTCTTTATCGTTGTTACCAACCTGCACACGTGGTTTTAGTGCTCCTTATATTTTTGTGCTTTTTCCGAATAAAGATTCAGTTGTTAGCAATGCGCCTGTGCTGTTGTTCCTTCCTTTGTCCACGTTTTATTTTATTTATTCGTAAATGGTAGCTAGACGTGGCTTCCGGTCCCCCTTCATTATAACGGCTTTATGGTCGGTGAAGTCGAGGGATAGGAGTTCTTATATGGCTCCGTAGAGGGGAGAGAGGGGGGGTGAGCGTAGGAGAGGAGAGAGAGGACGAGCATGCGCTGCGGGGATGTGGAACGCGGACCCGCTCCGTAGAGTAGATGATTCCCAGAGGAGAGAAAGGGGGCGAGCGTAGGAGAGGAGAGAGGGGACGCGCGCGCCGCTCCGTAGAGTAGAGGATTCCTAGAGGAGAGAAAGGGGATGAGCGTTGGAGAGGAGAGAGAGTTGGAGGGGACGCGCATGCTCTGGAGGGGTGTAGGACGCGGGCGCCACACCATACAGTAGAGGATTGCTAGAGGAGAGAAAGGGGGTGAGCGTTTGAGAGGAGAGAGAGGGGGGAGGAGACGTGCATGCGCTGTGGGGTTGTGTGACGTGGGAAGGAGGGATGGACTAAGCCCTCGCAAGCACATCCAAGCAAGATCAAGGAATGGAGTCAACCTGGGCGACAGACACCACCTGCCTAGCCATTGCTAAGCTGCCCCTCTATGCTCTCGGCCATGACTCTAGTGATTGTAGTGGTGGTTGATAGCCTTATTGTACTACAGTGTTCTGCTTGAAATAGATGGCCACACCGCCCGCGGGACGCTCTGCTTCCTCGGTGCACACGATGGGAACTAGAGGTGGCCTGGAACGCTCTTATTCTTCATGGTCATCAGCGTCATCGTCATCGTTATCACGTTGGCTACGACGGACGGCGCCGGACAAGCCTACGCCCTACGGAGCTTCGCCCCTAAACCATTCCTGGACTAAGCAGCCAAAACCACCTTGTGAGCAGCCCGACAACAGAGCGAGAGGGGTGACGAAGAATAGTTCTCGCCGGGTGCCAGTGGGGGGTATTGTGCGCGCTCCGAAAATGTTCTCTGACGTCGAGAATACTTGCTTGATCTCTGCAACGTCACGAGGGGAGCCTCTGCCTACGTGAAACCACAGAAATTTTTTATTGCACCTGAATACTCGGATGAGCACTCACATTTACTTTAAAACCAAATTAAAGTACCTTACAGGCAACGCTCGTCCCTAACAATCGGTCAGAAGTGCCCCCCGCATGCAGGTGTCCCAAACAACACAAATATCTCGAGTTTTCAAATTCGTTGTCAGGGACCCTTTAAAGGGGTACTGACACAAAATTTCGCGGCCGAGACAGCCTGCGGGTTCGATTCCTGTGAACATGTGTATATCTTCTGCAAAATATCAACAGCGAATATAGCTTGGATGGTATTTTAAATTAATTTTGAAGTTTGCGTGAGCGATCGACTCCCTCGCGCTACTGACACTCGCAAAGGGGACCTAGGTGACCCTCCTACTTCCCTCACGTGACCACGCTGCAACGAGTTATGATGACGTCATAGCCGCCATTTTTTATTTTTGCCGCATTCGCTCCAGCAGACGACGCAAACCGCGCGGAAGTGCGTCACAGTTCTGTGTGCTGACGTGATCGAGCGCTATACCCGCTAGGTTGTGATAGTTGCACCCGGAGGCTTGTCGTTTTTGAAACCGAAACTGACACTGGTCGGTAATCAGGAGCCTCTAATTAATTGTCTGGCGCGCGCTGCAGCAAACGATGTGTCGTGTTATCACTAAAAGACCCCCAGGAACATATTGCAGCAAAAAACAAAAAAAAAAACGCGAGGCCAAAATCTATGTGTCAGTAACCCTTTAAAGGGCCCGTCAACAGGCTCCTACTTTTTTTTAACACCCCCAAACAAGCTCGCTAATTCGTACAGTAAACCGCGGCGATCACGTGTCCCGAATATTACAGCGCTGCGCGCCGCGCGGACCCTCCATTTGGAAAAAACAATTCCCGCGCTGCTTTCCTACGCCTGACCAACCCTCCTTGTACGTGCAGGGACGTAAAGTCGGTGATCGCCGACTTGACGTGGCACTGAGCTCGTCGATTGGTCCTTTGCCCTACGAAACGGCTCCTTGGCCCTACGGTGATGCAGTTTCGGCCGCGCAGTGCGCATTTTCATTTTCCTGTGCTGCCCTCTGCCTTTTTGTAGTGCCCGATACTAGAGGGAGAAGCGGTATTGCCAGAACGAAAGCCTCCGAGATAAAGAGGCGTCTCGCTACTTTACCGCTAGGGGAAGGGTGCTCTTCGCATCGCGCTTCCTCCCTGCGCCGCTGACACGTGGTCATGTGAGGGAAGCCCTGCTCGGTCGTTGGCTGCACGCCGATGACTTATCACTGACGTCGTGTCAGGTTGCAGAAGTGGGCGGAGTCCCGACGACGGGCTACGCCTCTCCGCTCCCTACGGCGGAGAAGGGTGGCGAGGCCGCGCGAAAATTTGAAACCAGCTGAAACGGATGTCCTAACCCCTGTAATACCGGTGTCACACGGGCGTTTGGAAGGCCTTTGAACCGACTGTCTCTTGACTCAACTGTCAAGCACGAGCTGCCACACGGGTGATTTCGAAGGCCGTCGAGTCAATAAGCTATCGAGTCAACGGAGCACCCAACCCGTCCGTTGAAACTTCGATGGCTATTCAGCGACGGAAGCGTAAACAGCGCAAACGTGCACTCTCGTTCACAGCGTGCCCAAACCCACGATTAGACAAAGAAAAATTGCACCATTATGTTGTAAAAGTAGCATGCGTGGGCGGAATAAATTATTTAACAAAGTATTTTTGCCATTTTGAATGTACGAGCGGCTCATACTCTCGACAACAGCAACATGCTGGTTCGCCGTGCTCGTTATCGTTATCGCCAGTCTGTCTCCGCCGCCATATTGCTCGCAGCTTTTTTTTTGTTTTCCTGTGTAGATATTTGCTTTTCGCTTCTTTTTTCTTCATCTGCGCGTGTTCATTCTTCTTCGAAGTTTTTTATTTATTATTCGCAGTTGTGCAGTACTTTTTTCTTTCGCGCGTGTGTGTGGGCCATTAAATTCTTGGACGTGATTTTTTTTTTCGGTGGGGTTACTGTTTTTGTGTGTGCTTTGTGGGAAATGGCAAACGCGCCGCCGCCAAAAAGGAAAAAAAGCGCGCCAGCTCTGAAAATGGAAATAAAGATTTGCAGCGCCACACAATTTTTGCTAGAAATACCTGAACCACTCAGAGGCCGTTGAAAACTGCCGTGTAGCAGCGTGACAGCTCTATCGAGTCGATGGAGCTGCGGCGTTTCGACGGCCGTCGACTCGAGGGCCTTTCAAAAGTGCCCGTGTGACACACGTATAACTTCCTTATTATAGCACCTATCCGCAAAATTCTTGCGGCAGCATGTTCACATAGCAAAAGTGCACATATTTATCTTCATGACAATTTTTGGACCTCGGGGTTGTTTACTGGCCCTTTAAGTAAACGCTGCACGAGTTAAAACTACGCTGAATGCGAAATTCGTAACATTTTCAGTAATTTTCAGGAAAGGAGAAGGAAAGACAGGATGGATATTGAGATAAGCTGGCGTGCCGAATTGGTTGAGATAAACGGAAACACATCAGCAGAAGCAAGAAAACAGGAAGAAAGAGGGGGGGGGGGGGGGGGGCGCACGGCTTGTGCAGTTTTTCCAGCGACAAGAAGGGATAAGGCGGGAACATTCCGCTCAGTGATGTATCTCACAAGTGAGCAGGAGCTACAGATGATAATTTCACGGTCATCATAACGGTTAGCAATTCTTAGGTACAGGGCTTGTCCCATTGGTTTTCGTTGTGTACCTACTACATCGAATTAATTCAAGAGCTTCCCTTGAAATGTTTATGCCCATTGGCTGGAGTGCAATAAACTTGCTAAAAACGAATTACGCTCTATATTTTCTGTCTCTTGGGGACCGGAAGTTTGACTGCCGTGCGTAACATTGAGCTCAACGAAGTTTTGACTTTAGAAATTAAAATGCTGCAATGGTGCTTTCGGAAATTTCTTCGCTGCGTCGGCATGATGCGCGTTTAATGTAGTATCTTTCAATAAATACTGTCGCGTCCAGGAAGTTAACTTCACTCGAAGAATGGGGCATGGTGGATATAAGGATAGGGTGAAACTTTTTAAACGATCAATGAACGGGTTCAGTGCACTCACGTCATGTTTTCCTACAATAAATATGTCATTTATGTAGCGGACGTAAGCGTGAGGCTTTAGCAGAGATGATTCCAAAAGCTCTGATTATATTGACGCATAAAAATGTTAGAGTACGTTGGTACAAAAGGGGTGCGCATACTGGTGCCATAAATTTGTTGGTAGCAGCTAGGTCTTATCGAATTCGAAATAATTAAGTATACCGACTAAATTTTGGAAGAAGAGGGAGACTTCAACATAGCGTGTTTGCTTGCTTCCCGTGATTGACTTCGAGACAGTTTCAGTCCTTTCCGTAATAGGTATATGTTCTTATACAGGGAGCAGGCATCTAAATTTACCAGGATGGCTGATTGCGTAAACTTATACCGACGACTACAGAGAACTGCGCGAAAAAACTGGCACAAGGAAGACACACGCAAAGCGCGTCATGGATTATCCACTCGCCCAGCGATCCATTCTTCTAAAGCGTAGCGACTGTCACGGCCGTGCACAGTCGCTACGCTTCCACAACTTGCGCCCTAACGCGCTGTCAACAAAACGGAGTGCTTTGAACAATTGCAGCGATATGGGTGCGTATCGCCGTTGCAATATCAGCGCGCGTCAAAAAAGGTGCGCCTTCGCTTGAGCTGATAAGCTTATCTCTCCGAGAGGGACTTCGAAGTCGTTCACAGTAATTGGCATCCGCTGGCGGCGTTGACGTCCTCAGGAGGACGTGACATCACACGAGAACATCGAAAGTATTGTCAGTCGATGAGTTCGTAATGGCGGAGGCGTGGGCCGCTCGTCCCGAAGTACACAAGTCAACGGCGTCCGCTCATGGAGGCGTCTGAAGCGCTGAAACGAGTGCATAGGTTCGTGGCCTTGGCAAACACGTGTATATCTAATCACAACGTTTAAAGTTCACCGAGCGCAAGGCGGCAAGGAAACTCACCCCAGCGAACGCCCGAAGACGACTTAGTGCGCCGGGACGAAGCCGCATAGACTGACAGCATGGGATTCGCACCGGTGACCTGCACTGCCGCGCTGTTGCTGACGTCAGCGGTGTGTACGGTTCTAGCAGCACCGGCGTGGCCGCACCCAGGTACGTCCGAACAATGGTGTATTAGTGCCGGGATATTATGTGGTAACTAAAGTGGGATTCTCCCAACTACTTCTAAGTTGGCATAAACGCATTTCCAGAGGGAAATGGAGAGGGGAAATATCTCAGGATTAAAAGTAGGACATCAATCTTTCATGAAAACTGGACGAAATATACAAATGAAGATTTAAAATGTATGGGCTCGAAATCTGCTGTGCTAAATCTACCGTATTTAGTCGCATAATCTCAATACTGGCTAGCGTTGAAGAGTTTTGGCTCCTGTTTGTCGGCTAGTCTTGGCTATCCCCTTTTAAAAGAGCGTAATTAGTCAAGACATGTTATGCCTCTGCTTTACTCCTTAAATGTGTCGCACATTATCGCAGTTCTGATTAGGGAAATTCACCGAAAATCTTCGGAGCAAACAAACAGGCGTATTCCCGCTTTTGCTGACGTAAAGGTGGCGTGGGGTCACTGGCACTAGGGTAATTAGAAGTGCTGCTAAGGTAAGTATGGAAACACCGTGCCGCCCTGGTCGGCAGGATGCAGCATTATTCTGCACGAACATTCAGTGATATCCGTAAGTACTCAGCTATGACGCCACAAATTCGATGACGTATGAGATGCTCCGTTTCGTATATTTATTGAAATGAAACTTTGTGCACCCTTCGACACTGCGACGTCCTAAGTGTCTAGCGACAAGCATTAGCACTGCGGGTTGCGTTCCATCATACTCCCATAATAGTTTACATATGGAGTTTACGTTTGCACGCTTTGTCCAGCAAATCTTGAGCTGAAACGACAAAGATGTTCGCTTAAACGTACGGTATTATCGTGCCAATACAATCAAGATGCGACGCTGTATCTTCACTTAAACGGGTCATAAACAAAACCTCGGAATTCACGTGAAAATACATCCTGTGGAAAGCGGGCACTGCGGGGAACTCAGCCAAATATTGCAGTCGTGCGTGACAAGGTGAGTTTAGAAGCGGAGCGCGGTGTTGCCATTTTTTTCAGGTGCCCTCTTTTAACACACAGGCACGCGCTCGCTCTCTCTGGAGCTTCCGGCCTGTGCTGTTTGACGTCGAACAACAGATAGGATGTTATTGGCCAATAGCCGACGTAAATAAAGAGCGTCGTTTGGATCAGATGCGCTTCTTGCCACAGGGTGTCAATACGGGCCGGCGCCCAGCTACAAAGAAAATTACACAGTAGCTGTACCAGCGCACGCAGGAATCACAACAGGAGGAGAAAATGACCACGTGTGGTCCCGCGTGCTCAAGGTTACGAGGCACACTGACGTAACTTCTTTTCTTCGTACCATCTCTCTCTGTGTAGCTTTCAGCGCACTCCCTTCGACAGACTAATTCTGCAGGTCTTTCAGATATGTTGTATCGCTGCTCTTTATTAAACACTGTGTGTTGAGCTTTGGGGTGGTAGTATCTATAGTTTTACTGTATCCTGTCCATACCACTCCTATTCAAAAGTTTACAAAGGAGCCTCCGCTTAAGATGCTGCGGTGCGTTGTATCATTGCTCTTTATTAAACACTTTTGTTAAGCTTTGAGGTGGGAGTATAGCCACCATTTTTATGACCACAAAGTATCATGTGACATTGGTGTGACTATGGTAACGCGGGCACCGTTTGTTAGGCTAACTTTTTCCTTATTCCTCTTCAGCGGAAGTTGTGGGCCGTGGGATTTACTCAATTTCTGTGGCACATGCATGTTTATGATGATGATAGTTTTCTGAAAGGCCGCACATATTTCTTTGGGCTAACTGTTCCCTCCATCTTTATTGAACCAGTGGCGAGCAGTGGGATTTACCCAGTGGCTGTGGCGCATACCCGTTTATGATGCCCACAAGCGTTACCGCGGATCCCGGCCATGAAATGCTCGGCAAAAGACAGCTTCCCTGGCATAAAGGGCTTGCGCGCGCTACGAATTCCCGTAACGCCGCTCGTTCTTCACGGATTCGAGAAATTTGTGCGGCGATCGATTTCTGAGGTCAGAAACTTCGAGACTGATAACATTTGATAATTACTAGAATAAGTGGTTCAGGACTGTTTTAGAGGATCCGCCGGGTATTTCGAAAATGGGTGATAAAATGGCTATGGTTGTCACGCTAACCTACATTACTAAACCGTAGTGCGACCAAAGAGACTACGTTTAGTATAACCTTGTGGGGTGCGATAAGCAGAGAAATGACTTTTCCTTTTCATTCGAGAATGAAAAAAAAACTTAAGCCGCTCATTGCATCCGAAATCGCGAAACTTGCATCTAAGCGCATTAGACACTTAGATAAACAAAAAGAAGTGTATCTGTAGGTCTATTATTTTTACATTCTCCCCTATGTAATTACTTAAGGGTTTTTTGAACACGCAAAAGTAGACAAAAAAAAAAAACTTGCAGGGTCCCTTATGCACCCGCGTCCGTTGACTCGAAGGCGCAAACAATCTCCTTCTTTTTCTTCTAAGTCCATGTATTGAACCAGCCGCGCACCCCTCCAAGAATTTTCTGCAACTAGCGTGATTTTGTAATGCCTCCAGGATCGGAGACATCGCAAGCTTTTTGCACATCACCTTCACTTGCACTGCCTCCGAGATCGATCCACCTTTGACCAAGCAACGATGTCATGCGATGACGCCATGATGGCATCACAAAATTTGGCGATCTTCAGTGCTATTTTCAGTGTTGCTGTTGGGCAGATTTGAAAAGGAGCCACAACTCAAGATAAAAGTAGCCAAAGTAGCCAAGCCATTTAATGTTATCGCCAAATCTGTAGCCAAATGGTGGAAAAGCGGTATTATCAAAAGAGTTTTATTGTTGAAAAATGAGTAATATCATTTTGAATCAGCAATGAAACAGAAATAAGGGCACTTTTTTTTTTTTGCTACTCTTGTTTGATCTTCCAGCCGTAAGCAAGTTGCAAATAAACGAACAACTTATAAGTTCCGTGTGCCTGCAGGCAGTCTGTGTTGGATAGAGTAATTGGCTGAGACCAAGTAAGCTTGGAACATTTCCGCCAAGTCCGCCTCGGTGGAACAGTGCCTGTACTCAGCTGCTGACCCGAAGGTCGCGGGTTCCATCCCGGCCGCGGCAGTCGCATTTCGATGGAGGCGAAATGGTAGAGGCCCGTGTACTGTGCGATGTCAGCGCACGTTAAAGAACACCAGATGGTCAAAATTTCCGGAGCCCTCCACTACGGCGTCTCTCATAATCATATCGTAGTTTTGGGACGCAAAACCCCATATATTATTATTATTGAGTTCGATCCTCACTCAGACCCGGAAATTTTTATTATTTATTTTATTTGGATCTGTCTCCATTTTTCGGTCACGGACAAGGTGATGATTTTTCGCTCACAACCAACGATGCCGACACCGACGCTGCAATTTCTGCGAAACGAGCTCTTTAACGCTATCGCGTTAAAATGAAATGTACGGCACGGCTCTGTACTGATTCAAGCATGGTAATGTAGTTATATTTGTAGGGGTCCCATAGGGCACATGCATATTGGAGTTTAGGCCTGACTAAGGAGCAGCAGGTTAGAAGTTTGATTAAGGGGCGGGGGGGGGGGGGGGGGGTTACGTCGAAGGAAACAAAGGTTACCAGAATTTGTTATGCTGGTTATGTGGGTGTGTTATGATAGATCAGAAGCGAGATGAGGGTGTGTGGGTGCGTCATGTTATGTGGGTGTGTCATGATAGATCCAAGCAAGTGCTGTGCCACTTGCTTGGAACTGCACACCGACGGCGTGCGCGTGACAACAGTCACACCAATGTCACGCGACACTCGGTGGTTATAAAAGCTAGTGCACATCTCGCGCCTAATTATACGTAGCCATTTGGTCGCCCGAAGATAATTCCCACACCCAAACAAAAGTTCAACATCGCTACAGCCAAGTTCAAGGAAAAGTTTTGCCTAGATACAGCAATAAATAAGCATGAAGCCGATCAGCTTGGCTGTGCATCGAGCATTGCGCGGCATAGTGCAAGAATGGAGCCATCTTTTGTTTTTTGTTTACATTATTTCTGTTCCACGTGTCTGCATTTCTGCGCCGCTTCGGTGTCATATGCTGTCATGGTGTTGATGTTAGGAATATATGTTTCTTGGCAGCTTTTTCCTCGGAACCTTTATTGCTCAATGGAAAATAAAGCTCTGTACCTCTTTTCTACGAATGCAGGAAACGAGGCTCTGGAATCAGCACTACTTTTCGAGGGCGACATCTGGATCCCCGGAAACAACTCGGATGATGTGAGTAATTTGCGGTTCCCCGTTGCTTCAGTTATGCAAATAGAGGTACCAATAACTCGAGCACAAACTGCACAGAAAGTACATGAAAACAAGTAAGGAAGCGCGGAACTGCATGCACCGTCACCTGTTATACCCTTGTTACACAGGCAGCCTAAACCGCGGTTAACGTAACCGCGGTTACGTTAACCGCGGTTTGCTTATGTTACACGGTACGCGAAACCACGGTTATGCAGCTAACCGCGGTTGAAGGAAACCTAGCTCGGCAACCTCGGTTATGCAGTTAACCGAGGAAATAGCGGCGCCCATGAGCGATGAGTGCATGCCGGCGAGCGTGCGTGAAAAACGGACGTGCTGGACGGCACGAACCACGGAAAGCCTGATAAGGCTATGGGAAAATCATTTGCGGGATCTGCGGAGCACGTCACGCAATGCAAAGGTGTACGCGGCAATAACAGCCGAGTTGAACGCCGAACTGTCGCCTGACATAGGGGAGGTCACGCCAAAGCAATGAGGTTTTGCCGTAAAAGATGCATATATTCGCATAATTGTACGTTTGAAGAATATTATGCAAGAAATAAGTGACATTTGTGTACAGAACGGCGATCTGCTGATTAGTGCGTCAGTTAGATTGTTGTACGCCAGGGGGTGTTAGCCGCCTTAACCGAGCACGCTTTCGCGCTGCAGTGTAACATCGGGGAACCGTGGTTGGCGCTAACCGCGGTTCCACGCGGTTGACCGTGGTTGGTGGTAACCGCGGTGAACTTGCCTGTGTAACATGGGTATTACTTTCGTATGCCGCATCCGTACGAGTCATTCGTAGTAATGGAACGGGCCAACCCGTGCATATGTGTACAGGTTCTATCCGTCAGTAATGAGACAACGTCTGGTAAAACGAATTTATTGATTCGGTCAGTACATAACATTTAACTTCTTCAAAATAGTTCCTCTGGACGTCGATCCACCGATCCCAACCCGATTCCCATTCTGCAAAGGCTCCCTGAAAGTCAGCTTCCGTGAACACTCTCAGAGACTTTATGAAGATCGTTTGGATGGCGCTAATATCGCCGTAACCATGGGCGTCAGCAGGGGGGTGCAAAAGGGGCACTTGCCCCCCCTCAAGCCACACCAGCACTTGGCCCCCACCCAAGCTAAACCAGCTCTCCGCCCCTCCCCCACAGCGATGCAAGACGGGTTTGCACCCCCCTAAAACAAAATGCTGCCGACGCCCATGGCCGTAACGATGATCTTTATGACTTCTGCTGAGATTCGCGAACTGGAACATGTTTGCGAGGCTCAAATTAGTGCTGTATCAGGACTGAATCAGCCCTGATGTGAGCTCGGCAGATTTTGACAAGCGCCGAAATGCGGGTTTGTTGGTACATAACTCGAAAGCGGAAAAAACATCGCGAGCACAGGACGAAGGAAGGTGACACGAGGACCTTCACCTCGAGTCACCTTCCTTCGTCCGATGTTTTCGCTATTTTTTTTTCCATTTTCGGCAGACTTCTTCCTGTTTCCAAAGCTCAAGAGAAGAGTGAGAGGTCACCGTCTCGACGGTGTTCCCGCCATCCAATCACAAAGTGTCACAATGTTTCCTGTAGTGGTCACAGCAGCTGACTTTCAGAGAGCTTTTGCAGCGTGCGGATCGTGTTGTAATCGGTAAATCGACACCCAAAAAGATTTAAATACAACGTATCGATCAGATCAGTAACTCCTCTTTACCATTCCCAGTCTCATTACTTGACAGACAGACCCTGTACGCCTCTACCCATAGTGATTGCAATCGATAAAAGTAAGAAATATGAGGAAGCAATGCGGCACTCGTCCGACACCAAACGAATCGGCCCAGCACGTTATCGTCACACCGAAGCGCGCGGCCGTCTTTATCACTTTCATGTCAACCCAATCTCTGCACACGGAACAGCCGAGCGATTGCGAATTTACTGAAGAAGTCGGAAAACAAAACATGCGAAGCCGATGTGCCGAAACTCAAAGGTCATACGATGAGCCGTCTGTTCGAAGGACTGGCCTCAAAGTGTTGGCTTGCAACCCCCTACCACTCCTCACCCCTAAAAGAAAGAAAGCTAATGCGGCTATGCCACGGTATCATCACGTTAAACGCCGTTCTAAGAAACTCCGCATTAAATTTTAAAATATTGCGCGGGATTTACTGGCACTTTCTAAGAATGTGAAGGTGTAAACCTAGTTGGACACATAGCGATGTCGAATGAAGCTCTCAGTCCAAGCGGCGACATATGGGCACCGTGCAATGGAGTTTTCGAAAAGCGACAGCAGCGTAAGAATCCACAGTCTATCGAGTAGAAGCAGCCAAATAAAATAAAATAAAATGAAATAAAAATCACACTCGGCTCCGACGAGAAGGGAACGCGACTAGCGCGTCTTCCCCCGTCTAGACTGTGCATGCTTGGCAGGACCAACCACCGCCGCAGGAGCTGTGTGAAGCACGCTTCTCGCCCTTCTTCACGGCCATACTGCGCTGCTGCTGACGCGACCAGTGCTGAGACAGCGTGGACAAAGTGTACGCATAGCTGGCGCACACTCGCGTACTTTTCATATTTTATTTTTTCTCCTCACGCGACGCCTCAGACGAAGTAGACGAAATAAACGAGGAGCTGGCGCGCTCACATTTTTTTTGGACCGTATTTTCTGTGCCCCACCCGTGACACGGCCGAATACAGAACGCCTGGGTTGCCAGGACGCTCAGTAACGTATTGTTCCCTCCTATAGTAAGATGCAACTTTAGAAGTCCGTGGCATTTCCTCCATAAGGGCGGGTGCACAAAAGTCTTGAGAAGTGGGCGTGGACTCCATGCTGACGTCATGAGCCGGGCGGCCCCGCCTTCAGAGATGACTGACGAGCGCGTGAGCAGGACTATTTCTTTACTCGTGAAGCCGACCGGTTGCGCTCTTCGGTCGTCCAGGCGGGACCTCTCCAGACTTGTACTTGACTTTGGTTTACTTCCTTCTTACATGACTACGGCTCATATCACTAGCAAGGCCGCAGCGCAATGCCGTGGGCTTAGTTCCGCGACCGGGCGGCCACATTGTGATAGAGGAGCGCTATCAGCAAACACAATGTGCAGTATAGTTTTACGGCGTAC
The DNA here is from genome assembly GCA_030522465.1 of Rhipicephalus appendiculatus. Lineage (NCBI taxonomy): Eukaryota > Metazoa > Arthropoda > Arachnida > Ixodida > Ixodidae > Rhipicephalus > Rhipicephalus appendiculatus. The sequence continues at coordinate 11,180 of JALIZH010017136.1, read as the reverse complement.
TCAATGTCCACACAGAGGCACACCTTGTAGATAACGCGACGCGTGCAGGCCTTGATCTAAGACCGGACGGCGCCTGACAGAACCTATATATTTTAGCAAAGGTTGTTGGAAGCTGTTTATATAGTGAAACGTTTTACGCAAGCCCACCTTGCCATTGGTGACGGTAACTGCTGCTGCTGTTTCATTTATTTGACAATACTGCTGACTTCCGCGGGCGTCGCTGCAGAGAGGGAAACAATGAGAAGTTTAGACATGAAATGATCTCTTTAACAGAAACAGCTAGTACCTAGAAAAACTAGTGAAAGTAAGAGTACATAAAGGAAAAACCAGGCTTTGTCTATTCAGATATAACTCGCTTGGAGCCGAACGCATCTATAGCAAAGCAAACGGCCCCACCAGCCTGAAGCCGATCTGCCGTTGAAAAGTATAGTTGACTGATAATGATGACACATGGTGTGTGCCCGGCACAAGGGAAAAAGGAACAGTTGTGCGCTCCAAGCAGGCGCGATAATACCCGTCTCTTCTCACCGCCACCCCTTTTGCCTGTCTTGCTGTCTCAATATTCTCATTGTAATCCTCAAGATGAGTTTTCTAAAGAAAAGAAATGATGCATGCCCTCTTCTATGTATACTTTTTCGCATTGAAGAGCATCGTGTTCTCAGATAATGTGCAGGTTAAATTTACTCGTTATATCTTCTGTCTGACCTTAGGCTACCGCCGCGGTGGTTTAGAAGGTTATGGTGCTCGGCTGCTGACCCGAAGGTTGTGGGTTCGATCCTGGTCACGGGTTCGTCGTTATCTTTTGCACAGTGTGAAGCAACTATATACCAAAAGGTTTAATTAAGCTATCCAGGCCGCAGCGGTCGCATTTTCGATGGCGGGGACAATGCTTGATGCCCGTGTACAGGGATTTGGTGCACATTAAAGAACCACAGGTGGTCGAAACTTTCTGAGCCCTCTACTACGGCGTCCCCCCTTAATCATAGTGTGGTTTAGGAACATAAAATCCTAACAATTATTAAGGCGAAAGCGTTAGATGCCTCATCAAACACGAAAATTGACCGCCGCCGGCGCCGACACGAGTGACGCAAAACTCATCACGCGATGACGTGAAAGTCTGACGTAATCATGACGTCACATAACGTGACATCACATGACGACGTCATAACATCACATCGTCACTTGGTGAAACGCGGGCCGATGACGAAGACAGCGCCAAAAAAAGCAAGGTCAGGTGCAGAAAGCTTGCAAGGATTCCGGTCTTGGAAGCAGTGAAAAACCACGTTAAGGGCAGAAAACTTTCGGAGGGAGAGATGGGAGCATCAGTGCATCGTCTGCAAAGATAAAGAAGTAGACGAGGTATAGAAAGCTAGCAATGCCTCCGATTGTGCAGGCAGTATAAAACCACGTTGGTTGCACAAAGCTTTTGAAGGGGGGGGGGGGGGCGTAGGATAATCCATATATCGACTCAGAAGAACACAAGGAAGATGGCTATCGCTTTCGAGTCGTTTAAAGCGACTCCATAAGGAACCCTGTGAGTTTTTGTTAATACACCCAGCACCCATGCATCAAAATGAATTGCAAGTAAAGGGAGTGAGAGAAGAGAGCCCGGAGCACCGGGGCTAAAATTGGAAACATTTACATTCGTAAGTTTTTACTCTTGGCTTCGCTAACTATAGGTCCAGTATCAAGATCAGTTGGAAGTATTTCCGTACGATCAATCCTAGCGTAACACATCTCCGTGGTGGGTAATATAAGTAAATTCCAAAAGTGCGTTACCTTGCATATTTGTACGTTTACGAATAAAAAAAATTGTTACGAAGGAATGGGTTTACTTAAATATAAGATGAAATGATACGGAACCAGGAGGAGCGTAATTGCGGGTCACGACCAATCCGGTTCGCCCAACCACACAACCACATAGTACAAGCGCCGGCTCCACTACTCTTCCTCTTCTTGTGCGTTTCGCACCCTCGCGCATTTCCTTTACTATTTGTATTCAGCTTCACTCAACGTGGAAGCTGTAGGAAGTGCGGAAGTGTAATGAGTGATTCGCATGCCCTTCAGCGACGCTCGCGTTTACGGGCAAGCCCCCGCTTTCGTTAAAGCGTGCAGCCTGCTCGGCGTCCATGGCGGGAAAGGAGACCTTCATTTGTGATAGACCGTGGTGCCCTCTCCCGTTCTTCTTTCCCTCCTTCTCATCCTCACATCAATACTCCTCACCCTCAGTTTTCTTTTCCAACCCTTGCTTTACTCCATTTTACGTATGGGTTCGAGTGCTCCATATTGGGCTGTTAACCTTTGTGTTTTGTATCTGTAACGACTAAACGAACAGTGTTACAGTAGACGCATACGCATGAAAACAGTTGGGTTGGTGCGTACGATGTTTCATGGCCTTAGAAATCTACGTCGCGGTATACAAAAACAAGAAAACATCGGCTTAACAGCCCAAGATGGCGGCGCCCAGATGCCCTAAGGAAAATAGTCTGTACTATCCACGGCTATGCTCTGCTCTAGCCTGCTCTCGTCGTTTCTTTCCTCCTCACCCTCACTTTCGTTTGCCACTGTCTCGCTATACTATACTATACTATACTATACTATACTATACTATACATGACTATGCTAGGATTTGCCTTCCCCCTCCTCCTTTCCATCCTTCTCGCCCTCACATCGATCCTCCTGATCCCCACTTTCTTTTCCCACTTCTTGCTATACTTCACTGCACATGGCTATGATATGCTTTACCCTCTCCCTTTCCTTCCTCCTCACCATGACCCCCCTTTTACCACCCTCTGGTACACTTTTCTACACATGGATATTCTACAATATGCTGGTCATGCTATGCTCTACCTGCTCCCCTCCTCATTTGCGTCGTCCTCACCCTCACATCAGTTCTCCTTACCCTCAGTTCCCTTTCCCGCCTTCTTGCTATGCTATACTATTCATGGCGATGCCATGCATGGTTCTGCCTCCGTAACGCCATAGATGGCTGTGCTATGCTTTACCCTGTCCCCCCCCCTTTTTTTTCTCTCCTCCTCACCCTCACGTCCTTTTTCAGCTCCCTTTCTATACTATATCATGCATGACTATGCTATACATGATTACGCCTGCGTGACACCGTACATGGTTATGCTTTGCTTTACACTATCTTTTCCTCCTTTCCCTCCTCCTCACCCCCCAATCTCCTTTCCTGCCCCTTTGCTACATTGCACTATCATTGGCTATGCTATACATCGATATGATATACATGGTTTTGCCTACGTGACGCCAAGTGACGACAAAAGCTGACAGCATACGAGGACAGCATATAGCATACGGCAGCCCGGGCCCCTAAAGTCCTTCGCACTTAAAACGCATGTATGCGCTTTTCTATTGTGAAAGAGAAAATGCTCCATTATAGGAAAGTTGAAAGTGAAGACACGTCCGCTTTCGCACATTTCGTCCGTCTGATCTTCTTTAATGTGCAGACATCGTACAGTACACGGGCCTATACCGTTTCGCCTCCATCGAAATAAGACCGCCGCGGCCGGGATCGAACCCGCGACTATTGGGTCAGCAGCCGAGCATAACCACTGTTCCACCGAAACCGACAACACGTGGCCTTTAATTGGGAAGCAATACATTTCTCACAATTACGCTACTCAGCACGGTGTCCGCCGCGATGCAGCAGTGGTTATGGTGCTCGGCTGCTGACCCGAAGGTCGCGGGTTCGATCCCGGTAGAGGCCCGTGTACCGTGCGATGTCAGTGCACGAACACCGTATGGTCGAAATTTCCGGAACCTTCCACTACAGCATGTCTCATAATCATATCGCAGTTTTGGGACGTAGAACCCGAGTTATTATTATTATTATTACTCAGCCCGGCGCATGGTGCCCGCTCGCGCAGCTTATGTATCTCGGACATTTACAGCGCACTGCAGTGACGGAGGATCGGCTTCTGTGGCCTCGAGGCAAAATACCTTTCGTCGTCGAGTCAAGCCTTGGTGAGTGAGCTGTTTTTCTCGTTATAAATGAAGCGAGATTCAACAAAGACGTGCTTATTTTTCTTAAAGGAGTGCTCAACCCAAATATTTTATGCGAGATAACTTTTCAGATAGATTTCTGTGGAGACACACATAACACTACGAAATATCAATAACAAATGTAACCAGCAGCATATTTGAAATCACTTTTCAAGCTTGTACGACGCAACAGCGAGCGAAACGTAGCACTTCGCGACACCAGCATCAACTTGGTTCGAGGGTAAGCAACCCAAAACCACCAACGTCAGGGGTTCCTGTTGGCTGCCGCGGTCTTTGCGTGCACTCTTTTCCGCAGCTGTTAACGCGCTGCGCACTTGCACGCGATGCCGTGCGTGGTGTGTGTGGCGAGTGCCTCACGGTATCGTGTGTTCACATGGGCAGCTGCGTTTACAGAAAACCCCGCTGGGTCCCGCCAATTTTGGCGCTCTCTGAAACCGAAACTGCGACTGGACGCTACAAAAGCGTCTCCGAATAATGACCGTCACGCGCTCGAGCACGCGCTCGAGCACGCGATGTTTCCAGCCGAGATAAGTGGTTCGTTAGCTACTTACTGCAGCATAAAAAAAAAGATATAAAATTTTTGTGTCAGTACTCCTATAACGTAAAAATGATGTACTGTACAATATTTCGCGAAAGGTTCTTTCTATCATAAAAACACTGGTATAGAAAAGAGAGTGAAGTATAGGCACACTACCGTTTCAGTTTAGTTTATTACCTTAAGGGACCCCTTAAACACGGTGCTCTTAAAGCAGCGTGAGATTTACAACTTCATAGCGGAGAAAGAGTAACTTGGTAGGACGGGTGTACGCAAGTTTTGCAACTCACTATATCTTTTTAACGTGATAGCGTTAAAGAGCTCGTTTCGCTAAAAAGCTAATGTCGGCTTCGGTGCCGGCGTCGTTGGTTGTGAGCGAAAAATCAGCATTGTCGGTAACCGAAAAATTTAGCAAGATGCAAATAAAATTAATAATAAAAACGTTCGGTTGGAGTGAGAATCGAATTCGGGCCTTCGCGGGGCAAGCAGGTGTTCTACCTAAGGGCCACGCCGTTGCTGAAAACTGCTTCGGAAAAAAAACACTATAAGAATGTCATGTAGTGGGAGAAGTCTTCTTAATGCGTGTAATATTGCATGGCAGAAGCGTGGAATCACGCCAAGCGTAAAAACATGTGGATTGCGCAATGAGCGGGCGTTTTAAAGGCCCACTTATTAGAAAGCGCTCGGACTTATTTAACCACCATAATCATCATAGTATATACTTTGTTCATCACCATCATATATACTTTGTTGATGCAAAGGCATCAACAAAGTGAGCAGCTGCGTAGGTTCGCGTGTTGGCTTACGGACGCCTAGTGGGCCCTTCATTGAATCGCGAAGGGACGAATTATCGCCCAGCGGGCACCTCTCAACTGTGCTTGCAGCAGGCATTTTAAGACTCCTCGAAACGGCCAATGTGACACGCACAGACATTCGTCTCCTTGCCGTACGATTCACGCATCCACCGAGAACCGAAGATAGGCTAGTAAGTGAGAATGCTATGCGCAGGGGGGACCGATTACGCTATCGCGTTATACACGTGAAGGCGAATCTCAAGCCTCCTCCAGTTTTTTTTTGTTATTTTGCGACAAAGAGATGCTGCGCACATTTGTCAGCATAGTTTCTTTTCCCACAGTCTTGTGCAAAAGTTTGCGCGAACGTCCAACAGCACCGCACATGTATATTTGCACTCTGATCTTGCTACAGTCGGTTACAACCTAATAATAAACACAAGCTTCACTTTCAGCAGAGGTCGGTAACATGCGGCCCGTGGGGCAGTGTTATGCGGCCTACGGCACGAAGTGAGAATCCCTAAACCCCTCCTTTTGTCACTTATTGGAAGGCCGACATGACAGTTTTGACCACAAATGGGATTTGTTGCCTGTAACCTATGTTTGTAAATTGCAACATTGTGCCATGCGGGCTGAAAATAAGCATGATTTCTATTCCACTTCTTTTTACATTATTGGAAATTCCTCGAATTCTCCACCACCCCTCCCTGGCCTGCCGTGCGGCCTCCGCCGTGTCGGCTGCATGCAACTCGGCCACCCCTGACCTACTGCGATCACCGTCCCAACCAGAGAGAATTCGCATAGGCGCTTTATCCAATCACATTGGCTCATTTATGTGACGTCTAACACATTTCAAGTTTCAGAAGGTTGGTTTTTTACATACTGACGCATGCTCGTTTCGTTGGTTATAAGCCGAAAACTTAAACGGCCTGGCAAACTTTGTGAGATTCTGACATCACAGCTTAGCCAAAGGTCATATTTTAGATAAGAACGATGAACCTTTAGTTTTAGACATGTGTGGTATTCGCATTAGCGCAGAAAAAGCACTCACAATTCGAAAAGAAACCAGCCTGCAAGAGTCTCTTACATAGGTGATCGACAAGCCGGCGGAGCTTCCATTTATTCGTATGTTGCAACCGACTATGGCAGGGGTGTCAAACTCATAGCACCTAGCGGGCTGCAGGGGAAGGAATAAACTTTTATTTAAACCGGTAGTTTAATTGGCTGGGCCTAGGCCTCTCACGTGGGGACATCGAGGTCTTGCCTCTTCGCCGCCTCGCGGGCTTGCTGGGTAGCCCATAGTTGGTCGTCGAGTTGGGAGCTGCGCAGGGCGGCGTGCCGTCTCGACGAGAGGGTCTCGGCGTCAGTGGACGGGGATTGGGGTTTACATTCCCACAGCATATGCGGGAGCGAGGCTACCTGGGTCTTGCAGATCTTACAAGTGTGGTTAGGATAAATGTCTGGGTATATTTTGTGGTATCGATACAGTGACGGGTACGAGTTTGTCTGTAACAGGCGGAGGGTGTTTGCCTGTGCTCTGTTTAGCTTGTTATGAGGTTTGGGGAAGGTTCTTCTTTCGAGATAAAATGCCTTCGTGATGTCGTTGTAGCTGGTGGGGCGATCGCGTTCCGTGGGTACACCTGCGCTGTCTCTGGCACGGTTGACTAGGCCTCGTGCTACTGAGTGTGTGACCTCGTTGTGCCGCAGTCCCGAAATTCAATCCAACATGAGCCGCTATAGTGCAGAAAGTCGGAGGGGGGGGGGGGGGGCGAGGATTAGAACAAAATTTCGCATAATGTAGTTCAAATAATGCCTTTACCCCGTGCCATACATAGGTCAGATCCGCAAGGGACTTACGACGGCTTCGAGAACAATATCGATACCGATCTGCCGAATGACTAAAATTGTGTTGTGGTCTACGGTGAAGTTTGAACACATAGTGGTGCCTCACGAAAAAAAAAAGCATGATGTACCGTCTCTGCCGCGCCCCCGAACCAAGCGTTAGTAATCGCAATAGTCGAAAAAATAATGCGAATACCAATTAGCTAAGTCAAAAAAGTTTGTTCCTCGTGAAGCCACGGGCCGATAGCGAAAGGTTGGTGGACCGTGTGTTTGAGACCCCTGGACCATGGGAAAGAAATGGCGGCATCGCGAAGGTGCTCCCGGAGCTATAAAGGTTGTGATTTATCGAGGTAGTATGTGTTAGGCAGCGATAGGCAGTGTTAGGCAGCGATAGGCATCATTTACCGAGAGGCGTGTGAGGCAGTGTTAGGCAGCGATAGGCATCATTTATCGTGCTTTACTTCGTAAAGCACGATACATGATGCCTATCGGTATATTTTTTTCTATAATATAGATTGGAGTCCCCTCAAGGCAAAGGATTGCTGGTTGAAAGAAGCACTTGATTTCGGTGGCACGTAATATGGCTCTAGTTTGGCAAGCGTTTATATTGAGGAAGCTCTTACTGAGCTACCTTTAAATACGAGGACATGGTTTTCGGACCTCCGAAAATTTTATTTATCCTTTACTGCCCGTTACAAACAGAATGGTGTCATCCGCGTGCATTTGCAGTGAAATTTTATTATTGGGGGGTGCGCGAAAAGTAGATCTTTGAACAGAATAAAATACAAATGGAGCAGCAATGACACCGAATCGAATACGAATATGGCTCGTAAACTATTCGAATAGTTTTTAATAGTAAGACAGCCGTTTTGAAAACAGCCCTAGAATTCGACGTTTGATTTGAAACAAAATGTTTGCGAACTTTAACAAAACCAAAAGAACACTGCGTTTACATTTCACCGACAAAGATACGACAATGATTTAAACTGAGGTAAGCTGGTGTCAGCCGCGAAAAGCATTCGAGATACTTTGTAACTGTAGGTTGCAATGTAGAGTGACTTGACCACCATATTTTACTTATTACTGAGAAATAAAAAGAAACAATGTTTTATAAACCAGGATTCACCATGAATTTCACGGTAACAACAGTGCATTGAGGATACTTTTGCTTCGGCAACACTAAGGTGTTAAGGAGAAATATCTTCACCCGCTGATCAAGATATAGCGTAGATAGTACCGTAAAAGCCTGGACTACATGCATATTTGCAGTTCAACGAGGAACAAGAAAAGTTATCTATAGCTGTTACGACGTTTTGTTGCTTTGGGGTTTGCCGTCGGTAGTGAGTATTCGAAAAATATTCGATATTTTCAATTGATTTTCGAAGATATTCTGTATTCCAGTACGAAATCGAATAGGACGTTATTCGATCAGCTATTTGGAATTTTCGAACAGTCGTGCACCCCTACGAGTCAATATTAAAGTAGATATGACAGCAGATGTACGATTATAATCTTTTTATGTGGGTTAACCCTTCTGCTTTCACAGCCAAGCTGACGAAATTTTCGCGCATTTGCTAGAGCACGCAGTTTATAATTGAGTACATTTATAATCATGCGAGTGGCCTGAGAGTCGGACAACCCTGGCACACACGCTAGCCATGACGTAACAAGCTGCTTGCTGTGCGAGCGTCTGCATTCCGGCAAACGAGCTGCACGTGCAGACGAGCTATTGCAGCTTTCTTAAGCTTGGCATTGAAAGTGAACAATTTGCAGAGGCTGAAACATTGGCAGAGGACGTCGGCTGTGCTCCATGCAGCACATGACGTCGCACGCGCCATGGCAAAACGGTGGTCGCCGGTCGCAGGCTGGGTTTTTAGCCGGGGAACTTCTAGAGCTCCTTTCGCACTGAAATGTTATTTTACAGTGCATTATTTATACATGTATAGCAGGGTTCTCAAACTCATCTCAGGCAGCGGGCCGCAGTCGCAGAATTTAGTCCCGCAAGGGCCGGGTCAGGGAAGAATGTAAGAGCGAGGGGGGGGGGGGGGGGGTGCAGTGTACGTACACATTGTCAAGAAACACTACCATTGAAAAGAAGACCTTTCCCATTTCTCATATACGTCATTTAAGAAAAAAAAAATTGGGGTCAGGATTCCATCCAACAACATGCCAATACCAATCTCCTAAATGAGTAAAATCTGTACGCCCATTCTGAAATACCGTTTTTGTTTCACGGTTATGCTTCAACACATGGTGACCACATGGGGTGCCTATGAAAACAATGTTTTAGACCAGTCATGCCTGTGTAGATCACAAAGTACTTATTATGAAAATAAATATATTTATATAAATGGGAGGAACATAGCCATGTGCGGGCCGCGGGCCGCAAAGGAGGGGTTCTCAGGCCGCATGTGGCCCACGTGTTTGAGACCCCTGATGTATAGGGACAATTGACCCTACACCCATACTTTTTCACGGAAACCGAAATTTATTGGGCGGCCGTGTCATGTCCACTTAGACTCTAAACCGCAACTCCAGCTACACACAATTACACACTGGTTCTGCGGGAAAGCTAACATTACAAGGTGCGAGTGCTAGGCGGGAAAGAGCAAACGCCACCCAGTTGTAATGAGTTATTTTACTTTCTTTTCATTTTTTTTTCGCTTTACTTGGCGTGCTGTGCCGCAGGTCGACACACGAAGATGATTCAGGAGGCAATCGAAGAGATTGAAAGCAAGACTTGCATACGTTTCGTACCGCGCACCACGGAAATAGACTACGTCACCATTTTCCGTGGATCAGGGTGAGTGACCTTTCGCCTTCGATTCGTCTTAAGTGAATGCCCAAGGGACCCTGTGAGCTTTCTTTTTGTCATATCGTGCAGTTTTTTTTTTCACACGTAATGTTAGTATCTTTTTTTTCCTTTTCTGTAGCGTAAGGGATTGGGCTACTTCGTCATTCGATCAGTATACGAATTCGCATACTCTGACAGGGTGATTGTTTTGCTAGTTCGGAAAGAGCAATATGCTGACGCAAGAGGCCTTGTTAGTAAAACACACCCACGTTAGCCACGCACAAACACTTGCTTTTCCTGCTTACAAAAAAATAGTGGTGGGAAAAGGTTTTCGCAGGCTCATTTTCAATGCAACCCACAAACATAATGTAAATGATTGTACTTAAATAGCACAACTTGCAAGAATAGATATTTGAAAGTGGCTGCATTGTATAAGAAAATAAAGCTCGGAAAACGACAACAGCTTGTGTACCGTTACGTGAGTTGATTGCGAATTCGACTGTTTTGAAGGGCGATGTATACGGCTACTGCGCACAACTAGAGTCTGGTACAAACCATGTGTGTCGTTTTTTTTCTTCTAAAAGAGCCAAGTCCGCTTTAACTGAAACTGTCAAAAGCGCATTTTTTTTTTTTTGTTGCTACTGACAATACGGTTGGGGCTTTATCCAACAATTCTTTGTCATTGTGTTGACGTCCCCATAATACTTCAAATCTATATTGCGGCTAAATTTATATAGCCCGTTGTGGTCGGTGTTCAGGAGTAAAATTTGGATTTGGCTCTTATACATGGGAATCTATGATTTCGATTTGAATTTGCTCGAAAAAGAAGTTTCAATTGCAGCGAATGTACGATATAGCAATCTTTTGCGATAAAAACAACACCACCCTTGTTCTGCCGTCGGTGCAATCCTTTCTTGCATGGGCGCAATGGTGATGACCAGAATTGTAGAGCGAGTGGACCATCCAGGCAAAACGCGCACCATGCTGGACTGCCGACAGCGTTTTCCTGTTCTTGGCGTCTATTGAAGACCTTCAACAAATGCTTCAGCTTTTTTCTTCTCAGCTCGTTTTGTGCCGCGCCGTTTCGGATTACCTCTTCTTCAAGGAAGAGATCGGTGCCCAAAATATTTTTATTTTAGTTGTCTTCGATTTGACATATACCACCTTGGAGCAACAAAAGGACGTAATACTCTCG
>JALIZH010017135.1:2500-82095 GCA_030522465.1 Rhipicephalus appendiculatus | reverse complement strand
AAAAAACCGAAAAGAAAAAAACGAAGGCTGCCCAGCTCCGCACTTCCTTCAGGCTTGGCAACCCTAGTGCGAAGCTGCTTGATTTTAAATCCGAAGCATTTCTTAGCGAACTTCGGCGGCTTTGAGCGTATCTATCTATCTATCTATCTATCTATCTATCTATCTATCTATCTATCTATCTATCTATCTATCTATCTATCTATCTATCTATCTATCTATCTATCTATCTATCTATCTATCTATCTATCTATCTATCTATCTATCTATCTATCTATCTATCTATCCATCCATCCTCCAACGCCTGGTTGCTCTCGTGATCGCCTCTTTAACTTGTGGTAGACCAAAATTAGCATGGGAGGATAAGATGGTTTGACGAATATGTGTGGTTGAGTATGACATGAATAACTTGAAAATCCCGTTGCGTACGTCGTCAAACCCTTTCCACCAGGCACGTCGCGGTAGGCGGGTATGCGCCGCAGGTTATTGATAGTTAATATCCACCCACGAGCGGCGAGAACAGACAGTGGTAATTTAAATGCGAGATCGTTAAGAAAAACTGACACCGGCAGTGGTGACAGAATGAATGCAAAGAATAAATATCAGGGTCCCAGCAGGAATCGAACCCCATCATTCTGCGTGGCAGTGAGGCATTCTACCACAGAGCCATGCCAGGTCAAGGAACTGCTTTGGGAAAGGCCCTATGCAGGCGTAATGTTGGTGAAACCTCAACTGGGGTTGGAGTGCTGGCTATCTAATTTTATAAACATTACCTATGTACTCCAATGATGCAGGCGTTACGTTGGGTTAACGACAATTGTAGTTAAGCGCCATCCACTGTACTTGGTCTGCGTAGCGCTATCCAGGGCGACCATCCTCGGAAGCACAAGAGCTACGGTCTGCTTACCGCTTCCGGCGTTGGTAATACCCAGGTAGATGTTGGCATCGTTACGCAACTGTAAACAACTGGTTATATAAAACATACGCGACTGTTCAACATATGCCTGTGCGTACAACATTTGTGCATATCTTTAGCGTCATCTTGTAACGTTTTGCTCGATAAAAAAATTACGCCGTAGTTTGCTTCCCACCGCATGCTTCGCATAACATCGATTCCCATGGTACGTGGGATCTGCCGAATTTTTTCTTCTTCTCTTCCCTCCTCTCTCTTTCTCATCTTTCTGTTTTCCTTCCCTAATCCCACTGTGTAGGGTAGCCAACCGGAAGTCTTTCTATGCGCGAACAACAGCGCGAAAAAAAAAAAAAAGAGGACACAGAAAGAAACCGACTGGACCAAGCGCTGAACTACCAACCATGCATATATTTGTGTTTTGCACCAATGAAGCCTTACCAACAAGCTCAAACCCATACCCTTTTAAAGTCTTTCTGCCTTCTCCCTTTCTCTTTCCTTCCTCGTATGTGGCATGCATGTTTAATAAAGCTCTCTATGAATGTGGAGGTGAGCGACTTCGGAGAAGAATAATGTGCCTTGTTCCATACGCGTTTTTCATACCTGAAAAAATACGATGATGGTACATGTTGTCTACGTGCATGATCCGATAGGCTGTAAACAGTGGTTCATAATGTGTTCTGTAAGGCACGCCAGTAATCACTATAAGCGCATTCTTCAGCATAACTAACGGCTTCATGGCGTTTGTGCGTGTTGTACTGCCCCACACCAAAACGCAGTACTTAAAAAATAAATGCGCTCAAGAAGAGAGGTTGGCGCTCACGTGCGTCGCCGGTCGCTTCTCTTCTCTTACATAGCAATTGTTGCAAAGATGTTGTCAATCACAAAAAATTGTAAATAACCACATAGTTGATTCAAGCAGTGCGATAATAGTGTTGATGTCACAGAAGAGTTCACTCAGCGTAAATATTCTCAAAACCCGAACGTCCACACGTATAAATGGTGTTCATATTGCAGATCATAGAAGGAAGGAAGGAACAGGAGAGAAAGAAAAGGCAGGGATGTTAACTAGTCTAGAGGGACCGGTATGCTACCCTACACAGGGGAAAGGGATGTGGGAGTTTTATAGATGGAGAAAGAGAGAGGGGAGGGAGGAGAGCACGCACACACAAAGTAGGTCAGCAAACTCACTCATGAGTCGACTCACTTAGGCTCACTCCGAGTCAGATCGGGCTGTGAGTCTGATTGAGTCCGGGTAAGTAATATTTTGGTGAGTTTGAGTCCGAGTGAGTCTGGTTGAGGAAGATTTTAGTGACATTGAGTCCGAGTGAGTCCGGTTGAGCAAAATCTTTGTGGGTCTGAGTACGAGTGAGCCCTCAGAGCAAAACATAATTCTTGAGTGAGTCTTCGTGAGCTCCAGTTTTTCTTTTTTTTTGCCGACCTACGTTGCAGATATTGGACGCTTGGAAATAACGTCTCTATTCCTTCCACTATAGATCAGTAAAGATCGAAGAAACAATAGTTGCATAAGCAAGAAAACATGAGAAACATGTGACCAAAAGTAGCTGTTTGTAATAAAAATGCAAACAACAATTTTGCTGTCTTAATAACATCGTGGTATTATTAATCCCTCCAAAAAAATGTACCAATGCACGAGACGTGACGTTCTCAAATTTTTCTGTTGGCCAAGCAGTATATGAATGAGGATTCGAATAGTTAATGGAAAAAGATGCGCTTTGCTTGCACTGGGAAGAAACGCTGAAGTTTTCTCGCAAGGTAATAGTTTCAAGGGAAATCCTAGTTTTCAGACGCTACATGAGAGCATTACACAACATCGCTTCATTGAAATGCACTCCAATGTGAATTTATTTCTCCGAGTGTCGAATGAAACGCGTAGGTGTAAAATCCAAGAGAAATAATATTCTATTCAGAATTACGCCAGATTGGTGTATTTGTTCACGACGAAATAAGCGTGACTTGCACGGATACTCAGAAAGAAAACACGGGACGGAGCGCTTACTAGCAACTGAAAATTTTTATTCAGGGAAGAACGTTCCTATATATGCATCACATGCACAAATGCACGTCACCACAAACCATGCTTATCATCTAAAAACAGTGTATATCGCAAATAAAACGCTAAAAAAGATTGCATACATCCGGGAAGCCCGTGTTAAACCATTGAATAACAAGAAAGGCATTTAGTTATGTTTCATCCAAAAAAGCGAATTCAGCATCTGATAGTAGTCTCCATGCAAGTTTCGCTTTTTTTGTCATGAACCTTTACCAACATGCCTAATTGACAGCTATCCTACTGTTGTATTTGTAGCAAACTATATTTTAAACATGACCAATATTTGACAAGTCACGGAACCGACTGAATTCAGAAGTATCTGAATCAATTGCAAAGCGTGCCTATGTCCTCGCACATACTCAACACGCGACATGTGTCTCGTTATTCCGTAGTCATCGATGCGGCTGATAATTCGCCCTCCATCTACGCATGCCTCCATGGAGTACATAACATACATATATGGTCTTCACTACGCTGTTATATGTTGTGTTGCAGTGGAGCATTCTACCTCAGACACCTGCCGGCGCTTGAAATTACTTTGCAAAGAGAGCCTACACAGGCGTAATTTCGGGGAAGGAATCGCGTTAACATATATAGTATAGCGTGGTTGAAAAGTAAAATAACAACCAGGCATCACACAATGCGCATTGCGCAACGAGTGCGTGGTTTAAAGCCTCCCAGCCACTACAAAGTGCTCAGCGATAATTCTTCACCGTCATCAGCCACACCATCAGCAAGGAAGAAGGAAGGAATAGGAGAGAAAGGAATGGCAGGAATGTTAACCAGTCTCGCTTCTTTGCAGAAGGACGAATAATGACATTGTGGGTGCTTCCGTACTTCACAAGTATTATGATTTATGGCGTGGGGGATACCTTACAGGTGTGCTTGTATTAACAGACCCAAGAGAAGTTTCAACAACTTTTAGAAAGGCCTCTTTTCCAGCTTTCGCTGTGCCTGTGCCGCATGTTCCGCGCAGGTCTTGCATTTTCGCTCTGTTTACCTCAAAGCATTACTTCATGTAAGTATGTGGAACCAGTTGGTTGCAGATATCAGATGAAATACTTTTAAAACGAATACTTCATCAGCTATTTTCGTTGCGTTCAGGGCCAAATGATTGACGTGAACTATTGGTAAGTGCGCCAATGAATTAGCGCCACTTTTTAATGAACCGCTTCAATACCAACAATGGTAACTGGGCATCCCAACAGCGATAAATGACCATAAAAATGTTCTGCGCTCCGGATCACTTGACAACGCTACGCAACAGCATGAAGACTTCGCTGTAGAATCTAGACAATTAAGTGAAACCATTCTCTGCCAATGCAACAATGCTTCGCATGTAGCTAGTCCGCTTACATTTTGAACGACCTTGAACCTTTTCCAGATCACGTGGGGAACCTAACGCAGTTGTATGCCCATAAGTGCTGTCTGTCGAGTGAAAGAGAATGAAACATTTAATAGAGTTCGGGGATCACTCGGCGCTCTATTGATTTGAAACAACGGTAACAAAGAAATAGAGATAAAGATAAGAGAGCTGTAAAGCCACGCACGGGCAAATTGTTGTCGGCTGACAGCAGGAGAAACGCAAAGCACGTGCCTTTCTTCCGCGGTTTTGGCTGACAATGCGATGAAATAAGTCAACGCCTGTCCCACCGAAACCTTGAGCAAGGCTGGATAAGCGGCGGATGCGACTTTTCGCATACCACGGTCGGCAAACTCAAGGTTTCGCGCGGCTAAACTCTGTTCGAAGCTCATTTCGCGTGCGTGCCGCAGCGTTGCACAATCGCGGGACGAACAGAGCGCACTGCCACTCTCTGTTCCAGCGTATCCGTGCAGCAGAGCCGAGGTAGTGAGTCGCTCCGCTTTCGTATATAAAAGGAATGTGTACGAGCAGCATAGGCGTAGGGTAAGGCGGGGGCAAAATGAGACACGGGGGCAAAACGCGACATTTTGGCTTTGCCGACCTCTATAGCTAATACAGAAAGCAATTTTCTTTGTTTCTATATTTTAGTGAGAGGTGCTGGTAGTTGTCCACCTTTTGATGCGTAAAAGTTGGTGATTGCTTACAGCGTTCGCGTGGGAAAAATTACGCGGCTGGTGTCAGTGTGTTCGTGACCCGTCAAAAAAGGGGCGAAATTCTTCTCGGCCAAATTTTCGGATCCGTGCATGAAGCTACTCTGGCGTCAGTACAACAACGTAAGTATTTATATTGTTACTATATACTACTAGCTACATACCACCAAAATTTCAGTTCAATTGGTGGGCGGGGCCAAAGCGGAAATTTTTTTTGAATTTGGGCTTGTGAGGGGGGGGCAAAACGCGACAAAAAAGGCATTGATTGCCTTAGAGAGTGTCTCATTAAGTGAACCATTCACTTACACTCATTATATATTATATTTTATTGTTTAGGAAGGTTCGGACGCACAAGAGAATATCATATAAAGCTTCCTGGGAGGAAAACGACGTGAAAAAAGCACTGACTGCTGTTCAGGACACCCACTCCGTTCGTGCTGCATCGAGATTTTTCCGCGTTCCCAAGGATGCTCTCAAGAGGCGAACACAAATTTTGAAGAATCTCCAAGTCAAACCGTTTACAAATACGTCTCGCCATCGAGTTTTCCTTCAATACCAAATTTGTGCTAGAAAATTCGAATCTAGCACAGTTTTAAATTCATCGCCTCACGAAGCCCGGCTGACGAAGCTGAAAGCCACGAAACGCCTGTGCAGTTCTGCACCAAAACGGCAAAAGGAGGCGAAGAAGATGCGTCAGCTAGATTATATCTAGCGTCCAATTGTTGAATAATCCAATGAAGTGCAAGCTTTCAACAAAATACAACAATAGCACAAAGAAAGACTGGTGGTGTTTGATCTGCAAGTTTTGGAGCAAAACAGCACCGGATTCTGTCTGGATTCAATGCGTGGAGTGCAAGGACTGGGGTCATGAAGGCTGCGTGAGGGCCCACGGAGTTAATTTCAAGTGCTTCTACCGCAAAAACTGAAGGGATAAATTTTTTTTTCACGCTGTCTCGTTTTGCCCCGTAGGTTGGGGCAAAATGAGACATCTGGTGCATTTTTTTTATTTCTTTTTAAAATAAACTTTTTAACAGTTGCAACATGGTCATATTTATGTAGCACATACCTTGTACCCAAAGGAAAGTTTCTGCATTGTTGTTTAAGGGTAAAGAGTGAAATAAAAATAAATATTCACTATTTTCAAATTTTTGTCTCATTTTGCCCCACCTTACCCTAAATATGCAGCTACTCCCCCGTCTTCACCATGTTTGGACTTTGGATGTGTGGCAGGTTTCTCCTTTCCCTCTTAGCACCTCGCAGAACTACACTGATGACTAACGCAAAGGTTATCTTTATTTGACATATATCTACGACACTTGCGGCATGGGAACTCCTTTAAACAACCAGGCAGTCGCAGGTAGCATGGTATGTATCTACGTATTATTATGCTATGATGTAGAAAACAAATGAATAAGCAAGAAAGCTTTCTGCGAGGCCAGGACAAAACCGGATGCTGCGAAATTCCACGTCCCCATAACCGAATAACTTCCGTGTCACGCACAGTGTAAAGGTAACTTTAGCCCTCTTGTTGCTTTTCTCAGGTCAGGTTCGTCTGATTCCGAAATAATTTATCTTGTATGAACGTTTCTAATTTCACATGAGGCAGTTTTTTATGAAGCGGGTACAGCGGGGACAAGATTTCTGCCTCTTCAAGCCTTCAAAATTTGGTGTAATTTAAAACCATAGGTTAAGACGCGACATCAATAGTTTTCAGTTCCGTGAAATGATGTTGCGAAATCGCAGAAACGAAAATTCCTTGCGGACATGAACACCCCCCGTCCTAAAGGTGTTTAGACGTCTCCTGCGTCATCAGCGTCACCGTGTTCTGTAGAGCATGCGCCGATTTGCGTTTTGCGGAACATCTACTGAAGCGTGCAAACAGCGGCGGAGCATAACGAAACAAATCGACTAACGCTTTGTTGTATGATCCATAAACATCTAACGTGGTCACTTGGTCACGTTTGGCATTGTTCTTGTGTGGTCTTGCCACCGACTTCGACGAGAACGCTCTCTCAAAGACAGTGACTTCGCTAACTGAGATATCTACGAGCGCGTCGAGGTTTGGCTGCGCTGCATCGAACTGGCTGAATCAACAAGCCGCAGTTAGCGTCAGGGCCAAAGTTGTTAAGACAAACACGACTGCGCGCGCATTCAAAACGCCCATTTCGCGCACGTTGTATGCATGGCGCACGCGAGAGCGGACACTGTGTTGCACACGGTGAGCGAATGGCCGGTCCTTCCAGATGATTCCGGCCCATAGCAGCACGTGCGCGTTGCCGACAACGAAAGGCGGCGAAGAGATTAGGTGCGGCCTCGGTTCCAGAGAGTCCCTCAGCGGGGGGCGAGTGGGAGGCAAGGGTCAAACGGGTCGGCCCCTATAACGTTGGCGGTGGTCACGAACCAGCGATGCGATAGCCGATAAAACGTTCATGACGACCGTCTCTGCGCATGCCTTCGGGGAACAGCGGGAGCAGCGGTTGTGAAAAACGATACCTGCCCGAATGTTCGGTGGGCCCACCACGTGAGGCCCACCGAACATTGCATAACCGTGAGCCGAAAAACGCAACTTGGCCAATAAAGGGGAGAAATTCGGCCTTGTTGGTGAGACATTAGGTAATATTTAGCGCAACGTTGAAAGTTAGCGCAATGTCTTTTCGTTGACAGTTAGCGCACGTGTTGCGTCCTCCCTTCTCGTCCTTGTGTTACATTGCGCTAAATATTACCTAATTGGCCAATAAAAAAGGACTCCGTCGCTCGTGTTCGGATTGGGAAATGACATTCCGGACGCACGTACTCGTGAGGTTATTACATGTATCTATCTGTCTGAGTGAACGGGGGATATTAATGAGGGCATACAAGGACGCCGCCGGTTCCGGGAGTCAATCAGGGCCCCTTCGATAATTGCGGGTTGTTGTAGCGGTGAGGACTCGATGACAAGGTGGCGAGGTCTCTTACGAAAGGGTACCGGCGTAATTACCGGTTTTAGTTGCGAATGAGGGTGCTCAGGGCTGCACACACTGCACGGAACATCGATTTCTCCGCTTCCGAGACGGGCGGGTGTAGCGAATGCGTTTATAGAAGAAAGCTAAAATTAGTTCGATGCCTAGAAAAGTTTAGCTCGACTGCAATATTATTTATTGGCAGTTGAAACACATTGAAGCTGTGGGCTAGCATAATTGGCCAGCGAGGTATATTAAAGTTTTGCTTGAAATAAGGTATGTGGCCGCCTCGGTGGAACAGTGGCTACGGTGCTCGGCCACTTACCCGAAGGTCACGGGTTCGATCCCGGCCGCGGCGGTCGCATTTCGATGGAGGCGAAATGGTAGAGGCCCGTGTACTGTGCGATGTCAGTGCACGTTAAAGAACACCAGATGGTCAAAATTTCCGGAGCCCTCCACTACGGCGCCTCTCGTAATCATATCGTGGTTTTTAAATAAGGTATGCTGCAGCTATCAGAATGTTTTAGTTTTAAGCTCTAGCATTCGCGTAGGCTGCACGCAATGGTTCTGCAGGAGCAAGATGCCTCCACGATTAAAATTTTAAACCAGGTGTCTCGTCACCTCTTGAACTGTTTGCCGTTTACTTGCCATCTTCACTAATGATCTGCTCAACAACACAATTAAGTAGCATCAACAGTTACAACATAAAAGCAAACCTACGTAAAGCAATGTATAAAAATAAATAAATAAATAAATAAATAAATAAATAAATAAATAAATAAATAAATAAATTCTGTTACATGATACGGAAAGCTGTTACGTGCCTACGTGCTTATTTCTATAGCGCTGTATTGCAACCATCATGAAGGCATCGCTATAGGTATGCATCATGTGATACCCTTGGTGGGCCATGTTCATCTATTCTTGCGGTATAATTGTAGGCTTTCTTTAAATACCATGCTTGTGTAAACTCTGCATCTAGGTGTTATTGCGAAACGTTGGCGGTTGGCAGCCGCGTTGCTCAATGTGGCTTCATCCGTGAAACGCCTGATCAATTGCGGCTTGCGTTGCGGCCTGTGTGAGCGATGGTATTTAGGTACTTACGGTTCGTGAAGGTTGACTCATTATGGCTTATTTCACGACCATTTTCGCAAGGTTTGGAAAAAGGCGCGAGGCCTAGAATTGTCTGTCACTGTAAGCGCAATATAGCTTTAGCAGTGACATATTTCATTTCGCAGTAAATGCGTATCTAATCGCCACTGATGAGAAATGGGTGCGGAGAGTGTGTGCGAGAAGGAGTTGCTGAAGATTTATCGCGAAAAAGGCAGCGAGTCCTACAGAAAAGCTTTACTGCTACAGCCTGAAAGTGTGCTTAGTTTTTGAAGGAAAGAAAAGAGCGATAGAGAGAGAGAGAGAGAGAGAATGAGTGAGTGCGCAGATAACGACTATGCGATGCAAACATCTAACACTTGCGTACCTGTATATGTATTGTGCACAAGCATGCTAGAACACGAAAGCGTGATTGCTAGAGCGTACGTCTGAAAACTATTGTACGTGGCAGTTATGAATATAATGTTAGTAACTCACGACTACATGTTCATGAGACACGATTGCAGAGGACAAATGATTTTAAACTAATTTGTCGTTAACGAATACGTCGTCATAAACTCACCGGCTCTCTCATGCATTCGCCCGAACACGACTCGAAGGCACGGTCATCACCTTTTTCGTCTCAGTCGATGTCCTGAGCCTCCTCCCCCTCTCCCCGTCACTTTACCCTCCTTCCCTGCCCCGGCCCTTGCGCGGGAGACTATAGAAACCATCGTGAGTAGCGCAACCAGACAGGACACACAGCAAGGAACAGACGAGCACAGGCGCACTGCTGTGTGTCCTGTCTGGTTGCGCTACTCACGATGGTTTCTATGTCAAAACACCAACTAGCCCAACAGTCAACTCTTTTAAAGCGGGAGACTATATTTCCTGACTGCGGCCCGCTAGCTGAGGTGAGCTTGATGCCTCTGGCCTAGACCGTGCATGCTTTGCAGGGCGATAGGACCAGTGTGAAGCACGTGTCTCACCCTTCATCACGGTCCTGCCACGCTTGCTCATAGGCGTGCGCAGGGTTTGCCATTAGGGGGAGGGGGGGTCAATACATCATCACAGCCTCCCCCCCCCCCTTTTCTAGTTGGTCGAGTCCAAAACACAACATGTTTCAGAATGAATGAATACATTCGCTCAGCTTTGAGCCGTCCAGAGAGCCCACAATGCGGCGGTCAGGCTTAGCCTGCCCGTCCCAACGTGGGAGAAGCCCATTGCGCGCTTGTCGCGTCGCTCAGGACTCTTAAATAAAGTTTCGCCATCTATCTATCCACAATGAACGAAAAAAAAAAAATGAAAATGAGGCGATGACATGCTTCCCACAACGGCCTGCCTTTGGTACCTGGCGGTCCGGGAGTAAAGATGAAAGTAAGCAGTCCTTGCAATTAAACATGAAGCTCCTTCGGTTGCCATTATCCTCGAAAACGTGCGTGGCCACAACCCTGCTCCTTAAACAATGGCTCGACAGGTTCGACAGAGTTACGATATGGGGCAGACTTTGCGCCCCCCCTTAGGTGACAAGGGAGGGCGGCCGCTCCCTCTTCCCCCCCTCGTCCGCACGCCTACTGCTCACGGCGAAAAGACGACGTGGAATAAGTGGACGCGCAGCTCACGCGATTATGTAGTTTTCTATTTTTGGGGGCCCACAGTTTTGGAACTCACATGGCCTTGAAGCAGTGACATTTAATGCTTTCGCCTTAAAGACACAGGTTCCGTGCACGAGGAACCTTACTTGAAGGCATGGAAATGGCCAGCTGAAAAAAAAAAAAATGAATAAAGTAAGTGATAATCTTTGATGTAGTAGATGCGAACGACAAAGAGGCTAATGATGGTAACGAATGTGTATTTATGAAATACCAATGTCGTGCAAGAAATGAAAAGTATCCTGTCGTTAAACGTGAAAGTGAGAGTGCATGAATTCCGGCGGAGCATCTGGGCGTTTTCAGAATGATTTCAATCTCCCCCATCCCTTCCCCCTGTGCAGGGTAGCATACCGGTTATGCCTAACTGGTTAACATCCCTGCCTTTCCTCTCTCTTGTTTTCGTTCCTTCCTCTGCACTCACGTTATAAATTAGCGTTGTTGGACTTCAGCACCCTGCGACTTTCTTAAGGAGGCTGCCGTAGTTAGGAATCGAACGCTGATCCTCGCACTTAGCAGCCGGACGTGACAGCCATCGAAAACCAGCAGAAGGTTCCTTATATAGATGACTGAGTGAATTGACTTTTAGTGGCGCAAAAGTGGCTAAGGGTATTCTGCACCAGCCACACGGAGAATGATAGATGAGAAAAAGGGCTGTACTTCCTCCGATGCTCGCTGGAATATGAATCTGGAAATGATTACAATGTAACGAGCGACGCAGGTCAAACGCCGGACGCTGCAATACTAAACGATAGAGGTTCCAGGAAGGTCTCCCGTTTCGAACGACCGCTGTGGCGTAGCCTACACAGAATCAACGCAGTGTACATCACACAAAGCCACACGAACCGTGGCGATAACCTTCACTGCGGCCACATAATGGCCGAAATGTTGCCAGCGAGCAGCAGAGGAGTGAGCAGTTCAAACAAACGCGCCTGTCGCAGACAATGGAGGCCGCCTAATTCGAGCCATAAATTGTGTTGAGGGGCGGACCTCGACATCCATATCTAAAGGGCGTTTCACTCGACCCTCGCGGGGGGCCCCGGCTTTATGGGCAGCACACGTTGGAATGAACGGACGATATCTCGGCGCCCGTGAGACAGAGTGCCACGTGACCCGGTCTTGGGCTTAAGGGCTGTTGCGCAAACTCCCGTTTCCAGTAACGGCGATAGGATGGGACGGGAAGGGTGGAAGTGTTCGCCCACGAAGCCAGCTGTTGGGAAATTCGGCGGCGTGGTTCAAACAGCTCGCCGCTTCACCGCAGAGTGTTTGAAAATGAGATTTCATGTATGACGTTCGAATGCTGTAAAGAACGCAGACCGAAGCCCTTTCTTAATTCCTGCTTTAACCACAGTAGGTCACGGCGTCTCTCCAGGCCAGCGCGACCGGAAATTTAAGAAAAATTGAGAGAAACGGTTGTCCGCTGTCTCATAGACTTTTATTTCTTGTGGTTCTGGTAAGAGGCAAACGCCGAAACACTGTTATCAGGAACATAGGCGTGCGCAGGGTTACCGTTCAGGGGGGGCGAAGGTTCGTCGCAGCGCCCCCCATTCCATATTAAGTCAGTGTGTGAGGCAGATTTTGCCCCCCCCCCCCCCCCGCCCTCTTTGGTTCTTAGGTGACCAGCGGCAGCCCCCTCTGCTCCCTCCCTCGTGCGCACGCCTATGATCAGGCAATAATGAAAGAAGCGAGACGCAGGCAGTGCCCACGGTGCTTCTTGCAGATAATTTTAGTTACTTCGATAATCGTACAAAATGATATTGATTGAGAAGACGAGCACAAAAAGAACGGTCTAATTCGGTGAAGGTGAACAGGCAAATTGATTCATCGAATGAAGACTAAATATGGCGGGGCGCAAATAGGATCTGTCAGAATTTCTCGTGTTATACTAACCCATCCCTAGTTTAACTGCGCGAAGCCATGACAAGGTGATGCAGTAAAGCTACTTCTTTCTTCTGTACTATAGAATTGAGTGAGGCTAAACTAGTTGACAATCCATTGGGTAATAGAGCAAGAAATAAGAAGGAAAATCAATGCAGTTCCACTCGACGTGAAAGCTGTAGAAAGCGCGGAGCAATGATTCACCTGCCATTCGCTGACGCTGGCGTTTACGGGCGAGCGCACGCTTCCGTTCCCGAACGTGCAGCCTTCTCGGCGTCCACGGCACGAAAAAAAAAAAAAAAAAACCCTTTGTGATGCAGTGGTGCCCTCTTCCCTCCTCCTCACCATCACTTTCCGTGGTTTACTATACTATATATGCTATGTTTACTTACTAAACAAAAAGAAAAGAATTTTCCGTGGAGCAAAAGTGCTGATGACGCCTGAGCGTTGGCATGCGTACTTCGTCGCTGAACACGAGTACAAAAACGCTATTGCTCAGGCTAAAAGCATTTTCCACAATACTGCCCTACCCGCCCTACTGAAAGATAATCCTCGGCAGTTTTGGAATGTAGTTCGTGGCAGCAGATCTACAACGTTTCACTTACTCGACAGCAATGGTGATGGTGTTTCTAGTCGTGATTGCTGCAATGTGATGGATGATGTTTTTGTTTCTTGTTTTTCTGGCGCAACACCCTTTTCCATGCCTTCTGTCGAAAACCCTTCCTTTTTTTTCCCATGGATTTCATCTCTGTCGATTCATCTGGAGTGTGCCGTTTAATAGAAGAAATGAAATTGTCTAGCACTGCAGGTAATGACGACATCAATTCAAAGTTCCTAAAAAATACTAAAGTTTATTCTTCCGTTATACTTGCCGAACTTTTTTTGCAGTCTTTGCAGTCTTCCACTTTGCCTGATGACTGGAAGGTGGGTAAGGTGGTTCCACTTCACAAATCGGGTAACACCCATTCTCCCCTCAATTACAGACCCATATCGTTAACCAGTGTACCCTGCAGACTTCTCGAGCACATAATTTATTCGAACTTAGTATCTTTTCTTGAATCAAATTCATTTTTTTCCCCTTGGCAACACGGTTTCAGGAAGCACTTCTCTTGTGAAACGCAGTTACTGTCTTTTACTAACGATCTTTTTCGTGCTTTCGACAATAATTTCATTACCGAGTGCATATTTTTAGATTACGATAAAGCCTTTGACACTGTTTCGCATGCTCTCCTTCTTCTTAAAATGAGCAAGCTCAGTATAGATCCGAACATCCTGAACTGGATTCAATGTTTTCTAACTAACCGTCTGCATTACGTTCACGCTAATAATTATAACTCTCCTACCGTCGCTGTTACATCAGGAGTACCACAAGGTTCTGTTTTAGGTCTATTTCTTTTTCTTACTTATATTAATGATTTACCTGTCGGAATTAATTCAACCATTAGGCTTTTCGCTGATGATTGCGTGCTGTATCGTGTCATTCATAACCCACATGACGTTTCTACTTTGCAGTCCGACATTGACGCTGTTTCTTTCTGGTGCGACAAGTGGCTCATGAATCTAAACATTAGTAAGTGTGAAGTTATGAGAATAATGCATCACAATAAAGTTAATGACAACTTTTCCTATACACTTAAAAACTCCACTTTAGACCCCTTTACTAGTTACCGTTATCTTGGCGTGCATGTAACCCACAACCTTTCTTGGAACATGCACGTTGAAAATGTAATTAAGAACGCCAATCGCACGCTTGGATTTCTGCGCCGTAATTTTTCATCCGTTCCTCCAGAGTTAAGACTTTAATTGTACACAACACTCGTTAGATCCAAATTGGAATACGCTTGCGCTATTTCGGATCCGTTTAGCTCCGTATTAACTACAGCTCTTGAGTCCGTTCAAAACCGTGCAGCTCGCTGCGTCCTTTCTAATTACTCCCGCTACGCCAGTGTTTCTTCAATGAAAGCTACTTCAGCTCTGCCAACACTTAAGTCACGCCGTAGGTACTTCCGCTTAAACCTATTTCACAAAATCTTTTACACGAATCCAACACTCAAAAATGGTCTTTTCCTTCCCCCAGATTATGTATCCCCACGGTTCGACCATCATCTTAAAGTTAAAGTTCCCCCATGCCGCACTAACACTTGTCATGCCTCTTTTTTTGCCGCAAACAAGCAGTGACTGGAACCACCTTCCTGCCTCCGTTGCTGCAATCGAAGAATCCGCCGCCTTCAAAGTTGCAGTTATTGATGTATTGTTGTTAGAGCACTCCTCTCTGTAATGCCCTCGGGCCTTGAGAGTATGAAAATAAATAAATAAATAAATAAATGTTTAACCTCCCCCCTCCCTTCGCCTCTCACCCTCACCACACTCGTCCTAACACTCACTTCCCTTTCCCACCCCTTGTTTTACTATGATGCACATTACTGTATCATACTATGCATCTATATGCTACGTTGGATGTGACCCGAAGTTCGCGGGACCGAATCCCGGACCGCGGCGGGGACATTTTCGATGGATGCAAAAATGTTTGAGGCCCGCGTAGTTAGATTTAGGTGCACGTTAAAGAACCCCAGGTGGTCAAAATTTCCGGAGCTCTCCAATACGGCGTCGCTCATAATCATATCGTGGTTTGGGGACCTTAAACCCCAGATATTATTATTATATGCTACGTTGGAAGGAACACAGCGCGATTTAGGACTAGGACAACCCAAAAGCGTTGCAAGACAGCGCTGCGTGTACGCCACCCTTCCTTGTCCCATTATTATATTGCTCTGTGTTCCTTCCAACAGAGTTTGAGAAGTGGGGATCCAAGACTCTGGGGCCTCCAAGCTGCGTTGAGTAGGCTGCTCTTGCGTTCGGAGGATCAGCAGAGTTTGAGAATTGGGTCAAGTGTAGGCTGCGTTGAGTCAAGCGCACGGCGTGCCACACGTGGAAAAATTAAAGCTATGCGAAACGCGAGCCGTACCAGTTGGTTCTAGAAACGTTGGGCCATGCTAGAGCCATACTGCATCGTGGCCCGCGCCGCGTATGCGTCGTATCGCTCGTGACCCAAGACGCCTTGGGGACCCATGCTAGTTATCGGTTTTTGGGTCGTGGTTCAGCGCGAGCACACGAACCCAAGAGTAGCTTGGGTTCTGCGCATGCGCCCTTGTGACTTGGAAATTCCTTGAGTCCCCAAGCTCCATGGACACCCAATTATCAACGTCTAAAGTTTCACCAACACCCCCAAGCTACTACAAGTCGCTATGCTATGCTTTACCCAAATCGCGGAGCCACTCACAGAGGCGATGCACCCGGAGAACAGCGCAGGAGGTGCACAAAGCTGTGGAAGAATAGAGCTTATCTGCATTTCAGGCGTAATCGAATTTTCTATCGCTGTTTATGTAAGCTCTGCGCATACTGTGAAATAAAGTTCATCGTTCCTGAATGAATTATTACGTTTGCTGACGGCAATCAGCAATATTTTTCTACGAAGTTTGCCTTGAAGTTCACATTTCTGACTTAAAAGCAGGGATCCTAACATGTGTCTGCATGGGTAAGTTGCAACAGAAATATGTACGTTACTGAGTTCCGCAATGTTTCAAAATTTCGTTGGGTAGTCATGTTCCGTGCAGGGAGTTTTCAGCCGTCATTTAGGACGAAAGCGAAACAGGAAATTGTGGGAATGGTGAATTATGACAAAAGCATGGTGGTCATAGCATAGAGTAACACTATGTTACTCCATGGTCATGGTACGCTTTCGGCTGCTGCAGTTGCTTAATACCTAATAATGGGCTAGTTGGTGAGCCCCGATATTGATGAAGCAGCGCACAATTGAGGCAATCACGAACTGATGAAGATGTCGCAGACAAAAGTGTGTTTGCATCATTTTATGTGCGTGTGCTTGTGTCTTTTGTACGCTGCTCCGTCGATTTCTGCATTTCGTTATGACGCATGCAGCACGCAAAGGCAAAGCCCTAAGCTCTTTTTCCGATAATTATATGGAGAGATTTCTTGTTCACTACAGGTGTCAGACTCAACACCCACGTATGTGCAGTGTACGTACAGTACATGAGTTACGAAGGCCATGCTTTTGTCTTGTGCTGGAGCGCAGGCGCTTATCATGATCTAAATGCTAGTAAACATGTCACACATGCATTATATTGTGCGCGTGAGCGTGCGTATGCGTGTTCGCACGAATGACGATGATTGTGCAGGAAAATAGGCAGGAATGTTTTTCGAAGTACGCAGGAAAACATGCCCGAAGTAGAGAACTTTCATGTCTCGAAATGGGAATTCGTTAGTATAGTACGGGACATCACTGGTACTCATAGCCGAATAATTTATTTGAGACAAGTTCAGCAGCACGATAATGCGTAGTAGGGATGTCTTATAGGGCTCTCCCATAGTAGAGTACACTGTACACTCTAAAAAAAGTTAGGAAAGAGCTTGTAACCACGAGCAAATAGTTAGTAACAGCAGTGTTACTACGTTTCTTGGAGCCTTACTAACTTCTTGCTGCCTATTTGAATTTCCCGTCCTTCCTCTTCATCTCTCTCTCTTTTACTACCTACGTTAGCAGGCGCTTAAAGGGCCACTAAACCACCTCCGATATTTTTCAAACATGTCAAGTAAACACGCGCATCGTGTGCAGAATGCCGTCACGATGAACGATGCCACACGCGGCAGCGCTACAAGCCGCGGGCGCGCCACAAATTCGAAAAGACAATCGCTCCTCCTTTCCGAGCCCTTCCGGCCTCAGCATGACGTCATGGTGTGCATATCTGACGTCAGGGTGTGCATATCTGACGTCGAGTGCAGGCCATCTGCGATTGGTCGCACACGAACTACGACTTCCGGTAAGTCAGCAATCAGCTGGCCGCGCTCCTCGTTGTTCGTTGTTTTCACGGGATGCCACTTTTTCGACCCCTCGTCACGCCGATTACGCGCGCGCACCCACCCCGCTGACCGGCGCACCGGCTTGGGCGTGAAAGGTTGTTTCTTAGAGCCGCGAAGAGCAGCAGAAGGGAGTGTTGCTTTCTTTGTTCAGTACCGCGTGCCAGGCGCTGCGCCGTGCTCCCGACCGGGCTGCAGAAATGCGCCTTTTTCCTTCTTCGAACCACAACCACCACCACCGCAGTGTGCCCCGAAGTTTTGGCCGGAAAGAGCTGCACGTGCACGAGCCGCCTACGCAGTCACCGTAAACGGGTTGTCTCGTTTGATTAATGGAGAACCCTCCCCTAATTAAAAAGGGGCGTCGTAAATATTTTGACGGCAGAGTTTGCGACAATGAAACGCGCATGATTGGACCCATGTTGATGGTCCCTTTTTCCCCGGAAGAGAGTGAGGGGACACGAAGGGGATTTAAGCGCAGGATATCGCCCTGCTAATCAGTCTAGTTGCTTGAGAAACATGGAGTAGAAGTAGATCAACGAGTATCTCTCCTAGAAGTTTTTAGTGTGCGCTTTGTATCGGCTGGCCACCTAAACTTAGCCGTTCGCCTAGTTGAGACACATCTGCAACGTAGGCATCGGGACTTCAATCTCAGGTTAGCTCAACCTGCCTGAGATCTCCTTCAAGCACTAACTCCCGGAAACATCGGCGTTGCAACTCGGACCCACCGACATCGCAGTCGTGCGAGAAATCTGCGGGACTTCTCGCATCCGATTGTCGTGGACGCAACGCTGCCGGTCATCACACGTATGACATTCGCGTTTCTTCGGTTTTATTTCATTCCATTGTTAGTTTTAGCGTTAACTGATTTTGTGTATTTTTGTAAGCTCATTGTTTGACTCTAGTTGTTTATTGTTAGTTTTTTCTGAAGTGTTGTATTTAGTGTGCTCGTGCCACAATAGCTAAATTAAAGCTGTTGTTTTGTCCAAACACTTCTCCGATCTTTTCACTGCTTCTACTTGCGTACGGAACGGACCAACCCGCTGTCATTCCCGTCGCCGACTTCGCACTGACGACGCTTGAGTGACAGCAAAACCGTAACAGTCGTGTTTCCCGCGTGTGCGCGCATGCGAGTCAGCTACTGCGGCCCGTGACGCAACTGTGCGGACTAAATCCAACTGTGTTTAGCGTGGTGTTTTGCGATGGTTTTCGTGCATCCACGATCCGGGGAAGGCGGTGGCGGCGGCTCCTCATCTCGTGCGGAGGTGGTCTGGCACGGCGTGTCACCGTACGGATCCATCATGTTGGCGATCCTTTGAAGGCGTGCGCGCAACACAGGGTCCATGCCGGCACGATTCGACGGGCCGGCACGGCAGCAGCGGTTAGACAACAAGCACGCAGTCGACGGAGCACACGGAGTGCGGAGAGTCGCGGCAACCGGAAGTGACGGTGTTTCGAGCAGCGCGTCGGCGATGACGTATGCCTCGGCGAGAGGGCAAAGCGGCTTTGGGAGAGGATGCCAACGGAGGGTAGCGATGGAAAGAGCGAAAGGAGCGATCGCCGCGTTTCGATGATCAAACGCCTATAACTCCGCTATTATGGTACCGTTTCGAAAAATTCTCACGGCTCCGTGTTCGTTGTACCCTCGTGCACAACTTCCCCACCAAAACTGAATTTCGACCTCTGGGTGGTTTAGTGGCCCTTTAAAGGTTGCAACGGTTATTACCTCTTGCGTACCGTTACTAATTTTTACCATGCACCCGTAAAACGAACTTGTTAAACGAACCTTAGAAGTTATTATTACGAGCTTTTTTGCAACCTATTTACTAGCACAGGGATCCATTCAAGTTCATTGAGGCGATATTAGTAAGCTTCGTACCCCGTCTTGGGTCTTCTATATTAGGCAACGTTGAGGCTGTATTATGCGAAAGAAACCTAATATATTGTTTGTCTTAAACGGGTCATGAACCACCCCTCGATCTTGGCATGAAAATCACCTTGGCATGAGTCGGACGCCTCCCAGGAATACATAGCCGAAAGAATTCTTCGAAAAGCTAAAGTAGCACCGGAGATACAGCGATCACAATATTTGCCTGGCGCATTCCCCCTCAATTCGCTTCATTCCGCAGGAGAGGGTAACACCGTTCGCGGCGTTGGTTCGCGGCGCCCCGCCCAGTGCATTACGTCACCTCGCTTCAATGTTGTGTGGTTTCTTTTCCGCGTAATATGGCGGTGCTGACGGGTGCTGCTAGAAACTCATAGTTGCGGTCGGCTGCTTCTCGCTGTGCTGTAGCTGCTGTAGCTGTGCGGTCTGGCGCGGTGTATCTCCACTCGGAGTAACTGGATGGCGCTTCGAGCGCCTGCGGATGAAGCAACCGCCAGCCGCCGTTTTGACCAGAAAGCGAGCGCGCGACCACTCGTTTGCTGTTGGCGGACCAGCGTTTCTTTTCTTTAGTTTGAAACAATGGCTGCCTGTAGCGCTGTAAACTAGGAGGGTCATCAAGGAAGATGTTTCACGATAAGGTACCCCGAAATCGTAACAACTTTTGCTCTTTCTACTAGGAAATAAGCAGTGAGGTATGATTGAAAATCGCCTGCATTTTTGTGAGCTCCCGACAAAATGAACTTGAAGGGTAGGCTGAGCGTAATCCTTCGCTGTCACCATATATGTTGGCAATATAGCTGGCTGCATGGTAGGCTTTCTATGTCTGATTCTGCGGTGGTGGATCCCCGGTGCGACGTGCCACTGGTGTAGCATAAACAGCATCGTAGTCGCTTAAATCGGCGGAGAGTTCACGTTTCCTCACGAGCGCAGATGCCACGATGCATGCGCTCATTTCGGGCTACCTACGCTATTGGAAAACCCAGTGGCGCTGTCCCACTGCCATACATAATTATTTAAACCGTGTGGCGCAGGGTACTGGGATGCTGACAGACTGCACGACGCACGCTCGACGCTTGCGCGCTGCACACTCGTTTTGGGCCGAAACCGGGCTTTTAAATTGCTTTTGAAAATTGTAGACATGGCCAGATCGTAATTCTGAGTAAAACACAAGCACTACGACAAAAAAAAAAAAAAATGAAAACACGAAGAGAGAGAGGGAGAGAGAAAAACACACACAAAAAAAAGTAAAAAAAAACTATGAGTGAACCAGCTTCACAGTAAACCAGTTTGCACCCTTAAGGGTGTTTTTCCGTGTCTATAACTAACACCCTTACACCCTAGGAAAAGGGTGTTTTCACGTATCAAAACACCCATATCATAGGGTGTTTCGAATGGCCTAAACACCCTTATCACTGAAAAAAAAAACGTGAAAAATATAATCTATCAATCAGGGAACGTGCAATAACAGTTGACATTAGCATACAAAGTGCACGCGCGCGCCAGACCATACACACAATAAAGCGTATTATAAACTATCCCGTGGACTCTGCGACGCGCTACACAGCCTTAAAGTGACCATCTGGTGTATATAGCCATAGTATCTTAAGCCGCTGATCAGTGCCGGTGGGGATATTCCTGTTGCCTGTAAGTGAGCAATAAACATTAAGAGAATAGGCGTAAATTTAAAGTATGCTTGTAGATAACCCTCAAAGAGACATATCTTTTAATCTAAACTCGCCTAAGGTCCAACGACTCTTTAATCAGAGAGTCACAGTTATCATCTGGTACGCTGTTGTATGGGACATGGGTGTTTCGATGACACAAAACACCCTTACCCCCTAAAGGATGTTTTCCCCAGAACATCACCCCTTAAGGGCTATTTGGGGAAGCAAAACACCCTTACACCCTAATTTTGCAAATTTTGGTTAGGCAAAAGGGTGTTTTGCCTGGTTGAAACACCCGTAAGGGTGCAAAGTGGTTTACATTGTTCGAACCCACCCCGTCGACGCACACTGCAACGTAAAGCTGACGCACTACAGCTACACTACACCTCAAATACAGAGCATGGCGTTTGTAGTGTATACCTGAATCCGGTGGCCTGTCTTTTCATCATCTTGTTTAGAAATGCAGATATCTGTCTCTCAGTGCTCGCGACAACCTAACAGAAGATAGTTAATTCGTTCATTATGTGTTGCCCAAGACCAGAACGTCCATCTGGCACGTTTTGTCGAAAAACGTGTTAGCGTAACCGCAGATGTGAACTGCATTCAACTTCCCAGCAAACTTCCATGCGCGAACGTATGCTGGTGCGCTGAGTTCAGCTCAGCAGACGACAGTTGGCCTCTCCCGGAAGTGAGTCATCTTTCTGAAAACCAGCAACGAAGCTTTTCCATATTTCAGTCTATTTATATAGCTACAACAACTATTATACACTGTGTCAGCGGGAACAAGCGCATATGGTCTGAACAGCGCTCTCGATTTATGTCGGCCATAGCTCGGCACACTCACTCATGAGTGCACTCAACTCACACTCATTTGAACGTGGTGAGTTGAGTATGAGTGAGTACTCATGAGTGTGAGTGGACGTGAGTGTGAACGTGAGTGAGTACGAAAGCTGAAAAAATTGTGGTGAGTGAGTTTGAGTGAGTACTCCCTTAAAGTGCCGACCTATGGTAGCTCGGCACACTCACTCATGAGTGCACTCAACTCACACTCACTCACACTCATTTGAACGTGGTGAGTTGAGTATGAGTGAGTACTCATGAGTGTGAGTGGACGTGAGTGTGAACGTGAATGAGTGCGAAGGCTGAAAAAATTGTGGTGAGTGAGTTTGAGTGAGTACTCCCTTAAAGTGCCGACCTATGATGTCGGCTATTGACCAATAATTTTTGCGACGTCGGATGACTGAAACGTGACGTCCGATGACAGACGCCCGCCCACCGACGAGAGTGAGAACCGGCTTCTGTTTGAAAAGAGGGCACCTGAGAAAACAGCAACTTCGTGCTCCGCTTGTAGCCTTTACGCAGCGCGCACGGCTGCAATATTTGGCTGAGCAGTTCATAGCCATGTCTGCTTTTCGCAGGATCTGCTTTTTCAACAAACCCGAGGGGTGCTTCATGACCCCTTTAATATGCTTGATTAAAAGGCTTACGCCACGTTACCTCACAGACTTTATCAAATTGTACGCCTTATATATATATATATATATATATATATATATATATATATATATATATATATATATATATATATATATATATATATATATCAATGAGAATAATAGTTCGATGGGCCAGTTGTCTTGGTTCAGCAATGGGTTATAGCACAACGGAAGCGTTGTCAACAAGGATATAAATATTTATTTAGTTCCCAACAGTTTCGGGAGGGGACCTCCCTTCGTCAGGGGTTGAGTTAAACTATCGTCTCTAGCGGCGACCACTCGCCCTCGAAAACATCTAAGAGGAAATGGGAAAGAGGGGCAAAAAAAAGAAAAAAAGAAAAAAAAGAAAAAAAGAAGAAGAAAAAACAGAAAAACACCCTCGACACAACACAACACGGCAAATTGAGAAAAATTGTCCACAGTCGAGAGTCGTTGAGCGTCCACATCTGCTTATGATCTCGTATTTTCCGGTCCTCGTGGTGCGGAGGGCCACCCAAAGCTGTCGCCGCGGCGGCCGGGACGAGTCTGCGCCGCCACACGTGGAGGCAAGAGCGTCCCCCTTAATGGGTCGGCTCTTTACCTTTCATGTCCGCTCATTCCTTGTCAATAGCCCCCCAAGTGGTAGGGGGAGCGTGGGCACTGCACATTCTACAAATGTGGAATAAAGAGAGAGATAGAGAGAAAGGACACTGCAGACGTACAGCCAATCAAGAAACAAGCATGGTCTCCATTTACGTTTAAGAATTGTAAACTTAAGGGCTCGCTTGCTCAAAGCAAGCGGGCCCTTAAGTTTACAATTCTTTCCTTCATTCATAACGAGGGTCTCGCTCTGGCAGACTTGATGCCTTCAGGTGGTATACGAGGGATTATTAGTCAGCTGCCCGCTCGTAATAAGATCACGTACTACGTGACGCCTACAGGCAAAGAAGAGTGTTTCACACTCGCCGTAATGGCAACAGGCGGCGCTGACTGACGCTCCCACGTTTAAGTACACATATATACCCTATAAAGTGGACGGGGGGATGACCGCCACCGTAGCTCAGTGGTAGAGCATCGGACGCGTTATTCGAAGGTCGCAGGTTCGGTCCCTGCCGGTGGGCAGGTTATCTTTTCGTCCACTTTTCTTTCTTCACGTTTACATTACAATTACTTCTAGGGTAAGGTGGGGCAAAATGAGACAAAAATTTGAAAATAGTGAATATTTATTTTTATTTCACTCTTTACCCTTAAACGACAATGCAGAAACTTTCCTTTGGGTACAAGGTATGTGCTACATAAATATGACCATGTTGCAACTGTTAAAAAGTTTATTTTAAAAAGAAATAAAAAAAATGTACCAGATGTCTCATTTTGCCCCAACCTGCGGGGCAAAACGAGACAGTGTGAAAAAAAATTTATCCCTTCAGTTTTTGCGGTAGAAGCACTTGAAATTAACTCCGTGGGCCCTCACGCAGCCTTCATGACCCCAGTCCTTGCACTCCACGCATTGAATCCAGACAGAATCCGGTGCTGTTTTGCTCCAAAACTTGCAGATCAAACACCACCAGTCTTTCTTTGTGCTATTGTTGTATTTTGTTGAAAGCTTGCACTTCATTGGATTAA
Source organism: Rhipicephalus appendiculatus (assembly GCA_030522465.1). Classification (NCBI taxonomy): domain Eukaryota; kingdom Metazoa; phylum Arthropoda; class Arachnida; order Ixodida; family Ixodidae; genus Rhipicephalus; species Rhipicephalus appendiculatus. Next base: position 57,967 of record JALIZH010017135.1, on the reverse strand, counting down.
TCAACAATTGGACGCTAGATATAATCTGACGCATCTTCTTCGCTTCCTTTTGCCGTTTTGGTGCAGAACTGCACGGGCGTTTCGTGGCTTTCAGCTTCGTCAGCCGGGCTTCGTGAGGCGATGAATTTAAAACTGCGCTAGATTCGAATTTTCTAGCACAAATTTGGTATTGAAGGAAAACTCGATGGCGAGACGTATTTGTAAACGGCTTGGCTTGGAGATTCTTCAAAATTTGTGTTCGCCTCTTGAGAGCATCCTTGGAAACGCGGAAAAATCTCGATGCAGCACGAACGGAGCGGGTGTCCTGAACAGCAGTCAGTGCTTTTTCACGTCGTTTTCCTCCCAGGAAGCTTTATATGGTATTCTCTTGTGCGACCGAACCTTCCTAAACAATAAAATATAATATATAATGAGTGTAAGTAAATGGTTCACTTAATGAGACACTCTCTAAGGCAATCAATGCCTTTTTGTCGCGTTTTGCCCCCCTCACATGCCCAAATTCAAAAAAAATTTCCGCTTTGGCCCCGCCCACCAATTGAACTGAAATTTTGGTGGTATGTAGCTAGTAGTATATAGTAACAATATAAATACTTACGTTGTTGTACTGACGCCAGAGTAGCTTCATGCACGGATCCGAAAATTTGGCCGAGAAGAATTTCGCCCCTTTTTGACGGGTCACGAACACACTGACACCAGTTGCGTAATTTTTCCCACGCGAACGCTGTGAGCAATCACCAACTTTTACGCATCAAAATGTGGACAACTACCAGCATCTCTCACTAAAATATAGAAACAAAGAAAAGTGCTTTCTGTATTAGCTATAGAGGTCGGCAAAGCCAAAATGTCGCGTTTTGCCCCCGTGTCTCATTTTGCCCCGCCTTACCCTAATAGCTTCCCCCTATACTTTCCTTGGCATCTTTGTCTGTTAGTTCTCATTAATACTATATATATATATATATATATATATATATATATATATATATATATATATATATATATATATATATATATATATATATATATATATATATATATATATATATATATATATATATATATATATATATATATATATATATATATATATATATATATATATATATATATATATATATATATAGACACATAACTTAAAGTATTCATTCTAAAGCCTAGCTGCTCAGCGGCACCAGCTGCGTTCCCAAGACGTAGGGCTACAAATATTATTACAGCGAAAGCTGTTATGAGATCACAACAAGGGTCGTTTTTGCGCCGTAGTTGTCCGCCGCCGCCACCGCCGCCGGTATCCGTAACCAATATCGCACGAAATAAGAAAAAAACTAAATAAATAAATAAAAAAAACAAAAAGCCGCCAGGGCCTGCGCGGAACGCGCAGCACATCACAACGAAAGCGGGAAGAGCGGCCTTTCTAGAGTTTTTTTTAAACACTCTTTTAAACTATACTACAAGCCCACTTGCGTTGTACCCACTACGCCATAAATCATCATAACTTTTGTGTAGTGGGGAAGCGTCCACTCTGCCATTATTCGTCATTCTTCGGAAAAGCGTTGGTGCCCGCTACACACTTGTAACGCGTGTGGCAGCCCAGCACTGTACCACTGAGCTACGCCACTGCTTGAAACTGCGGTGCAATCTGACCCTATGCAGGCTTCATGTCGGGTAAGGAATCTCGTTAACGTGTGTTGTAAAGTTTCATAACAGTAAAGTAACAACCAGGCGTCACACAATGCGAACTGCGTAACGAGTGGGTCGTTCAATGCTCCAACCCATTACAAAAGCCTCTGGCATAATTCTTCATCGTCGTCAACCACAGCGTCAACAAAGTGCACATAATGCGTTAAAAGCGTGTAATGCGCCATAATGCGCTTCGGAAAAGCGTGGTACCACGCTTTTCCGAAGAATGACGAATAACGGCACAGTAGACGTTTCCCCACTACACAAATATTATGATGATTTACGGCGTAGTGGGTACCATGCAAGTGCGCTTGTAGTAGTTGCCCCAAGAGTCTTTAAAAAAGGCTCTAGAAAGGCCGCTCTTCCAGCTTTCGCTGGGACTGTGCTGCGCGTTCCGCGCAGGCCTGGCGGTTTTTTTATTATTTCATCATTTACACTTATTGACTTCAACTGGTAAGTGCACCTTCTAATCCTAATGAAAACAATGTCAATGATGGTGCTGAAACCATTGCATTAGTTTATTCCAGTTGACTATGGTGCGAGTAAAGAATGAATATTAAGGCGAAAGGGTAATGAGCCGGTACTGCCGGTGATAAAAGTTTACCGATTAAGGCGAAAGCCTTTAATGTCTCATGCTCACGTCCGTCCGGTGTCCATCCGTCCGCTGTCCGTCCGGCGTCCGTCCGTCCTGTGGTGGTGGTGGTGTGCGTCCTGACCACCCTTACTGCGCATGCGCAAAACCTCCCCACGCACCTCCTCTCCTACGCTCCCCCCTCTCTCTCCTCTGGGTATCCCGCCCGCCCGCGGCGTTTACACCCCCATTGCGCACGCGCGTCCCATCCCCCCTGTGTCTCCTACGCTCCCCCCCCTCTCTCCTCTAGGCATCCCTCCCGCGGCGTTTACACCCCCCATTGCGCATGCGCGTCTCCTGCCCCTCTCTCTCCTCTCCCCTACGCTTCCCCCCTCTCTCTCCTCTAGGCATCCCTCCCCGCGGCGTCCACACCCTCACTGCGCATGCGCATCCCCTCCCAATCTCTCTCCTCTAGGCATCCCTCCCCGCGGCAACCACACTCCACTAAGCATGCGCGTCCCCTCCCCCCTCTCTCCTCTCCTACGCTCCCCCTCTCGCGCCTCGCAACGCCGACGCAGGCAGCGTCTACTAGCGAGTTTCTTGATTGAAAAATTACACCATCTCCCTGCTAAAGGGAACCATGTGTAGATGCGAAGCAGCGGGCTGCAACGCTTACACTGGCGGCGGCGTTGACGCTGGCGCTCATCGCAGCGTCGTGCAGGAGAGAAACCTGGGGAGGCGCAAAGCACGCAGTGATGGACCGGTGTTTCCTACTGGAACATGCCAATCGCTGCTAATGGGCAATGAGAGACAGAAGACTCCGACTGGACACACAGACCCGCAGTACGCTTTTAGTTAACGCGCACGCTGCGAATTTTTATTGTTCAACAACGCACAGGAGAAATCTCCCCCCCGGCACCACCTTGCGGGTCAAGATCCAGTGCCATATATACGGGGTGGCCAGTGAACGGTTGTGCAGCGCGAGCAGTCGGTTCTTTCAACCAAGAAACTTGCTAGCAGACGCTGCCTGCGTCGGCGTCGCGAGGCGAGAGAGGGGGGAGCGAAGGAGAGGAGAGAGAGGGGGGGGACGCGCATGCGCAGTGGGAGTGTGGAAGCCGCGGGCAGGGATGCCTAGAGGAGAGAGGGGGGGAGCGCAGGAGGGGAGAGAGGAGGGGAGGCGCATGCGCAGTGAGGGTGTGGTTGCCGCGGGGAGGGATGCCTAGAGTAGAGAGGGGGAGAGGAGGTTTTTTTTTTGAAAGGCTTTGCGCATGCGCAGTAAGGGTGGTCACGCCGCACACCACCACCACCACCACCACCACCACCGGATTAAGCTTCGCCATAAGATGCTTCACATCTAAAAACCGACTGCTCGCGCTGCACAACCGTTCAACGCCGACGCAGGCAGCGTCTGCTAGCGAGTTTCCTGATTGAAAAAACCGACTGCTCACGTTGCACAACCGTTCACTGGCCACCCCGTATATATAGGCACTGGATCTTGACCTGCAAGGTAGTGCCGGTGGGAGATTTCTCTTGTGCGTTGTCGAACGATAAAAATTCGCAGCGTGCGCGTTAACTAAAAGCGGACTGCGGGTCTCTGTGTCCAGTCCGAGTCTTCTGTCTCTCATTGCCCATTAGCAGCGATTGGCATGTTCCAGTAGGAAACACCGGTACATCACTGCGTGAGTGCGCCTCCCTAGATTTCTCTCCTGCGCAACGCCGCGATGAGCGCCAGCGTCAACGTCGCCGCCAGTGTAAGCGTTAGCGCCCGCTGCTTCGCATCTACACATGGTTCCCTTTAGCGGGAGATGGTGTAATTTTAAGGCGAAAGCCTTTAATGTCTCATGCTCACGTCCGTCCGGTGTCCGTCCGTTTGTCCGTCCGTCCGTCCGTCTGTCCGTCTGTCCGTCGGTCCGTCTGTCCGTCTGTCCGTCCCTCCGTCCGTCCGTCCGTCCGTCTATTTGTCCGTCCGTCCGTCTATTCGTCCGTCCGTCCATCCGTCCGTTCGTCTGTCCGTTTGTCTGTCCGTCCGTCCGTCCGTCCGTCCGTCCGTCCGTCCGTCCGTCCGTCCGTCTGTCCGTCCGTCTGTCCATCCGAGCACGGAATCAGGTGGCCGCCGGGGTGCGTAAACGAACGCAACGAAATATAACGGCATCAGGACAAAATGGCTCTCGCCGCCCCTGTGCTTGAAAGAGCTGGAATAGGCCTTCCAGCCTGGCGTGAATAAACGTCGTAAATTCCTATGTGTACAGTCCTGAAAGTCCTGCGTCGTACTCACCCTGAACATTTTAGCACCAACGCAGTGCGCGAAATCTTCGCGAAAGTGCTTGCTACACACGCGATAATGAATGGTGGGTTGCTTCCCCATTCTAATCTTTATAAAATATGCATCTCGCTCCTTCTTGAATTTGGGGTATGCAGGGAAACTCCCACCAGGCTCGGTCTAATACGTTCGGCAGTGCGGCACAGAGCAATAAACCATACTGAAGAGAAAAACAGAACTTCAACGCTTCAACTTCGGGGATGAGGTGCAGCGTTGGCGTGGCTTTCGGCGGCATAGGCGAGTCACGTGATGTCGTTTAAGACGTGATAGCGACAGCAGCGCCGGTCTCTCCTGTGGTGGCCCTCGATGCCAATACTGTACTAAACATGGCGATGCTTTACACTCCCCCTCCTTCTTACTTTTCTCCCCAGCCTCAAATCACCCCCTCCTCACTTTCCTTTCCAGCCTCCTTGCTACAGGAGACCAGCGCTGGATATAGGAGGCGCGCCAAAAAGGGGCGCCTGGCGGCGAGTCGTAACATAACTCAGCCGAAGGGTTGACAGGCGGGCTAGTTGTTATAGAATCAGATTCATTGCGAAATTTGGCATTGCGAACTAACGGGACCCAGAAAGAGCGAGGCACATACAAGCGCAGTTTCTGTCGCGCTGTTTGTGTCCCATTAGTTTGCGCTACCAAAATTTCGCAATGAATAACTCAGCTGCTCGTGCAGACGACCGGCCGCAGTGCACCGCGGTGAGCGCACCAGGGGCAGAGCCAGGATTTTTTCATAGGAAGGGGGGGGAGGGGGGCACCCACGACAGGTGAGTTAGTCCAGGGGGGCAGGAGGACGGGTAACTCATGCAACTCATGCATTCTCTTTTGACTATGTTTGCTCTTGGGGGGGGGGGGCATAGGGGGGGGCAGGCGAAAATTCTGGGGGAGCTCCAGCCCCCCCCCCCCCCCCGTATCCCCGGTAGCGCCGCCCCGGGGCGCACGCGGGCGCGTGCCGTTCCCGTGCTTGCCTTTGGCGCAAACAGCTCGAACAGGCATTGAGCCAGTAATACTGCACTGTGGGTTAGGTTTAGAAACAAATAACTTTGCCTGATGGCCACTTTCACCGGAAAACAGTTGAAAATTGAGAGAAGCTCTGGAAAGCGGACTACGTCTATGCAGTATTGGGACTACATGGTTAGCAGCATCCCACCCCTGCCACTAGTTGTAGGGAACCCGCGTCCGGCGTGTCTCGACATTGGTAGCTGGACCGCTGTGGAAGAAAGAGAGGTGTACGAACTGCTCGGCGGCGCTGTGGAGAGGACATGAAACGCGCTCGCTGTAGGTTGTGGCTCTTGACGATAGATGGCGTAGGTTGTACTGGGCTTAGCTTCCGCATTGACCAAATGGGAGATTGACCAAATGGGTGATCGTCATTTTGCGCGCGCTTTTGCGAGAACACGCCGCGCCCTGTAGTGCGTAGTGGGGAAGAACTGCTTTGTGGCCCGCTGTCTCTCTCTCTCACACACACACAAACACACACACACACACACACACACACACACACACACACACACACACACACACACACACACACACACACACACACACACACACACACACACACACACACACACACACACACACACACACACACACACACACACACACACACACACACACACACACACACACACACACACACACACACACACACACACACACACACACACACACACACACACACATGCGCACATACACACACACGCACACACACACACACACACACACACACATGCGCACATACACACACACGCGCGCACACACACACACAAACACACATGCGCACATACACACACACACGCGCGCGCACACACACACACACACACACGCACACACACACACACACACACACACACACACACACACACACACACACACACACACACACACACACACACACACACACACACACACACACACACACACACACACACACGCGCGCGCGCGCACGCAATGACAAGCCCGTTTTTTGGAGGCAGACTGTCTTGTGAGTAACTGTGACAGCGGCCCTTCTATTTTTAGGTATGTTTCACCGCATAATAGCCTTGAGTTGCGGCGGAGCTGACTTATGTTTCTCACCTGTGAGATGGCTGTAAAGCTTTTGGTGCAGTTTACTACGACATATGCACCTGAGCATGCTTTTTCCAGGCTTACATTTGAGAAGAGCAAACATATCTAGAAACACGTTGAATGTGGTTGCAGACCGCGCAACTAATTGACAAGCTGTCGAAATCGAATCGGTGTGGTCCTTTACTTTGACCATCTTTTGCCATGGAGAAATAAAAGGCGCCTATTTCACGCTGCATGTTGCGTTAACTCATGACGCATCCCCTCTTCTGTTGCTGCAAGGGGTCCCTAATCTCTTCTATAAGCCCACAAGGGTCCCCGAAACATCCATGGCTGAGAACCACTGCTATAGATGGTTATGCTTCAGATGGCTATGTCAGCGTGACGCCAAGCGATGACATTAAATCACAGCATACGGCTGTTCAGGTCACTGAAGTGCTCCGCTAGGTTGGCGATTGAGAGTACTAGGTACACTACTATGGGGGGAGCGGCTAGTTGTCCCGGTATGCTACACACGGCATTCGTGAGCGCTTCACACCTGGAACACAGGGACGTTTATTGCATACTAGTAACATCAGTTCAGGTGAGTATAACTGCACTGGGTAACAAAATGACTTGAGCAGGACATACAAACAATAGAACATAGGTACAATGTAACTGCGATGCTAACACAGATCACGAATCTCTGAAAACAAGAAAAAAGAAAAAAGGAACACAAAAGCTCGCTTGCACAGAATCTCATATAATTTGGGAAGAAAAGCAACATTTGCATTCAGAACGTGCCTTGGGCCGGCTCATATGGACTCATTTTTCCTCCCGTGCCAGTCGCTTTCAAAACGGCAGTAGAGGAAATTCGATGTTCCCCTCCTTCCTCACGCCGAAAAACCGTGTATGCCACCTTCTTAGGAAGGCTTCTTCACCGTGTGTTTCTATCTGTTCGGTCAGGTACCGAACCATGATCATCCTAATCTTGTGTAACCGCTGGGTATGCAACTCGTTGTGGTTGTCGGCGTGCTTCGGCTAGACAGGGTGTCTACTGCTTAGTGTCCCTAACGTGAAACACTATAGCGTGTTTGAGATAGATGATATTACTATACTTGTACATGCTTTTATCGCTGGTTTGAGGAAGGAAACGTGACCGCCGCATTAATATTCTCCCAAGATTATCGTATCACTGCTCAGCCAAGCATAAAAATTTATGCCGAAACAAGAAACTTTCAATTTACAATGTACATCGTCACCATCGTACAAAGGAAAGCAGTCACACTTCGAAAGGAAACCAGCTGCCACAAACTTTTCATCTGTTGGCATGGAACGCTGGCGCCGGTTGCGTTCGCGGTGGCCTTTCGCTCGACTTTCACCATATTCTATTAAGGCGAAACCCTTTGATGTCCCATACTCACGTCCGTCCGTGCGTCCGTCCTTCCCTCCGTCCGAGCCCTGGCACGGTGCCAGGAGGCCGCCGGGGCGCGCAAACGGACGCCGGTCGCGTCGGACTTGTTGCGACCCGGGGTGTCGCAGCTCGAGATACAGGTCGTGGTATCCCACCGCTGGCCCCAGCCGTTGCGACCGGCCTTTGCAGGCACCGGAGACTCGGGAGGAAGATGCCGAGACAGCATGAAGAGGCTGAAGGGAAACTGAACTGAGGTTTAATTACAGTATTTACATGGCGAGCATTTCGCTCTACATCACGAAGACTTCGCTACATCGTGACGATCTCGTCGAAGGCCCGTGTCGAAGCTCTCCGAATCCCTCGAATCTTTCGAATCCTCTCTCCCGAGAAGGCCACGGGGGGCTGATTATAAAGAGTCTCTTTTCCCCAGATCCCTAGATGGGGGAACAGGTTCAAATCGCACTGTCCAATCACACGACGCTCGCCACTTCCGACGGTGCCGCCCACACCCGCCCAGGTCCACGTGCCTGACAGGGGTGTTGCCACAGCATTGCACCAGTGGCACCTAAGGTGATGGCGTGAGAAGGCCGCAGGATGAGGGGTCCCATGCTCGTACTACGTTGCGCATCAAAGGTCCGCCGCTCGACACGCAATTAGCGGGACGGTTTGTCATCCGCGGCGACGCCGCCGTCTCTTCAAAGAGTATGTCGCGACCGAAAGCCGTTGTGGTCGCATTGTCGAACACCCTACGCCGTCGGACTGCATGGCGCCTCACTTCCCGGCTAGGGAGCACAATACACGGGTTTGAACGTCTGTCAGCGGGCCAACAGCCCCTCGGCGACTTGTTCGTAGAACAGAGAACGCCGCTCCTTCGTGGGCCCAGGCCCCGGTCATAACAGACTCTACAACACTCGCGCTTTTCTTGCGTAGCGTCGCTGTGCCCAGCGTTTCCAATCAGGCAATGAGAGAGACGCGCGCATCGCGTTCCATTCTGACAGACCCCGTCTCAATGGACACAGGCGTTCGCGGAACACACTTTGGAATTTACAAAGTGGCCGTCAGTTGAAGCGCTGGAACGCGGATGGCGTCTGCACGATGCGAAAAGCGCGAGAATACGAACGCATGCGAAACGGAGGCAGATTGGTCTCTCGTCTCGCTGCGATTCGAGGTAAAAAAATTAAGCGAACATAAGTGATAGGCGGTAACAAGAAAATCTTGGCATGCATGTAATCTACAATGCCAGTTACATGCCACGCTCATGGTGCGCTTGCGTCCATTTCGCTAGCTTGATAACACCAAACCTACATACATACATACATACATACATACATACATACATACATACATACATACATACATACATACATACATACATACATACATACATACATACATACATACATACGTACGTACGTACGTACGTACATACATACATACATACATACATACATACATACATACATACATACATGCCTGACCATTCAGAGCACTGCGCACATATTTCTATGGGCAAACGGTAAGCTATCCCCAAGTCCAACTGCTGTGTAAAAGAGGTAACGAAGAGTGCTGGTGGGCTCGGTGGCTGTGCAATGACAAAGTTGCCTAAGCTGCTGCTTTAGAGCATACGCTTTGTTCAACCCTCCAGCTTTTACGCTAAAATCGAGCAACTTATTTTTGATACTGCTGCCGAGTCTACACTGGCCATGGTCTATTGTTGCAGGGTGTGTTCGTGTGTTGTGTTATTAGCTGATGCTTCGGGAGGCCGAAACTAACCTTGGTCCGGAATCTGAAGATATACTAATCGAATCGAATAGGTTGTACGCTGGACAATCGCCGTTGACTGGCAAGGTGAAAGCTTCCAAAAACGAACTTGCCGAGGCTGACAGTACAATAGCCAAACTTAACAGAAGAATGAATGCAGACAAACCAGACTAGATCGAAATCGGGTAAATCGAATTATTCCATACATCAGACTGTTTTTGAACAACATATAGCTGAACTAGTTGGTACATATTCATTTACAAAAAAAAAAAATCCATGCATTTCCACGAAGTGAATCATGACAAGTGGGTGACGCTCTAGGTATCGATGGGTTAGTAACCGTACGTTACCCGAGCGTTGCCCCATATAATGTAAATTGTGTGACATAAAGTGACATAAAGAGTCGACGACAAAGCTAGGCCCTAAGGTCCATAATATCTACGTTGAAGTCGCCGACTAGTATAAAGGGTTTGTGCTTGTAGGTGTTTTACTGTTCTCTCACAATTATGATTGATATTAGTCTATTGTTAAACCTTTTTTTTTGTGTCTCACATATCTTTCGATTGTACCGTACGTTACCCGAGCGTTGCCCCATATAATGTACATTGACATAATCATCATCATCATCATCATCATCAGCCTGTCTACGCCCACTGCAGGGCAAAGGCCTCTCCCATGTTTCGCCAATCAACCCGGTCCTGTGCTTTCTGCTGCCACGTTATACCTGCAAACTTCTTAATCTCATCTACCCACCTAATTTTCTGTCTCCCCCTCACGCGTTTGCCATCTCTTGGAATCCAGTCAGTTACCCTTAATGACCAGCGGTTATCCTGCCGACGTGCTACGTGCCCGGCCCATATCCATTTCTTGTTCTTGATTTCAACTATGATATCCTTTACCCCCGTTTGTTCCCTGACCCACTCTGCTCTCTTCCTGTCTCTTAAGGTTACACTTATCATTTTCCTTTCCATCGCTCGCTGCGTCGTCCTCAGTTTAAGTTGAACCCTCTTGGTAAGTCTCCAGGTTTCTGCTCCGTAGGTAAGTACCGGTAAGGATGCAGCTGTTATATACCTTCCTCTTGAGGGATAGTGGTAGACTACCATTCATGATTTGATAATGCTTGCCGAATTAGCCCCATCCCATCCTTATTCTTCTAGGTTATTTCACTCTCATGGTTCGGCTCCGCGGTTACTACCTGTCCTAAGTAGACGTACTCCTTTACAACTTCCAGTGTCTCGCCACCTATCGCAAAGCGCTGTTCTCTGCCAAGATTGTTCCACATTACTTTAGTTTTATGCATATTAATTTTCAGACCTACTCTTCTACTTTCCGTATCCAGTTCAGTAATCATACGCTGCAATTCGTCTCCCGCGTTACTCATCAATGCAATGTCATCAGCGAATCGCAGGTTACTGAGATACTCTCCATTAACTCTTATCCCTAACTCTTCCCAATCTAGGGCCCTGAAAACCTCCTGTAAACACGCGGTGAATAGCATTGGAGAGATCGTGTCTCCCTGCCGTACGCCCTTCTTTATTGGGATTCTGTCGCTTTCTTTATGGAGGACTATAGTGGCTGTGGATCCGCTGTAGATTTCTTCCATTATGTTTATATAGGCTTCGTCGATGCCCTGATTCCGCAGTGCCTGCATGACTGCTGATGTCTCCACCGAATCAAATGCCTTCTCGTAATCTATGAAGGCTATGTATAGGGGTTGGTTGTATTCCGCGCATTTCTCTATCACCTGATTGATTGTATGAATATGGTCTGTTGTTGAGAAGCCTGTACGAAATCTTGCCTGGTCCTTTGGTTGATTGAACTCTAATGTCGTATTAATTGAGATAAAGTGACATAAAGTGACATTGACATAAAGTGACATAAAGAGTCGACGACAAAGCTAGGTCCTAAAGTCCATAATGTCTACGTTGAAGTCGCCGGCTAGTATAAAGAGTTTGTGCTTGTAGGTGTTTTATATTGCTTCGTCACAATTATGATTGATATTAGTCTATTGTTAAACCTTTTTTTGTGTCTCACATCGACGCATCTCCCCGTGACAGCCAACGGACACCGTGGATGGACAAGCTTCGGCCCTAAGGTGCTTCGCCCCTAAAAACAGGGCGTGTAAACACGGACACTGACTTCCTTTCTGAGGTCCGCCTCGGTGGAATAGTGGCTACGGTGCTCGGCTGCTGACCCGAGGGTCGCGGGTTCGACCCCGGCCGTGGCGGTCGCATTTCGATGGAGCAAAATGGCAGAGGCCCGTGTACTGTGCGATGTCAGTGCAAGTTAAAAAACACCAGATGGTCAAAATTTCTGGAGCCCTCCACCACGGCGTCTCTCATAATCATCTCGTGGTTTTGGGTCGTAAAACCCCAGATATTATTATTATTGACTTCCTTCATGTGTCCGTGTTTGCACGCCCTGTTTCTTATAATGTTTTTGAATACCACGATGCGCTAACATCAATGCATAGGAAAACCTATGGCTACATCGAACGAAAATAACCTGAACGTTCTATATATCAGAAATCGGGAAGCCTGAAACGCCCCAAGACGTTGGATTTTTCTCAGTAGTTGTTGACGTTCCCTTATAGAAACTAGACTGAGCAGAAACTACTGCTTGCCATCGCGCGCTTTCTGCCATGATTCTGACGTAATATTAGGCAAGCTGGGTTAGTTGGTGCGTATTCATCTTTGAAGAAAAACTGCGTGCACGCACGCACGCACGCACGCACGCACGCACGCACACACACACACACACACACACACACACACACACACACACGCACACACGTAAGCACGCACGCACACACGCTTACACCCACGCACACACACACACACACGCACACGTACGCACGCACGCACACAAACACGCACGCACACACACACGTAAGCACGCACGCACACACGCTTACACACACACACACACACACGCACACGCTTACACGCACACACAAACGCCTTGAGCGGCCGTATTCCCTTAAACCAGCGTTTTGTAGAGTTACGCGAGATCGGATCCAAAATAGTTAGCTGCGAGCCTTACTTCATATAACATTACGATTTGTTGCTATCGCATTCATTGCTTCACCCTTATATTTTACATCGTGTCATGCTTCTCTTTATTTCCTTTGTCTTCGGGCGGCAGCACGGAGAAGCGATTATTGTTAATTCTGCGCTCAGAGTTCCTATCTAATTGCGGAGAAACCGCAATGTTTTTTTTTAGAAAATACTGTTTCTCACCACCTGTATTTGAGGCACGATACGAATGAAACCATTATCCTGTGCTTTCAACGATGTGGAGCGCGCGATAATACCGGTGCATTCAGCAGGGAAGCCACTCTTACGAATCAAGTAGCGACTTAAAGAGTCCTAAAAGGGTTGCAGGTGAGGCACCGAGACACCGGCGTCCATGAACGCTCCCTACCGATTCAGAGCGCGGGAAGCCAGCGCATTTCAACACGCGCTTCGGGATTTCTTTTTAGGAGCGAAGCTCCTTAGGCTCTCACGATGTCCGTTGACGCCGTTGTCGTAGCTCCCCGTCGGACCGATATACAGGTGTTACATATACCGTACATAGAGCGCTCGTAGCGCGCATATAGGTTTAAAATAGACCGTACTCTGTCCGTGCATCCGTCCGTCCGTCCGTCCGTGCGTGCGTCTGTCCGTCCGAGCATCCGTGCATCTGTTCTCCGTCCGGCCGTCCGTCCGTTCGTCCGTCCGTCCGTTCGTCCGTCCGTCCGTCCGTCCGTCCGTCCGTCCGTCCGTGCATGCACGGACGGAGGGTCAGATGGATTTAATAAACATTCTTTACATCGTTTAACATTTCGTCAATGGAGCTTCGCTCCATCATCAGCATTCACTTCGTGTATCTGCAGCAATTTTTTCCGTTCCGGCACGAAAGGGCCACGGCGCGAAATAGTCGCAGGTGCGGGAACAGCGACTGTTTCGTAACGGCATTGTTTTTACTGCTCCGCGGTTCGGCGTGTTTGCTCACCCATTTCGCCCAGGTCGATCGCTGGCGCGCGTGCGATCTGTTGTTCACACGCGGGAGCTTTTATTGCGTCGAAGGCGTGCGCCGGATTATGCAAACGAACCTGTAAAAACGAGCGCTGCACGAAATGCCACGCTGTAGATAATGGCCGGACCGGCAATGGTCGCGGCCCGAGAGATTAGCCGATGGCGAGCCAATCTGGCGGGGACCGAAACTGATAATCGATGGTCGTAAATGTCGAAACCCGAGCTCTACCAAACGCTACAGACCGGAAGGGCGATAGGTGGACGGTCGTTTGGCCACGGCGGCCCATTTGCAACGACACCTGTGAAGTGTGACATCTTTGTTTTGCTTTGTTGTTTTCGCCAGAGCGCCAGGCCGTGACGAAAGTGCAAGTAACGTCTTATAGCCACCGTGTCGACTGCACGATCGGCGCCCGTGGGCACGTTTCACATCAGCTGCGTATGCAAACGATGCAATAAACTGAGGTGAATCGCCTTGCGAGCTGAAGAGCTTGCCCCGTGAACCGGACGCAGTAGCGTACGAAATTTTAGTGATATATAAAGATAAAGAAAGAAGGAACGAAGAAACACCGCGCAACGCAGGGGATACTAAGTCCGATTACAGCTCCTGCGATTACTGCGTTATATTAAATATTGAAGGATATCTGAGGTGATGTTACTTTATTATCCAAGTATATATGTGATGGTCGGGCCACACAACGATGTGTTCGAAAAAAAAATATCTGCCAATAAGGGTGCGTGTGACCGCGGTTTAACTAATTGACATTTTTAAGCAACACAATTACGGGCGTGCTCTGATCCCGGAGGTTATATCATGTTGTAGTGAAAGCGTGAACTTTTTTTAAAAATCAATCTAATTTAGGTAAATGTAAATAACCAAGAAAAGGACGGTTGCTATGTGTCAAGGGAACTATAGTGCTCTTCACTGACGCGGTAATTATCAATATATAATTCGTAACAAGTACAACAGTTTGCAAAAGATATGGGGACGGACATTTGGGATAAAGAATATCGTAATTGTACAATGCAAATGTTCACGCAGCAGCCTACCTTCCTCACGTTTCTTTTTTCATATATAAATGAAAAATAAATTGAAATGGTTAAAATTACAAAACTTCTTCGGTATAGTCGCAAATAGGTTTCTTAAAGAAGCGCACTCTACTCGGACACGAATTTCGCAGCAACAATAGAAGCACAAGAAAACACACAACCAAAGCCACTTGCTCTTTCAAAATAATAACAACGATGCAAACACAAGCTCCTACAATAATTTGTAGTCCTCCGTGGTGGTGTAGCGATTACGGTGCTCGGCTGCTGACCCGAAGGTCGCGGGTTCGACAATGGCCACGGCGCTTGCATTTCAATGAAGGCGAAATACTAGAGGTCCGCGTACTGTGCGGTGTCAGTGCACGTTAACGAACAGCAGATGGTGAACATTTTTGGAGCCCTCCACTACGGCGTCCCTTGTAATCATATCGTGGTTTTGAGGAGTAAAATTCCAGATATTATTATCCAGGAATTGTACGTTTATGGGCGCAGCAATGGGCTGCAGTTTTTTAAGGCGAAAGCCTTCATTGTCTCATGCTCGCGTCCGTCCGTCCCTCCATCCGTGCCCTGGAACGGTGCCACCTGGGGCCTCTCCCCTTACACTCTCTCAGGAATGACGTGATTGCTGAGAGAGAGCGTAAAAAAGAAAAAAAAAGTAACAAAAAGAAAGACAAAAGAAAAAAAGACAACAAAAAAGGAGAAAAGAAGGAAGAAAGAAAAACAAAACAACAACAACAAAAGAAAAAACAAACAAACAAAAGAATAGGACATGGCATAGTCAGTAGAATGACCACAGGCTTTCGCTGAACACCCTTTGGAACTTGCAAAGTGTCCTTCAATTTTTTAAATGCGAATGCATTTCATAGTCGGGCTATGTCAGGCATCCGGCGTTGTGCGGCGTTGGCGTTGTGCGGCGTTGTCCGCGGAGGAGGAGGAGGAGGAGGAGGAGGATAGGTTGAGGAGGTGTGCGCGCCGGCAGGTGTTAGATGTGAAGCATCTTATGGCGAAGCTTAATCCGGTGGTGGTGGTGTGCGGCGTGACCACCCTTACTGCGCATGCGCAAACCCTTAAAAAATAAAAATAAAAAAACCTCCTCTCTCTCCCTCTCTCCTCTGGGCATCCCTCCCCGCGGCAACCACACCCTCACTGCGCATGCGCCTCCCCTCCTCTCTCCCCTGCTACGCTCCCCCCTCTCTCCTCTAGGCATTCCTGCCCGCGCCGTCCACACTCCCACTGCGCATGCGCGTCCCACCTCTCTCCTCTCCTACGCTCCCCCCCTCTCTTCTCTAGGCATCTCTGCCCGCAGCGTCCACACTCCCACTGCGCATGCGCGCCCCCCCCCTCTCTCTCTCCTCTCCAACGCTCCCCCCTCTCCCTCTCTCCCTCTCTCGCCTCGCGACGCCGACACAGGCAGCGTCTGCTAGCGAGTTTCTTGGTTGAAAAAACCGACTGCTCGCGCTGCACAACCGTTCACTGGCCACCCCGTATATATGGCAATGGATCTTGACCTCCAAGGTGGTGCCGGTGGGAGATTTCTCCTGTGCGTTGTTGAACAACAAAAATTCGCAGCGTGCGCGTTAACTAAAAGCGGACTGCGAGTCTCTGTGTCCAGTCGGAGTCTTCTGTCTCTCATTGCACATTAGCAGCGATTGGCATGTTCCAGTAGGAAACACCACTCCATCGCTGCGTGCTTTACGCATCCCCAGTTTTAAATGCGAATGCATTTCTTAGTCGGGCTATGTCAGGCATCCGGCGTTGGCGTTGTCCGCGGTGGCCTCGGCAGGTGTTATAGTGAGTGGAGAGGAGGAGCGCGCTCTGGTGCGTGAGGTGAGGGCGCTCGCATCGCGGGAGCTTGGCGGAACTATATATGAAAAAAAAATTTAAAAAAATAAAAAAAAAGAACAAAAGAAAATGAACAAAAAATTTTAAAAAATAAAAAAGAAGAAAAAAAAAACAGAAAAAAAAGAAAAAAAAAAACAGGCACTGCGCCGTGCTCCCGACCAGGCTGCAGAAATTAGGCGCCTTTTCCTTCTTCGAACAACTGCCATCATATATAAATGGAGTGAAGCGCGCGCGAAATGCATTCGCATTTCCTCACGATTCCCTTCGGGGAGGTGGGGGCATTTTTTTTTTGCGATGTACGCAGACCTGACTTTTTTTCACCTCATAATTGTGACCTCTATGAAATCATGCAGCTTTGTCAGTTATTAGTAAGTGAATTCAGTCCTAGTGGTTTACGCGCAGAAACTACTGTATGATTATAAGGCACGTATAGTAGTGGAAGATTCCGGGCAATTTTTGACCCCCTGGCGCTCTTTAACGTGCGTCAGAATCAAAGCAACCTGGTGTTCCAGCATTTCACCCACATCAAAACACGGCCGCCTCGGTGGAGAATCGCACCCGCGTCCTCGAGCATGGCAGCGTGACACCTTACCTGCTAAGCTACCGCGGCGGGCACAGCTTTGTCGAAAATATCTCACTGGAAGTGTGATATTTTTTGCAGTTCATAATAAGGCATTTAGGGTGTTGTTATATACTTCTTCACATAAGAATGTGCTGGTAATCACGCGTTTTGAGCAGGCTTGGGGAATTAAAATGCTGCAGAAAATAGGTTTCTGTTTCACTTAATGCTTCTTTGTCATATCGTAAAAATGATATAAAAGAATTCAAGAAAAGGTTGAGAAAGCAGGATTGTGGTTCTTGTTCATTTTCATTGTTGAAATATGCAACGCAGCGCAGCGCAATGTTTGCGTTACGTTTATTCGTCTGTGGCTTCGCTGTTTGCATGCTTCGCATAAAAGGAGGAGTGAAACAGGCCTTAACAATTTTACTGCGGCAGGTCGAGCGGAGAAGTTTACGAGCTCTACTTTCTGAGTTGCTGGCTGATAGAGTGGTCCTTGGGTTAGGCAAAATGCGACGATAGCTATGAATGAAGCAGGTCTCCGATTCTGACGTCTTAATCACGTGTTAGGCTTGGCTTCAACGCTTGAATACGCTACCTTCTTTCGTTGTCCGTCATCTCGAATACAAGCAACTACTACCGAGTGACATGACCACTTCAGTAAAGGGTGCGAACCCGATAGGGAAGTTTTTTGTGAAAGTGCCAACAGGCCAAGAAGCCCAATGTATGAAGTGCTACGCCATCCTAAAGACGCCAACGGGGACTACTACGACTTTGGCGACGCACTTGAAGCGGCACCCGGATGACTTTGGGGCATACGAAAAGGAACTTTGTGCGCGGCAAAGCTCGAAGTGTGCTACGGTCGCTAAACCTACTGTCTTACAGCCTTCGGTGGCTGACCGTTATAAGCCCAAACTGAAGTCTACAGCGCCAAAGGCGCAGCAAATGACGAAGGCTATTGCCGGATTCGTAGTGCGCGGGATGCATTCCTACAATGTGGTTGAGGAGCTGGGCTTTCTGGCCATTGTGAACGCAGCTATACCCGAGTACGTCGTGCCGTCGCGAACAACGTTTTCAAGAACAATAATTCCTGAGCTCTACGCTTCCAAGAAGCGGAGCTTGATGGATAACCTTCAGGCGGTGATCGACAGTGGAGTAGAGGCCATTTCAATAACGACGGACGGCTGGACATCGCGTGCCAATGAAAGCTACTTGTCGGTGACATGCCACGTTATGGACAGCTCATTTCAACAGCACGTGCACGCACTGGCATGTACAGAAATGGCGGAAGCTCACACAGCCGGAAACTTGGTGGTCTTTCTCAAAAGCGTGATGAAGGAGTGGGCACTTCCCGATCGAGGTACTGTACCAGTGCACATTGTTACCGATAACGGGAGAAATTTCACTGCGGCAATTGCTCAGTCGCCTTGGATAGGCATAAAACGTTTAGGGCACACCCTGCAGTTGTGTGTGAGTGATGTCAAGCGGGAGGTACCTGGACTTTCTCAACTGTGCGCAAAGGCTAGGGCTATCGTTGGCCGCTACAAGAAAAGCCCAAAAGCTCGGGCGCGCCTTATAGAAGTACAAAGGGAAATGCAGCTGGATGTCCTCGAAGTTGTGCAAGATGTTCCCACGCGTTGGAATAGCGAGCATCAGATGATGTCTCGGTTGCTTAAGCTTCGCAAGCCGATCACCGTGGAGCTTTCGGAGTGTGATGGGGTTGATAACCTCACTGCAGCTGAATGGAAGCTGATGACTGCTGATGTGAAGGTGCTTGATCCACTTGCCCAAGCCACGACAGTGCTATCTGGGGACAAGTATCCCACATTGTCCCAAGTCATTCCGTTGCTGGAGTGCACTAGCATCGTACTAGCTCGATATGCAGCTCAGTCAGATGAGTCATCGACTATTGCTGTATGCCTGGCACGTAGCATCAAGGCAAGGTTTCCTGCTGTCAAGACATCGGAAGATACAGCTCTCGCGATGTTGCTGGATCCAAGATTTAAGGATGCCTGTTACACGGCAAGGGCTGAGAAGAAATGGGCCTGCACTCTTCTCACAAAAGCAGCAGAAGGAACACTGGAAGATGTACACTGTGAACCATCAAGTGAGGGTAGCCCTGGTTCAGATAGCTTCCAAGATGCTTCTGTGTGGGCGGCCTTTGCCAGCTTTGCTTCAGATGGCCCTAAGAGGTCTAGTCCTTCCATCAAAAATGATGTTGAGAGCTATCTGAGAGCTCCCCTCATTCCTCGTTGTGAGAACCCACTCGAATGGTGGAAGAGCACAGGCAGCCACCTTCACCCATCCCTTGTAAAGGTAGCCCGCAGGTATCTGTCAGTGCCAGCAACCCAAACAACAAGTGAAAGATTATTCTCAACAGTGGGTGCTATTGTAACCTGCAGAAGAGAGCACCTTCTTCCCCAACATGTCGAAGAACTAGTTTTTCTGCATGAGAACTTCTGAGTCATTTTATTTTTGGGAAGAAACACCTTTACAATGTGATCACCGGTGTTTTTTTTTTTTCATCTGAAGCTTACTTTCAAACGGGTTCCTTTAGAAATAAGGAACTTCTGTGGTTTTACTGCTGTGCCTTGCTGTGATTTTTTTTCTGTGATGTAGCCTTTGAACTTAGAAGTGAGAGCCTTCTCCAATTCTTTCAGAGCTTCTAGTCCTTATGCCACTTTCTTTTACTTGAAATATGTTTCCAAAGGACTTTCTGTGATGTTCTATACATGTGTGCTATATCATCTCAGAATAATTGTGTCTTGAAGGGAGCACCTTCATTTACAGCTAGTCTATAAATAGTTTTCTTTTATTGTTTAATATATGTCGCCAAAGGATTCTCTGTGATGCCTTTTACATTATGACCTCGGAAATAAAGGCTTTTTGCTTAGAAATTTAAACTGTTCAGTCTTGTTCTTTGGACAACTGGCAGCTATTCGAATTCGCTTCGAAATTATTCGACCTGGAGGACTATTCGCTTCGAATAGTCCTCCAGGTCGAATGTGAAGCCGAAAGCCTGCTTGAGCCTTCTATTGATCTGTTTTGTGAACTTTCTGCCGTTGTTGATGTTGTTGTTCAACTATGTTCTGATTTTTTGTCGAAATTTGTAGTGGTATGTCTGGCAGACTTTATATAGTACTTTGTTAAATCGTTCTAAGCTTCCAAAGAACCTCGCATTGACGATCATATACATTATGCTGGCATAAAAGTTGTGAGCTGTTATACTGACGTTTGAAGAACTTTCAAGGACTTTTTTTTTTACTTTTCCTTCTTACAGAGTGTGTGGAACCGACAGCACAATCGACTGAGAAAAAAAAGAAGAAGAAGAAAAAAAAAAGAAGGCTTTCGCATAGGAGTCGTCTTCTCAAATGCATAAGGACCCGTTTGAATTTTTCGAATGCGTATAAATCTCGACGCAGTTTTCCGTGAACGATCTGGAATCCAATTTTCCCGCTTTACTATTCACGTAAATGGATGTTGGTCAGAACAAACGTGGCGCGTGCGAAAATATTCTGAATTAATAATTATTCTCGAGGCAACGAAGAAGTTTCTTCGGCAGTTACCGGAGCTTCTGCGATGTCAGCCACAAGTGTTTACCGAGTATCATTGGGAAGTTTCAACAAATGCTGTGTAGTACCACTAGAAGAGTTTATTAAACTTTTCGTGTGGTGCACTTCGACATACGTAGGGCAGGTTTTTTTTAGATGTGAAGCATCTTATGGCGAAGCTTAATCCGGTGGTGGCGGTGGTGGTGGTGGTGGTGTGCCGCGTGGCCTCCCTTACTGCGCATGCGCAAACCCTTTCAAAAAAAAAATAAATGAAAAACCTCCTTTCCCCTCTCTCTCTCTCTAGGCATCCCTCCCCGCAACCACACCCTCACTGCGCATGCGCCTCCCCTCCTCTCTCCCCCTCCTACCCTCCCCCCCTCTCTCCTCTAGGCATCCCTGCCCGCGGCGTCCACACTCCCACTGCGCATGCGCGTCCCCTCCTCTCTCTCCTCTCCTACGCTCCCCCTCTCTTGCCTCGCGACGCCGACGCAAGCAGCGTCTGCTAGCGAGTTTCTTGGTTGAAAAAACCGACTGCTCGCGCTGCACAACCGTTCACTGGCCACTCCGTATATATGGCAATGGATTTTGACCTGCAAGGTGGTGCCGGTGGGAACAATAAGGTGCGTTGTTGAACAATAAAAATTCGCAGCGTGCGCGTTAACTAAAAGCGGACTGCGGGTCTCTGTGTCCAGTCGGAGTCTTTTGTCTCTCATTGCCCATTAGCAGCGATTAGCATGTTCCAGTAGGAAACACCGCTCCATCACTGCGTGCTTTGCGCCTGCCAAGTTTTCTCTCCTGCGCAACGCTGCGATGAGCGCCAGCGTCAACGCCGCCGCCAGTGTAAGCGTTAGCGCCCGCTGCTTCACATCTACACATGGTTCCCTTTAGCGGGAGATGGTGTAATTTTTTCAGTCCTTTATTAGCTTGTTCTGGAGCCTCAAAAGGGAACAGAATACACAAATTATTACATTTCTGCCAAGTCGATTGTTCAATCAGCTCCAAACTGAATGATGTGGCCATTTTATATAAAACGCAGATAGTGAGCTGAACATTAGCCCTCTAGTACCACGTTTGTGAAGATTGATATACTTTCAGGTTTACTTTCAGATTTACTTTCAGATTTACTTTCAGATTTTTAGGAATTAAAAAAAGGAGATGCTGATGAGATTGACTTCTCGCTATATACCGGGTGTCCCAGCTATCTATAGCCATAGGTTAAAAAATACAATACTAGAAGCAGGCGATTGAAACCAGTTGCATATTGCTGACAGGCAGCTTGCGCGCTACAGGTATTTTTTTGTTTTGTACTTAATTAATTTGTGAATTAGGATTATTTACCTCAATAATTAAATATTGACTTTAGGCAAGAAATGAGACTTGCGAATCGCGGCAGCAGCTGATTTCGTTCGCTAAAACCACGGCTGAGAGCAGCACGGTCGCGGCGCGCGAATGCGCTAGTCACGTGGTATTTTTTTGTATTTCGCGGGCTTTCTTTGCAGCTTGGAAAAAATGGTACGCGTGAGACTTTCTTTATTGCAAATAATGCGATGGGGGGTTTCTGAAGACGCCCTCAAACTTTGCAAGTCCCACTTCTTCCCTAAAGTCAATATTTATTAATTTAATTAAACAATCCTAATTAACAAATTGATTAATTGCAAAACAAAAAATTGCCTGTAGTGCGCAAGCTGGCTCTCAGCAATATGCAACTGATTTCAATCGCCTGCCTCTAATATTGCATTTTTTAAACCCTTGGCTAAAGATAGCTGGGACACCCTGTATATTGCGAATTAGGTCATAAATATTGTATGCTGTAGTCACGGTAATAGATACAAGAGTTGAATTTTTTTTCGGCCCTTAATTCGTTAGTGAACTTTATTTGTGTGAGTGACTTCTTGGAGGATTGAAAGAGAAAAAAGCCGGCAGATCCCACGCACTGTGGGAATCGATGTAATGCGAAGCAGCCAGGAAGGAGCAAATCATGCTTTACATAATTTGCATGTCATGTTTTACATGTTGCGACCTGTCATTTGTGTTCGTCATACAGTCACGTCGCGATATACCAATTTTGGTGTATGTCAAGCTAGCGAACTGGACGCAAGCGCACCATGAGCGTGGCATGTAAATGGCATTGTAGATGACATGCATGCCAAGATTTTCATGTTACCACCTGCCACTTATGTTCGTTATACAGTCATGTCACTCAATACCAAATTTGCTGTATATCAAGCTAACGAAACGGCCGCGAGCACGCCATGAGCGGGGCATGCAAGTCATGTCGCACATGACAAGTCATGATTTCCATATTACGACTTGTCATTTATGTTCGTCATAGAGTCATGTCACTCAATACCAAATTTGGTGTGTATCAAGCTAACGAAACGGCCGCGAGCGCGCCATGAGCGTGGAATGCAAGTCATGTCGCTCATGACATGTCATGATTTTCATATTACGGCTTGTCATTTATGTTCGTCATAGAGTCATGCCACTCAATACCAAATTTGGTGTATCTCAAGCTAACGAAACGGCCGCGAGCACGCCATGAGCGTGGCATGCAAGTCATGTAGCACATGACAAGTCATGATTTCCATATTACCACTTGTCCTTTACGTTCGTCATACAGTCATGTCACTCACTGCCAAATTTGGTGTATATCAAGCTAACGAAACGGCCGCGAGCGCGCCATGAACGTGGCATGTAAATCATACTTTTCATGACAAGTTAGTCATGATTTTCATGTTATGACCAGCCATTTATGTTCTTCATACAGTCATGTTATGCCATACCAAATTTGGTATAAATCCCATTAACGATACGGCCAGGAGAGCACAAACTCGTAGGCGGTTAGATAGCTAGATAGATAGATACGCTCAAAGTCGCCGAAGTTCGCTAAGAAATGCTTCGCATTTAAAACAGCGCACGTTTTTTCGAGCGAACCGCGCTTGGTCTTCGCTGCAGAGCATGTGACGTGCTCAGTGAAAGCGCACGAAGGGGTTGACGCTGGTGAATAAGTGACTACGTAACAAATGTAGGTTTACTATATTGCTCTCAAAGGGAGACATCCGGAATTACTCGACGATACATTTAGGAGTACATTTCGGGATATTATTGAATTAAATAGAGAATGAATACTAGTTTGACAGTAGCCAGCATCCGGTGGACATGCGTACATGGCCTCGGTCGGAGGGGGGAGGGGGGGGGGGTAGCTGAGCGGCTACGACGTTGCAGGTATGTGTACGAGGGCACGGGTTCGATTCTCTTCGATGCGGGCCTCAATTCAAGGGGGGGCGAAACGCGAAAACGCCCATGCGCTTATTCTATGCGCGCATTAAAGAACCACGGAAGGTTGAAATTACACCGCAACACTCTACTACGACAATCCGCACAATTTTACTGCACTTTTGGGCACGTAAAACTGTAGAATTGTTCAAAATCTGAAATAGGAACCAGGAGATCCTCGGCCCATATTCACAAAAAGCCCTTAGGCGGCAATTTTTAGTAGGGGAAAATTTCAGCAAATCCCGACGCTTCACATATTATCAGCGAAGGCGGATGGAAAATGAGGGCTAGCAATTGCGAAAGAAGGTACTGTGAATTAGGCTCGTCATATTTAAGTTCGTAATATGTCCGCATGCTACGAAAATGGAAATTTCAGCAGGCTTTCCAGCGAAAGTTACGTTACATCCTCTGATAGAAAGAACTGCCTGTCATAATACAGCGTCGATTATGTCGTCGCGGAATTGATGACTTAGAACATGCACTTGCTTGTGTTCGGCAGCAGTTAAAAGATAGAAAATAACTTAACAGTAGGGTCCCCTATTCTTATGCTTTACCCAAGGCATAGCCGTGCGCATGGGGCGCGGGGGGGGGGGGGGGGGGGGGCGTTGTTCATATAAAAGGGAGACTGCAATTCTGCTCAATACATTTACTTAGTCGGACTTCTCACGTCATTTTTTAAGGCTCAGGGCTACGCAATTTTTTTTTGACAATAATGGCGACCAAGGACCGCTAATATTATTCTTTTTATTACTGTTTGCCACCCACCTTTACCCCGGAAAGCCGAGACCCAATGGGAGGCCTTTGATATGACAACGTGATCACCTCACTTTAATTTTGCATCTATTGCGGAGTTCGTTACCAACGTGGGGGGAGGAGGGGCACTGCGGTGAAACTGGCCACCCCCCCCCCCCCCTCACTAATGGAGAACCGAGCACACGCCTATGCTCCAAGGGGTGTCATCGTGGTAAACTTGCAAGACATCCTGATAGCTTCAGCTTCGCTATTGGCGAGATAGAGAGGAAGGTTAGTCACCGTCAGAATGGAAGGTCCTATTACGGGCGCGAGGGGGAATTAGGGCGTGCAAAGTAGTGCACTATTACATGTCTTTCAAGGTATTTATTTCAGCGCACCTCATGAGTCATGCTGTCCCAGTAGCTCAGATGCTTAAAGGGCTGATCTTTTCAAACAGAACGGCGCTGATGTTGTCAATGTTATCTGTACTGGATTTAAATAAACTTGTTCTTTCTCTTCCTTGTCACTTGAATTCTTAGTGAAATAGTGCTAGTTCTTGTGTTCTACGTAATTCATATACTCAATAAGACGCACTGCACTCCAGCGCTTTTTATGGTTATTCGTTCCTGCCAGCGTGCGAGGCGCCAATTCTACACTTCTAATCACAATACTGTCTCAGTAGTGAGAGCTGAATGCGTTTTTATGAGGTTATCGTGGTTGTATTGGTTACCATTTCTCTTTCAAGATCCGGTGCCGCATAACTGAACTATATATAGATTTTACGAAGTTTCGGTCTTCTTTGCCGCCATATGTGGGAACAGACTTTAGTGTAAGCGTAAGCCGATACAAGGCTGATGATAATGTTGACCATGAGTAGATAGAATCATAGGCGTGCGCAGGGTTTCCCTTCAGGGGGGGGGGGGGGGGGGCGAAGGTTTGTCGCAGCGCCCGCCCCTTCCTATTAAGTCCCGCCCCCCCCCCCCTTTCTTAGGTGACTCGGGGGGGGGGGGCGCCCCCACCCCCCTGCCTCCCTCGTGCGCACGCCTGTGTATAGAATCATAGATCGGCAATAATAGGTGGAGCTCACTCAAGAAAAAGAAATATATTTTGCGCTTAGGGCTCACTCGGACACAGGCTCGTCAATATTTTCCTCAACCGAACTCAATCGGACTCTGACTCCCAAAAATTTTTCTTGACCGGACTCACTCGGACTCAAGCTCGCCAAAATATTACTCATCCGGACTCACTCAGACTCACGGCTCGGTCTGAGTCTGAACGAGTCTGGGTGAGTCGACTCATGGGTGAATTTGCCGACCTATGACATAGGTCGGCAAACTTACTCATAAGTCAACTCACTCAGGCTGGGGTCGGGTCCTGAGTCTAAGCCTGAGTGAGTCTGGGTGAGTAATGTTTTGGTGAGCTTGAGTCCGAGTGAGTATGGTCAAGAAAAATTTTAGTGAGTCAGTCAGAGTGAGTTCAGTTGAGGAAAATATTGGCGAGCCTGTGTCCGAGTGAGTCCTGATCGCAAAATATATTTCTTGAGTGAGCCTGAGTGAGCTCCACCTATTATTGCCGACCTATATATGCGCTTACGTAATATCTGAATAAAAAAAATCATGCTCAGAAAAAAAGCTGTCACCTTTCAGCCGTTTTCCAGTTACTGTGGCGGTGACAGTAATAACGTCGCTGCCGAAGTTCTGAGTTTGCCCGTGGATACACCCGAACTATTAAATTTACTCTAGCCAGATAGAGCGTGGCAATAAAACAAAAAATTTAAAAGCGGTTGGAAGTATTCTGGAGCCGCGGCGGCCGCATTTTCGATGGAGGCGAAAATGCTTGAGGTCCGTGTACTTAGATTTAGGTGCACGTTAAACAACCCCAGTTAGTCTCAATTTCCGGCGCCCTCCACTAAGGCGTCCCTCATAATCATATCGTGGTTTTGTGACATTTAAGCCCAACAATTATTACCATGAAGTATTCTGGATGGATGGATGGTAAAACTTTATTTTGTATCCGGCGTGTTAGTGGACTGGGCTTCCGCCTAGGTGTCGGCTAGAAGGCCTTGCGTTTTCCAGACATATCTTGTCATCGCCTACGCACGCATCGACTTTTTTTGTACAACTCCAAGTGTTTACTAGCCTCTCCCGCAGTAATGAAAGACTGCTGGTACATAACCAGTAAATAGCAGAAGCGGCGAAAGTAGCATCTATCAGAAGACTTAAACGTTGACCATGCATTCTGCATTCAAAGCCCTGCACTTTCTCGGAGCATTAGCGTGTAGTCATGGTCATTGATTACGTGACACAGCACATAAATTGGTATTTCTTATCTGTAGGTTCGTTCTAACTTCCCCAACTGGGGCCCAGTTGAAATAGGGCATGCACCGCTAAAGTCGAAAAGGTTTACCATTTTATCTTTACTTTAACTATCTCAGTTAAACTAAAGGAATGTATCCGAGAGTACGAAAACACAGGGTGAAGCGGAGGACGCATAAGAGCCACTCGCGGAAGGTAACCGTCAACATTCGCGTGCTGAGAAGAGTGTCAAAGTGGTCACTAAGTGCGGGGATATGTCGCTTGGGATGCGTAGTATAACCGCACGTGCCGAATCTTGTTGGGGACAAAGAATAAAATTACCTGACTCGAGGTCTCTGGTGCCGCTGAGAAGCATAATGAGCTCACTAATTGCTTCTGGCAGAGAACGCAAGGACGAACAGCGCTTCTTCCTCGCTGTGCCTTGTAAAAGGAGCACAGCTGCCCGGTATAACGGCATTTGTTTCACTGGATGTAGGATATGAAACAGCTGTGGAGAGTGCATGGCAACGTCTACAACTGTCAATATGCATAATATAAAACGCTACGTCCCAGCCGTAAGTTATAACGGACTTGGCTGGAGAGTTCGTGGAGTTAAATAATCATAAACAAGGATAATGATAAACTACTAAACGAAAGCAGACGCCAAGGCATGCAATGTCAACATTTACACTTTCATTAGCCCTTATCTAGGCGGACTAACTCTTGAATCCACATACGAACAACCCTAGAGCATATACTTTGTAATTGTGAAATAGTTCGGAAGAAAATTGCACTCCTACCGGAATAAACCAGGGGCGCTGTGGAGAGTCGCGCTGACTAGCTTGGACCTCCGGGTCCAATTTGGGCGTTGCAGCCAGCCCGGGAAGCTACCGAGTGACAGGGTACTCTCGACTGCCGCCGGCATGGCCAAGACCCAGGCCTTCAATTTGCATGGTATTTAATGAAGTTGTCACGCACGCGGAGTAAGACTCGCTCGGGCTCGAACCAACCTGCAATCTTGAGACTGAGTGAGCTCGGTCGAGTAATGTTTCGGTGAGTTTGAGACCGACTGGACGTCAAGCAGTGAAATATGTTTTGTACATGAGCCTGAGTGAGTTCCGTTTCTTCTGCCAATGCAGTCCGACGCCTCTGCAACGAACGACTCTTGAGCATAATGACCTCTACAACTAAGGATTGCCTACATCCAGACTCTGCTGCGATCGTTACGGTGGGCGGTCTTTACAACAAAGCGACATGAAAATTTGTGACGATACCCAACACGTCGTTAGAAAGGACATTTACCGGTGATGCATTGATCACTAGCTTTGTTTTTCGGACATACGTGCACGCACTTCTTAATTTCAAGCGGTACTTTTCAATATCTTGACTTGGTTGTTATGGTCTTCGAAGTATTCCATGCCAAGGTCATTCGATATGCCTGTGCAGGTACCCGTGGTGCTCGAGATCATGAATCTGTCAGTGTAACCATCGAATAAGGAAATAACTTCATGCCGTGAATTTAAAAAATAGCACCAATGAACTCGAAGAAGAATCTTGAGGTCCCAATATTTAATTTCAATTTCTACATCATAAATCCCAACAATATTTGATTACTTCCCGTATTAAAGGAAAAGACGAGAATACCCATAATGTCGGAATTGTTTTTTTTTCTCTCCAGTATTGCTAAACTATTTCGTCTACACAGTCGGTGCACTCGTGCCTAGCATACAATGAAGCAGCCACTTCTTCCGCCTTCGAACATCGTATTCTGGCAGCATCACTAGGAGTCCTGCTACCAGCCTATGGAGTCGAACCCGTACCCCAAAGATACACTGCCATGCTCACGCCATACCTACACCCGTTCACACCTCACTCACACTACACGCTGCCCCCCGTTCCTCACAAAAGAGGTTTCGGCAAGTTTCAAACATTTGCAAACACTTCCCCACACGGTACAGAATGCCTTACTATGCACCACATGTCAATACGACTTGAAAGTCTGCCACCGACGAAACAACCTGTACTAGGAGCGCTGTTTCTTGTGCAAAGTGGAATACCGCAGTGCAGTTTTGGACACGCTTGAGGAGCAATGACACAGTGGGGCACACAAAAAGTCACAAACGAAAGCGCTCTAGCAACTGACTCAGTTGCTAGAGCGCTTCCTCTTGTGTTTTTTTCTGTGTGCCGCACTGCGCCCTTGTTCTTCAAACGCGACCGAAAATACAGCACCTCTATGGTATGGTGCGGGTATGCGCGGCACCTAAAGCCAAAATTCCCCCCCCCCCCCCTCCCCACAACAATTGGAAACTCAGACGATCAGCCAGTCTCAACTTCGAATAACAGCCCGATCAACATGTCTGGGCAGGCAGCCGAGTCATGTGGCCTCCTGGACCGTGAAGGGCACCCACAAGTCTGCCCTATTTTCATGCTTGGCCGCTCTTTGTCCACTATAAGTACAAAGTTCCCCTCTGTAGATTGCACTAGCAAACACGGTTGGTGTTTGCTAGCGTGCTTGAAAATGTCGTGCGCGACACACCATGTTTGACCACACGTTTCAAGGCAACTACAGGGCAGAAATTATGTGGAGACTCGTCCCATAGGCGCTCAGTGTAGATGAGACGTGACTTAATGCTGTGCAAAGCGTGACAGTGCCCACTGTGACGGACCTTCGTAAAGATGCCCAAACTGATCTTGCTTTCAGGAAGAGGTTTCGAACCATTACTCGAAGGTGCATGCAAGTTTACATTCTAGCATGAATTGGTCGAGACAAACATTTATGCTGACTGGACTCAACGTGTACGCCGAAGTGAACAACGTTTACTCAAGGGTTGAAAGGCGCTTGAGAATTACGAACGTTCATTATGAACGTTTGCTCAAGAAGCACCGCTGAGACTCGGAAATACATAGCGGAGCGCAGGCGCCTCGACAACGTTTCACAGTGTCTGCACAGCGGCAGTAGCGATGCATATGCAGCAAATTGAAGGTTAATGAGAGCACTGAGAGAATAATAATCGACATCGGCTGACACAGGCACGGGCATGGCAGGATGTTTCTGGGGCATTCTATGTCAAGAAGTGAAGGACAGGGCCAGTGAGACAGCCGACGCTATTGGCGAACAAGGAGATGGAAATAATGAAATCGAAAGCTTCGAGGAGAATCACTGCACATGGTCCTCCACGGTCGCCATGCACCGGTGGCTAAAGTTGCAGTGCGGGGGGTCTTATATCACAACACTTACTGTTTCATATCACTTACGAGGTCTTATATCATGACACTTGTTATATGGTGATCTATACTATAGTGTAATATAAAGTATGAAGCGACCTGATGGATAAGGCGTTAGGTCGATATCAGGAATCGCACATTTAAGGAGAATTCGGACTTCGAGAAAATTCAATTCCTTGTCCGCGTTTCCATGATCTCATGATGGTCCTTTCATTGGGATAATAATAAGAAAAATTGTTTGGGTTTAACGTCCCAAAACCACGATATGATTATGTGAGACGCCGTATTGGAGGGCTCCGGAAATTTCGACCACCTGGTTTTTTTTTAACGTGCACCTAAATCTAAGCATACGGGCCTCAAACATTTCAGCCTCCATCGAAAATGCGGCCGCCGCGGCCGGGTTCGGTCCCGCGACCTGCGGGTCCACAGTCGAGCACCATAACCACTACACCACCGTGGCAGGTGGGCTCCTGGTTTTAGGGGCGAAGCTCCTTAAGGTCGAGGCTTGTACATCACTCCCCCCGGTGTCCCCCGGTGTAGCCACGCAAGCGCGATGACGATGACGCTGCCATCACGGCACAGCACATGCAAGGTAACCATTATATGCCATGACGATGACGATGACGCTGATGACGATAAAGGATAAGCGCATTCCAGACCACACATTGTCTTTCTGCCATCACGGCACAGCACATGGAATGTACCCACTATACGTCATAACCATGACGATGACGCTGATGACGATGAAGAATAAGGGCGTTCCAGACCACACATTCTCTTTCTACCATGGATGAAATCGATCGCGAATGCGCTCTCGCCCGCGAAAGGTAAAACGGCAACGTCGACAACAAACTGCTACCCCGGGGAACGCGGGAAGTGGCGGTTCAACGGCAAAAACACATTGTATATACTCTACACATGCGCTGTCACTCATATACATGCGCGAGTAGGCAATGTCACGGGTGATTTACGGTAAGAACGATCCCTAGTGCTTCGCCCACTCGTCATGATTCACTTCGTGGAAATGCGATTTTTTTTTTTTGTATACCCGGCTGTGCTTCAACACTCGAATCCAAGGAGCAGTGTTATCCCGCAACATAACGGCTCCTCTGCATTCACACATTACCCGCACCACTTAGGACTCACACCGCGATACCTATAGAATTGAAACCAAGTATTTCTTTCCCTTCTGTTACCGTACGCCTCAAATTGGAGATGTGTCAGCACTCTGTCAATATTAGCAATGTCTCACGCAGGTACGAACGTTTGTTCTGAATGAGCTAGCCTGGCTGGTATTGTCTTAATCGCCTGTGCTGCCAGTCTGTCGAGTGAATAGTTTCTTGTTTGCATATTATATGGCAACGAGACATATTATGCACACTAACTATTTTTCAATGGGAAACGTTTCTGCGCGCCAATTAACGAAAAAAGTTGCCCCCTCCCCCGAATTTAGACGCATCCGGTGGAAACGCTTAATTATGTACCGGTATTCAAGGTTTAAGCAGGAAGGAACGACACATTACGCCTCGGGGACGATATCAAACACGCTACGGCAGTGTAGCGAGCCCGAAGAAAAAGGTGTAAATGAGCCCAAGCGCCAAGGCTGAAGTGAGATTTCAAAAATAACAACGTTTCAGTGGCCTCGTTAAGAGAGCCGTGACACGGAGCTGCCATGGCACGTCCCTCAAAAGAAACGGCGACGATTACTACGTCCGGAAGATACCGCAAATTGCTGCAGCTCACTCACACAAAAGGACGCTGCACGTTCTGCAAGGAAAACTAGCGTCAAGGCAGAAAAACGGAGAGTGCTACACAGTCACGTTATGGGGCAGGAATGAGCAATCTTAACACCAAGAGGCCGATGGAAAAAAAATATTAATAATTCAACTTCGCACTAGTGGTGCCAAGCCTAAACGAAGTTCTTTGTTTCTCTTCGGTTTTCTATTTTCCTCCTCTCTATCTTTCTTGTTCTGTTTTCCAGTTTTGTCTGCCTTTTCTCTCTCTCTATTTCTATTTATTTCTATTTTTCTTCCTATTTTTTTCTTTTCTTTCTATCTCTTTATTTCTCGCTTGCTTCTTTTTTGTATTATTAGGCATGGTTTTGCCTGCGTTATGCCAAGTGACGACAGCACACAACAGACCGGGCCCCTGAAATTTAAGCGCTCGAAGCCATGTGGCCCATTATAGTTTTTCGCCAATAAGGCTAGCGATTATAAGCGTGCGGAGTCCTAACCTCAAGTGGGGCTAAGGTTCGTCGCAGCTCCCCCCCCCCCTTTCTATTAAGTCAATATATGGGGCAGACTTTGCCACCCCCCCCTCCCTCTTAGAGGTGACTAGAGGGGGCGGCCTCACCCCTGCCACCCCCCACACCCCCCGAGTTCACCCCCCATGCTAGCGATTACATTCAGTCGATTACTGATCAAAGTTATTGAATCACAGTGAGCGTTGCGAAGTTCCGAATACCCAGGAATTCGGGACATCGCTTTTAGTTCACCGTTTTTCACACCACGTGGCGTACGGACCTTCAACTTTCAAAATTGGCGCGATGACGGATGCCGCGCGGCAGACAAAACGACAATACACATTAAAAAAGGCAGCACGATATCGACTATCGCCACCGAGAGCGAACCGTGATCGCGGACTGATAAGCGCAAGGCGTACGACGAGCGGTCGGCTGGCTGCTCGATCGGGAATCGGCAGTTATATTGCAACGAATGCGTGCGCACAAGTCACTTGGCTTTGCTTGAAAAGGGCGTGCTGCCCATCCTGTCGTCATTTTCAATATATTTCGTCCGATTGTATCGTTGTCGGTCCCCACGGGTTTCTTTAGAAACTAAGGACGTCCTTTCGTCGCTGCCGTTTTCGTGATCTTAGAAAGCTAATTTCAAGACAGTAATACCAGCCTACGATATGGTAATGACGGTTTGAGGATATGCAGAAACTCGACGTCCCTAATGTTTGTTGGCGTCACTTTACAAATGATCTTTTTCTTTTTTTTTTTTTTTTTTTTTTTTTTTTTTTTTTGGAGGGGGGGTGGGGGGGGGGGGGGGGGGGGCGTTATAGAGTGATGGAAACAGGCCGTGCGATATTCACTGCCAGTGACAATCTTTTTCAGGGCTCAAAAAGGAGCTAAAATAAAGGCCGAGATTGATTACAGGGACGAGATTGCTCAATGACCTTCTGAATTTAAGCATTCTAAATACGGCGCTTTAATTTAAACAACGCTCCTTACGTTTCTAGAGCACATAATAAAAGACGTCCGAAATAACGTATTTCATTATCCACATGACATGCTATACAGCTCGTCGGCGCCTCTTTGCTAACTGTTCGTGAAAGCGTAATGAAACCAATTATATTCAGGTATCCGACCACCCACCGCGGTGGTATAGCGATTACAGTGCTCGGGTTCTGACCCGAAAGCCGCGTGTTCGATGCCGGAAGCGGCGGTCGCATTTCGATGGAGTTGAAATGCTAGATATACTGCATACTGTGCGATGTCAGGGCACGTTAAAGAACATCAGCTGGTCGAAATTTCCGGAGTCCTCCACAATGGCGTCCTTCATAATCATAACGTGCTTTTGGGACGTAAAACACTTGATAATATTTGGATGTACACAACCGTAAAACCACCTCTTTGTTTCGCTGGCTCTGCGGTCTGCACAATGGCATCAGGTCTTGGTTTGTGACCCGGCTATTTCGGCCAGAACGGGGAACGCGTACAAGCGAGTTTGAAGTTAGCGCTCGTTTGGTTTCCTTGCCGCTACTTGTGTCATTGTTTCTTTGCTCGTCTTGCTCAAAAACAGCGTGCTTACGTTGTTATATGGTAATCTTTCTTAAAAGTTCACTGGCCAGTACCTATTTAATACTTGCATGACGCGCTTATTGATGAGTATTTAAAGCAACCACTCATTGTGCAATTCAGATGTGTGACGCTGGTGCTATTCTACGCTTCTGCCACGGAATATTACATGTGTTAAGGGGGGCCGCTCACACTACATGACATTATTATAGGTTTTTCTTTTCGAAACAGTTTCAACCACAGTCGTGGCCGTGTTGTAGAAAACCTGTTTTCCATGCAGAAGTCCTGGGTTCGACTTCCGTACGAGCTGAATGTTCATATTGTTTATTTATTTTTGCCCACAGGCAACGCTTATTTTTGGCTCACAACTAAAGACGCCGACACCAGCTCCGACACCGGATTCTCTGCAAAACGAGCTGTTTAACGCGATCAAGTTAAAACAGATCGTTTTTTTGTGAAATACTTAGCCACCAATGAAATCACAGGTGGCTCCAAAAAACGCGTGGTTGATGCAATATCTATAGTATACCATGCCTTGTTCACATTCGTGACGACTCTAATAAAACAAGTGCTCATTTTTTAAAAGAAAATTTGTGGTTGAGAAAATAATAATAATAATAATAATAATAATAATAATAATAATAATAATAATAATAATAATAATAATAATAATAATAATAATAATAATAATAATAATAATAATAATGCATTATTCTTATAACTTGTTATTATACTGCTGTTGTTGTTGTTGTAAAGGGGTTTATTGAACGCTGGCGTAGGGGTTGGCTGGTAGCTTGATCAACGGCTCCAATCAATGGACCTTGAGAGCGAGCGAGCCGACGCCCTCGGGCAATGCGCGGTAGACACAGACCCGCGATGTCACTGGAGAGGGTCACCCACCTATTATTATTACTATTATTATTATTGTTATTATTAAATTATTATTATTATTATTATTATTATTATTATTATTATTATTATTATTATTATTATTATTATTATTATTATTATTATTATTATTATTATTATTATTATTATTATTATTATGTGTTCTCCAACCTTTCCCTGAATACTTCAAAGACCAAATTCATGAGTATACCGCGCAAAACATCTATCGTGTCTTTTCCATACTCTGTCTGAATACCGTTTCGCTATGTAAGGTTTATGAGATCAGTGATCTTGGTGTTGTTTTTGATAGCACGTTAAATTTTTCTCCTCACACTAAACGTGCTGCCATGCACGCCATCGTTCTCTCGGCTGTGTTTGCAGAATCTCTCGAGAATTCAGTTCTCCTACAGCCTTCCACAAATTAAACACTGCAATATCTCTTCCTCAACTTGAGTATGCATGTGTGATCTCGAATAGAATTGCTAAATCCAGCAGTAACGCCATTGAGCGAGTCGAGAAAAAATTCCTAAGCATTTACAACCATCGTTTTGCTAGAAATGACTCTGGATCTTGTTCTAACACTGCTGGATTATTATGATTGCCATCACTTTATTACCAACGAAATTGCGCTGACCTGTTATTTCTTTACAAGCTAGTTCACGGTATGATATCCTGCCCTTTACTTCTCAGTTGCATTAATTTTCGAATTCCGCGTAAGTTAACCAGAGAGAATCGACCATTTCATGTACCTGCCAGCTTCTTCCAACACTCTACCATTCAGAGAATACAAAGTCTCTATAATTTCAACTTTCTTGATTTTGATGTTTTTCATTGTCCACAGTCATTGTTTTGATCCGAGCTTTGCACTGTCTTAACATAGTTTTGCACATTGTACAAATTTTCCCCTTTTCCGTCTTTCAGGAAGCCTTCTGCATAGTTGTGTATATTTCACATTATTTTTCACTCCCATTCCATGATTCCCGCGTTGCCTTTTTATTCTTCCTTCTTTGCGTTGATTTCTTTTTGTCTCTGCGTTTTCGCTCTTTTTATTTGATGTCTCTTTCTGAAGGCTGTCCGTATTGTGTTGTTTATTTTATTTTTTTTATTTCTGCGTGCGCCTGCACTAAGACCTTATGGTTGTTCCCGGGCACATTAAATAAATGATTTATTATTATTATTATTATTATTATTATTATTATTATTATTATTATTATTATTATTATTATTATTATTATTATTATTATTATTATTATTATTATTATTATTATTATTATTATTATTAGACCGGCTGAATTTTGGAAGTATGTGCGCAAACGGTCGAGCAAAAGTGGCGAGTCCTTCAGGATACTGGACCCAAATGGAGTAGAAGTTCAAGCCGTTGCTGACTGTTTTGCCATGCATTTTTCATCTGTTTATAAGTCTCCAGCCTCTGTAGCTAGTAACGGTCGACAGGTTAAGGCAGTTGGCACAGCTGATGCTGTGTCACTAGATGAAGACTCCATTTCAGAATGCGTTAAGCGCTTGAAACCATCCTTTTCAGCTGGCCCAGATGGCATCCCCTCTGCCATACTAAAAGCCTATGGCAGTATACTTGTACCTGTATTGACTACCATATTTAATAAGTGTCTGCATGCTTCAACTTTTCCTAGCATGTGGAAAACTGCTCATGTTTTCCCAGTGTTTAAGTCTGGCTGTAAAAGTGACGTCTCGAACTACCGCCCTATTTCCCTTCTTTGTGCCGCATCAAAAATATTTGAGCTTGCTCTTCACAAAATATTGTCTTTTGATGTAAAAAATTCATTGATTGTGAATCAGCATGGGTTTCTCGCTGGCCGCTCAACTGTCACTAATCTTGCCAGTTTCATGATGCAAGTCTCCACGCCTATTTCGCAGAGAGGACAGGTTGACGCTATTTACTGTGACCTTAGCAAAGCTTTTGATGTTGTCAGTCATTCGCTGCTTGTGGATAAACTTGCACACTTTGATGTTGATTCTTCAATTGTGAATCTCCTCCATAGCTATCTTCTTGATAGATCATGTTATGTTGCCGTTAATGGCCAAACGTCCTCTTTGTATAAAGCTACTAGTGGGGTTCCTCAAGGGTCGGTACTGGGCCCACTCCTCTTTTTAATTTATGTTAATGATGTT
This sequence comes from Rhipicephalus appendiculatus, assembly GCA_030522465.1. Lineage (NCBI taxonomy): Eukaryota > Metazoa > Arthropoda > Arachnida > Ixodida > Ixodidae > Rhipicephalus > Rhipicephalus appendiculatus. The sequence continues at coordinate 20,813 of JALIZH010017135.1, read as the reverse complement.
TCTTCTGTCATTCGGAATTCTTCTTTCCTTTTGTATGCCGATGACATAAAGATATTTAAGGAAAATCATTCAGTTATCGATTGTCGCTTGCTGCAATCTGATTTGTGTTCTTTTTCTGAATGGTGCAGGAGCAATAACCTTTCCCTTAATATTTCAAAAACCAAGGTAATGAGTTTCACTCGAAAAACATCTAGTGTGCCATTTTTATATTCTGTCAATTCTGTGTCGTTGTGTAAGGTATGTGAGATCAATGATCTAGGTGTTCTTTCTGATAGCACCTTACACTTTTCTGCTCACGCTAAGCGTGTTGCTTTGCGGGGTCTTCGCACCCTAGGCTGTGTTTGCAGAATGTCTAGAGAATTCCGTTCTCCTGTGCCCTTCCGAAAATTGTACACTGCGCTATGTCTTCCTCAACTTGAGTATGCATCTGTGATCTGGAATGGCATTCCTAATTCCAGCAGCAACGCCATTGAGCGAGTCCAGAAAAAATTTCTATGCATTTACAACCATCGTTTCGCTAGAAATGACTCTGGATCTCCTTCTAACGCTGCTGGATTATTATCATTGCCATCACTTTGCTGCCGACGAAATCGCGCTGATCTGTTGTTTCTTTACAAACTTGTGCATGGTATCATATCCTTCCCTGTACTGCTCAACTGTCTTAATTTCCAAATTCCACGTAAGCTCACCAGAGAGAATAGACCTTTTCATGTAACCGCCTGCCTCTGTGAACATTCGACCATTGACAGGATACAACGTCTTTACAATGCTTACTTTTAGGAGCTCGATGTTTTTCACAGCTCCCAGTCGTTGTTCTGCTCCGAGCTTTGCACTGTACTTACATAGCCTCGTACACTGTTGACATTTTTTTTGCCTGCGCATAGTTGTATATGTACAATTTTATAACGTTTTTTATCCCTGATATTTTATTATGAATGCTTGCCTTTGTTTTTTTTTTCTGTGCGCCAGTACAAAGACCTCACGGTTGTTCCAGGGCACATTAAATAAACGTTTGATTGATTATTATTATTATTATTATTGTTATTATTATTATTATTATTATTATTATTATTATTATTATTATTATTATTATTATTATTATTATTATTATTATTATTATTATTCGACAGTGAACCACAATCTTACTCTGAAAAAGTGAGTACTTGTCTTATCACAGGTGTCACTGATGTGAACGAGGCATGATACTGTGGTTATTACACCAAACACACGTTTTTGGAGGAGCCCATGAGTAATCATCATTATCAGCAACAGTATCAACAGAGTGTGCAACTGCGCATTCGCGCTTGTAGGCTTAAGGATCGCAAAAGAAAGAATTCGTCATCCCCTCATTCTCTGGGCGCGCGCCCAGAGAATGAGGGGATGACGTGCACGATGGAGTAGCCCTACGTAGAGGGTAGTGCTGTGACGTCGCTCCTCTACGTAGACGACTGTGCTTTGACGTCGCCAGCACTAGCACGTGACACCCCGATAATTATTTGACACGACGTGTAGTTTGTGCAATTTGTAGCTTGAATAGACGAATAAAACTTGAGAGCAGTAATAAAACACAAAAACAGAATGTGTGCGTTTTCTTTTTCATTTTTTTTTGCGAATCGTAGCGAGATGCGAGACTAATCTACCTCCGTTCCGCATGCGTTCGTGTTCTCGCGCTTTGCGCATCGTGCAGACGCCACCCTTACAACGAAACTAATTTTCTATCGCGTTCCAGAGCTCATAAGGCTCATTTATCCTCCCGCGTCTAACTAAACGTTCATGCGGCGCACCGCTTGTCTCGCGTCCGTACAAATGTCGCAGATTTCATGCTCAGTAATAGGTTGAAACCCAAGTAATCGGCGAGGGCGCATTCAACATAGCTTGCATAGACGAAGCGCATAGAACGCCACCACAATACCGCTTGCGTTTCGGCGGCTCGATCACGTGATGCGCTCGTGACATTGTGTGCGTATGACGTGTTTATGCGTATGCGTCATGTCATCCTCCCGCTCACGTGCCGAAGGGGGCTGGGAAGGGATTTGGCTTGCGAAGGCTACACGGGGCGAGCGCCGAGGTTTTCAAGCTCGCCTCCTCGCATCATGGTTTCGAACCGCCTCAAAACATCGTTTTTCTCAGCATCTAATAGACCGATTAAAAAAAATTATTGTGGCATAATGCTCTTTATAGGGCGCGCAACCACTTCCAGTGTCTAACTAAAATTCGTTATGTCACCTGGTGAGGGGCCCTTTTTAAGGGCTCGTTTTTCCTTGTTAGACACAATATTATTGAGAGCTAACAGACAATAATGCCAAGGAAAATATCGGGGATGTTATTAGTAATAAATGTAATGCAAATGTGAAGAAAGAAAAGTGGACGAAAAGATACCTTGCCGTGGGCAGGGACCGAACCTGTGACCTTCGGATAACACATCCGATTTTAAGAAAGGGAAAATAGACAACCACCCGTTTGTAGCACGAAGCCACAAGGAAATCCATTAGGATTTCTCAGAAAGAAAAGCTTCTTAGTTGCCGAAAAATTCGTCCTGGTCCGGGGTTCGAACCCGGGACCAACGCCTTTCCGGGGCGGTCGCTCTACCAATTGAGCTAACCAGGAAGCTAGCAATTGGCAGCGCGAGGGCGAATTCATCGACAACTCGAAGCACATGGACACAAGTTATGCTCATTTACATTACTTGTGCCCATGTGCTTCGAGTTGTCGATGAATCGCCGTCATCCTACCCTGCAATTAGAAGTGCTCGTCGATTTCATAGGTAAATAAACTCCAATTGATTAGCTTCTTTTTTCTCGCGGCACATGAAGCTTTCGAGGAGCTTCTCCGAGCAATACGCGCAAATTAAAACTTATGAACACTTATGATACAACCAAAACAATTGTTGCATGGGACAACTGGCCGTGCGGTGATCCGACAAGATAGATTATTTCGCAGCCTATCGCGTTACACTCATTCCATGTGTTACACTCCGCCTTCAGCTACGTTCGACGCCACGCAAAATAGTATTCCGCCGAGACATTTATCTCATGCAGAAGACGAAGTGAAACGCTACACGGATTACATAACGAAACGGCAACCTGCCAGCCATGCATTCCCACGCGTTTTAGATTTTCCATTCAGAAGCTATCCGTTGCCATTTCGTGGCTGACAAGAACATCGTGATAAGCACATAGCCTAAATATATGGACCTGCTTGTGGATTAATCTAGCGAATACGGGCCATCCGGCTGCCTCCACCATCGTTCTTAATTTTCTGCGCTACACGAGTGTGTTCCGCCACAATGACAGTAAGTCTCTTCAACCTACATCACGCCTACGATTACCATCTGCTGTCCAGTGGTTCGTTATATCGCAAGAATAGCAGCAGCGGCACCAAATAATTCCCTCCTTGACTCAAGCGAAGCGTGACAGTCTTGATCGCTGAGAGTTCGACCAGCGCCTCCAACAAGAAGGCGTCGTTCGACAGAGCGAGTAGCAGCACCGATCGCGGACGCAGGTCAGAGGCATACATTCAAAGCCCACCTACTGATTTCTCAGTCCCCTCCGACAACGAATAACTGTGCGCTTCACACGGGCAGCAGACAATTTAAAATCGAGGCAACAAATTGAAGAAAAGCGCGCTTTTTCTCAACGCACTAATTGGACATATGACGGCGCTTCATGAAATTCTTATTATACGTGAGGCCATAGGCGTGAGACCCCCCCCCCAGCCCAGTCATTTAAAGGGCACGCAAAATTCAGCCCCTTACCTTTCCTGAGTCGCCTTTCACGTCAGGTTGTAGTGCGCAGGGTAATGGCTACGCATGGTGTTTTGAAAGTTATGGCGAATGGCGACCAATTAGGCACCCCTGATGTTAGTTGCAAATAACTGTTTACCCCGTAAATAACCGGTAAAGCTGGGGACCGATGGCCTTTTTGAGATGCACGTCATCGCTACTCTTTTAATTTCTGTGTCGTTGGTTTCTTCGGACTCGGCGACCGGGGGGGGGGGGTACTGCAACACAAACTGCCCCCCCCCCCCCCCCCACCCACTATGGAAATGGAAAATCCTGTGCACGCCTATGCGTGAGGCGTTTATTTTCTGGCATTATAGAGCATGAGTCCACTTCTACGTTTCCTGAGCACAGCACAGACGGACAGGTGTGACGAAAGTGAGCTTTTTTAGGTGGGAAATACTGCACTGAAGCGCCCCGAACAAATCTTAAAAGTGTACCGTAACACTGCGGGTGCCCCATCAGCGCATTCATTGGCGTTGCCTTTGAAGAGGCTCGAAACCCAATCATGACAGCATGACAACAACGTCGCAATGGACACAAGCATATCTTTACGGCCCCGAGCGCGTAAACATGCATCAAATTCACTTGCGCAGACGTCTGAGAGCCACGGCGTGTCCACAGCAAGTTAAAGGCGCGATATTCATCTCTACGCAGTCGAAAAATACAGACAAGTATACGGCGTCTAGCGAAATGTGGGCGCAAGCATGATGCATCACTTTCTGGAGCACTGCCTTTTTCGCTACACGCTCCACGATAGTAAAATTCGAAGAGCGAACGGTGCGGGAACATGACGCATGAACTTCATTCCTCGCTTTCTTATCAAGGAGAGAAAAAGAGGGAGAGGGATGCACCCCCCCCCCCCTCCCACGCGCACGTTCGACCCCAGCGTGCGCCGAGGCGAGATTACGATGGCAGCGCCCCGACAGTAGCGAGCTGCTGCGGCCTGGGAACTTTTGACCAATACTGTACATTATAATAATATCGTCGAATAATTTACTGATTATCCATCTACCCGCACTTCATGATTGCCTAGATCTATCACTGATAAAGTCTAATCATCACCTCTTAAATACCCCTCTCTTGACACTTTAATAGATAGGTTGAACAGATTTTCACCGAAAATCATTCCTGATTACTACTTATCGATAGCTGTCACTAAAAACAATTCCATGCTGTTATCTGTCTCGGATCGCAATTTCATACATTGAATACCGTATATAGATCCTTGTAAGTTAAAGCCTTCTATTCTACGCTTAAAATGGGTGAATTCGTTATTACAAGTGATTACTTATATCGACAAGGTGCGAATGTGCATTAATACTGCTGAGTAGGTATCAGTCGCTGTGAGTTCTGGGGAGGTCATTGTAACTTTTAATAATTATCCATACTAATTAAACTAAAATACTTAAAATAAATTAGCTTTGACAATCACTACTGCTATTTACTTACATGCGACGATGATCTAGTATAACTTGTACATATTGCAGTGCGATCTATAAATATGTATATATTATGTAGGTCCATTTATACTGACCGCTTTCACCCATAAGTTGTAAATAAATTGTTATATTCATCAGTACCTTTAATTACTTATAGTCAATGGAGGAAAATTCGTATCAGTATCAATGTGTGTTGTTCATTCTTTTTATTTGAACTGCGAAGCCATATTCTCATTATTGATTATTTACTTTAATTAACCAAATACTTGTCATTGCTAATTATGAACTAAAGATATCCATAGTATTCATACCCTGCCTAGGTTGAGCAGCTTCAAGAAAAACAACCCTATATAAAAAAGCTGTGAAATTTTCTCGCATTCTGGGGCAACGGAAAGCACTATAAAGCGCTTTCCCTCCTATCAGGTGGTTTCACTGCAATGCATCTTTTTACAAAAGTGCCCGTCGAACCTCAGAAACTTCGTCAACGTCAGCCAAATTTTACAGATACGAACATTGAGTCATGGACATTATGTAATTTCAGTGATTTAAGCAGGTGAAGGCGCATTGTCATTATATAAATTTCTAAACTCTCTCCTATGGAGTTCTACATAGCACATAAAAGTGGTCCTCGAACCCAGAATTTTTATGGGAATAAAGCAAAATTGCTTGCATTGTGAGATAATGGCGCCCAGATTATATACACGGAGTGATTTAAGTGTATATCGTGGCGTTGCACTGTAATTAATGTTTAAAAGTGGTTTCCCATTGAGTGACGCTGCACACTCGGCAGCTACACAAGCGATGGCGCTAGTTGTCGATGTCCAGAATTCCTGGACATGATAATGTTATCCATCGATTACAAAGCCGCCAAAAAATAATTCAAATGAATTAGAATTGATTTGCATAGTTACATGGAGCTCATTATGCACAGCGCTGTTATTATTAGGCGCAAGATATGAATTGCGACTTAATTATGAATACTTGAGTAAATTATTTCTATAAATATTGCTAGGCGCAACGTACTTACACAGAAGGGTGAATACGCTAAGGAAGCCTGAGCGAATGCTGGTCGTGCCAAGAAGCTTCCCCGCTTCAGATTACTCTACTCTGCCAGGCGAAGGCCCCAGTTAGCAAAGTCCCTTGACGCAACCAAACGTTATTAAACGAGTGACATTGAAAACAAGTTCAGCCGCGAGCTACGAGTGTTATGGAAAGCAATCGTTCACGCGCGGGCAGCTAGTTATTACGTTACATGTATAAACAATCGATCACTTTGCTCAAGGCTAAACGACAAAGCAGACGCGTGATGGAAGCTAATTGCGCATAATGTTTATTCAGTGCGTTTAATATACAAATAAAGGAGCAACGAAAGGGGGCTCGATGCGTGACACGTAGTAAGCGGACAGCTATGTTCCGGGATATCTTCTAAAATAGTAACGTAAACTAATAACTACCCCGGTTTAGTTCGGCTTCGTTGAATGACATGAAACCGGACAGACATATGCCACTTATGGAAGCCATCTCTTTCTGTCTTTTTGCAGGGAAGCAGTACATGGCTATGCAAAACAAAAATTCGTCCGTCCCAAGCGCGCAAGAACTCGTAGGGCTTGTGTGCCCCAGAAATTGGGCAAGCCCTACCAATCACCGCGGCAGACACCACTTAAGATTTCTGGAATGACGTAACCAACAACTGCGAAAGGCTTTAAGTGAACCCGTTGGGATTAACGCAGTCATAAACAACGCGGCCGCGCGTCTCAGCTTCGCCGGTTAACGATCTGTACGGAGTGCTTGGGCGGGGATTTTCTGAACAAACGTTTGCAGGAGGTGCGAATTTTATATATTTTTCTTCTAGTGACGCGAAAAGGGCTGTTTGTGCTATTACCCCGTGTCGTTTGGCTTTTCTGCAGGGCACAAAAAAAAAAGGGGGGGGGGGGGGGCGAAGCATGTAGGGAAAGGGTTTTTCAGCTAGACAAAACAAGATAGACAGAACAAAACAGAAAGAGAGAAAAAAAAAAAGAGAGATAGAAGCAGATAGAGAGAAAGAGTGATACATAAGGACAGAGAAGGACATAGAAAGAGAAATAAAGATGTAGAACTAAACAGACACGAAAAAGAGAGAGAAAAAACAGAGACCAAGGGACAAACAGAAATAAAAAGAGAAATAAAGAGAAACAAAACAAGAGAGCGAAAGAAGCAGACAGAGAGAGAAAGAAAGGGAAGAAGAGAGGACGAAAGAGAGCGAATGCGGTCTGTCGATATCGCGAGCCACTGGACCTCTAACCTCGCTTCCTCCCTCCACAACGCGCGCTGGCCCCTCGGTCGGAGCTCGTGCGCATGCAGGGCTGGCACGTGCACTGCGACTCGCTTCGCTTGTCGTAACGGGGCTGTCGGCGTTTAGCTTGGTTCGCGAAGCCTGCAATGCACAGAGTGGGGTGCGTAGCACTCGAGTGCTGTCAGTTTCTGTGGCAATATATAACGAATGTTACATTGCTACAACAGCGGATAGCCACAACTCTCAAACACATTCGGCGTTGCCCCAACATGAAGCTGATGCGCTCCAGAATTCGCACTAGGGAGTATCGTGATCGTTGGTGAATTTTTTGTTGCGCTGTCGTACTGAAATTATATAATTACCTCTTGCCCTGCATGGTATTTCTCGACCTTCAGTGGCAGAAATTTCAATGGTAAACAAAAATACAGTGATTGTTATCTGCATTGACTGGACTAACCTACTTATCAAGTTACACAAACTTTACCGTCACTCACGAGCTCTGCTGTTTTGACTGAAATTTCAAATAACACTACAAAAACGGAACTCGTCTGTTAGGGTTAGGCTACTATGTTAAACCGTTCTGGTGTACACAACTAACGGAGAAGAAAAATTAAGCACAATGCGCGAGAGCAAGATTGTGGCATGTGGAAAGAGGACATTCGTTCGAAATCAAGTGATGGGTTCTTGTCATTTATCCCACAACAGCAGCTAAACCACGCATTATGTGATCGCCTACAGATGTGGTGCACCGTGAATTTGTATTGTGCATTGTGTACACTAATGTTTTCTTGCTTTCTTTTTTGCCCCCCTCGTTTCCCCTCCCTAGCTGCAGGTTACCAACCTGAACATAGTCTAGTTAACATCCCTGCCTTTCTTGTATTATCACTTTTTCAATTCCATCTATTTCGAAAGTAACTCTGAAGTAATTACACAAGCGCAACGTCCAGAACTGTGCACGGGAAGCTCATGAGAACGCAATGTTTTAACCGTGCACATTAAAATGAAGAAAAAGCGCACGCCTCAATATGGCTGGAATGCAGTTCCTTCGCCAGTACATGGCGTGGGAAACTGACCCGCTCCGGGCTGGCCTTCGCTCTAAATTTCGCCATCGCACGCCAGCAATTCCATAATTCTTAGTATGCTAAAGTGGGGCTGTGCAGAAACGGAATGGAGTGTCGTTCCTCTTCTACGCGCCAGTTAACTTCAACTGCCAGAGTTGTTACGTCTTTGTGTTTGTGCAACGCGCGCAAGTGTCGACAATGCCGAACCCCACGCTCTTAGATATTTCATTTTGTTTTAAAGTGCGAAGCGTGGAGTAACCCCTCAACGTTTCCTGCCATGCGGTGGCGTCTGACCCAAGGTGTTCCCGGCGTTCTTTTTTATCTTTTTTTTGTTTGTTCCACATCGCGAGTGGCTACAGAAAGGGGCCACTTTTTGTGCGCGTCTCAAGGGTAGTTTTCAAATTGAAAGAAAATGTAGAAGCGTTGTGTGATAGAAAACGCTTTCCAGCTCTCCGAGATCCGAGTACCGCCAACGGTAACGGGTGTATAAAAAAAATCCACGCATCTCCACGAAGTGAATCATGACGAGTAGATGAAACACTGGGGATCGTTCTTACCGTAAGTCCCCCGTGACATTGCCGCCGCTTCCCGAGCTCTCGCCGCCGGGGTAGCTTGCTGTCTGCGTAGACGTTGAGCAGCCGCATGCCGCGCTCTCGCCGCCGGAGTAGCAGCTTGTTGTCGGCGTTGGCGCTTTTCCTTTCGCGGTCGAGAGCGCTTTCACGATCGTTTTCATCCATGGCAGAAAGAGAATGTGTGGTCTGGAACGCGTTTATTCTTCATAGTCATCAGCGTCATCCTCATCGTCATGGCATATAGTGGGTACCTTGCATCGTCATCAGCGTCATCGTCATCGTGAGCATGGACAACGGACAGGCCTAGACACGAAATTGCTTCACCCCTAAAAGCTCGCCGTTATTACGCCGGGACATGAATGTCGCGTGGTTTAGTTGTCTAACGGAGCGCGCTGCGGAGCAAGGGGTCGCTGGTTCGAATCCCCGGTCGGGTGCTTCGGAATTTTTTCTGCTGATTTATTTTTCTGTGTGCCTTTTCTATATATACACATACATATGCATATCCGGGACATGACGGCGACGGCAAAAATCCGTCGAGAGTGTCCATATACAGTGAAATCTCGGTGATACGATCACAGGTCATACGAATATCGGGGTGATACGAATTTTTCTTTGGTCCCGGCCAAGGCCCATTGACCTGCAATGTAATGGAGTATGGTTGTTGCGAACCGATTTTCAGCACGCGACGTTTGATACGAACGTACGCTACCGCCTAGGTTCGAAGAGGTGCTGTCGGCGCTGTCACGGAAGACGCGCCAAGTGTGCGAGCGCGGCAACGCAAGCGCGGGCACGCGCGCCGCTCCGCCAAATCGTCAGAATCATGGTGTAAGAAAAATAGTTTTCTTACGGTCAGAATAAACCATCAGAGACGCGTCACGGTCTCGGAAATTATGTGCGCCAATCTTTGAGGCTCTAATGTGCCTCCGTGTGCCTTCGCGTTTATATCACAGAGGGAATTGGTGCCATGCTTTTGTTCTAACGCGTCGACGAGGGCTGCTGTCTTTGTACTGTGCTTACACGTGCCTGCTTCGTGCATTAGACATCTTATGAAAGGTGGACGAGGAGCGAAAGAAGGCGAGGACAGTCTTGGCAAAGGAGTCAGGCCTCACAACCCCAGCACCTCCCCGATAACGAAATCCTAACATAGGACTGTGATTCCGATAGTTTGCGGCCTTGATCTATCGCGTCAAAACGTTTCTTCCGTTACTTTCGCCGCAGTACTCCGTTTTCATGCGAAAAAGCCTACTATAATTTGGAAGGACCTACTGCTGTTGCGGGTCACAACGCACCTCGTTCTTTAAACACGCGCGTACGGGCGTGTTTACGATTGCTGGTATGATTGCATTTACGGATTGCTGGTATGATTGCTGACATCTAAAAACCTAACTGACAATCATTCTGAGTTCTTCCTCACGTTGCTGCGGCCCTGAAAAACATGAAATGAAAATGTACGCCAGCTTCATTTTGTCGCATGCTAATTTTCCATGCTTTCTGGTGATACGAATTTCGGATGATACGAATATTTCTTTAGGTCCCTTGAGATTCGTATCACCGAGGTTTCACTGTAGTTGCTACCTCAATTAAACGCGTGGTTGGCGTGATATCTTAGTACCAAGCCTCTTTCGCATCAGTGACGCCTCTGATAAGAAAAGCACTCACTTTTTCAGAGAAAGTTTGTGTTTCACAGGTTAATAATAATAATAATAATAATAATAATAATAATAATAATAATAATAATAATAATAATAATAATAATAATAATAATAATAATAATAATAATAATAATAATAATAATAAGTGGGTCATCTCTCCAGTGACATCGAGGGTCTGTCTCTACCGCGCATTGCTCGAGGGCGCCGCTCGCTTGCTCTCATGTCCGTTGATTTGAGCAGCTGATCAAGCTACCGGCCGACCCCTACGCCAGCGTTCAATGAACACCTTTACAACAACAACAACAACAACAACAACAACAACAACAACAACAACAACAACAACAACAACTACAACAACAACAGTAGTAATAATAATTTATAAGAATTGTACATTTTTATTATTATTATTATTATTATTATTATTATTATTATTATTATTATTATTATTATTATTATTATTATTATTTTCTCAACTACAAATTTTTTTTTGAAAAAGTGAGTACTTGTCCTTAATAGAGGCGTCACTAATGTGAACGAGGCATATTCTACTATAGATATTACACCAACCACACGTTTTTGGAGCAGCGCGTGACTTCATCGGTGGTTAAGTTTTCCACAAAAAGCGATCTGTTATAACATGATAACGTTAAAGAGCTCGGTTTGCATAAAATACGGCGTCGCCATGGTGTCGACGTCTTTCGTTGTGAGCGAAGAATAAGCGTTGCCCGTGGGCGAAAATTCGAGATAGATGCAAATAAATAAACAATAATAATATTCGGCACGAGCGGAAATCAAACCCAGGACTTCTGTATAGAAAACAGGTGTTCTACAACACAGCCACGCCGGTGCTTGAAACTGTTTTGAAAAAAGAAAAACTATAATAATGTGATGCATTGTGACCAGCCCGCTTAACGCATGTAGTACTCAGTGCTCGAATGCCGACGCGAACTGTCTTTGCACAGAAAAACAGTCAAGGCCTCACTGAACTTTTTGCGTGGCAGTGGCTTACTGAATAAGCTATAGCATCCCCGCGTTTTCTTTTTTTTCGATCGTCTACTCTTCTCTTTCCTTCCCATCTCGGTTTCCCTTTCCCCTTCCTCTTAGTGCGTTCCCGCCACCGAGCGCAGCAGACGCTCTACCCGCCCGCTCTCCCCACCCTACCGCCTTCATGAAAGCCAGCAGCGAGATAGGCGCGTAGTCGTTTGGAAACTTCTTATTGCGATAGCAATTATATGGACAGTCTCGGCTGATTTTCGCCGTCACCGTCGCCGTCTGCATGTCGACGCCGTCATTCCAGACCACCTTACGGGGGTTTGAACCAGCGACCCCTCGCTCTGCAACCTGCTAGCCAACACAGCCACAGGTCATGCTCGTGCCAGCGATATAACGGCGAGTTATTCATATGCACCATTTGCCGCTCGCGGTACGCAGATCTCGCAACAGCTTGAGCGTGTTTTCTATCCACGACGCTTTTACAGTTTCTTTCAAATTGAAAATTGCCCTTGAGATGCGCACGAAAACGTGGCTCCCTTCTGTACCACTCATGATGTAGAATGAAACAAAAGAACACCGGGCACGCGTCAGACGCCACCGCGTGGCAGGAGACGCAGAGGGGTCATTCCGCGTACCGCACCTTAAAAGAAAAAGAAGTGTCCAACAGCGTCGAAAAGTCATATAATTATATAATCAATCCTTGGCCAATCCCCCTGAGTGGGTATGAGCCATGTCAGAGGCAACAGCAACAACAGTGTCGGCTTCTGCATTTGTGGACACTCACAGCGCGTCGCTCAAATACAAATACGTAACAACTGCGACAGTTGTTAGTTCACGCTTGTCCTGTGTATACCTATGCGTCCTTTTCGAGCGTCCTCCTTTGTGCTGCGGCGGCGCGTTGCAAGTATCGAGCTGCTTGTCGTTCTTCGTGTGACAAACTAATTTCTTGCTAACGCATTCATTGCTTCGCCCTAGTGGCGAAACTGTGACTTTTTTTTTCTTGCACCACGAGACCATGACGCTCATCGGTTGTATTCGTACAAGGAACAACTGCTAGTTTTTGGTAGTCTTGACAAGAACATTCGGTATAATGTTTTAAGATGACAGATGCTGGTCTGAAAAATACGAAGCGAGGTTAAAGTGCTTTTGCTTTACATGATCATCTTGTGTTCAGCCGAATTGATGTTTAGATGTAATGGAAAAAACCAGCAGTCTAACCAGAACCAGCACGCAAGCTTTTCGCTATGACATGCGATTGCAGTTCGCGTTACATTAGCTCCATGGACAGTAGGAACCTTCCCCAGTAGGGCCGTACATCGTTAACCATTCCTTCCAAACGCAGTTCACGGCTGGCTCGGCTTATAACTCTGCCATGGTAGAAGACACAGGTCTATGAAGCGTCAGCCTTTTAGATGTGAAGCATCTTATGGCGAAGCTTAATCCGGTGGTGGTGGTGGTGGTGTGCCGCGTGGCCTCCCTTACTGCGCATGCGCAAACCCTTTAAAAAATAAATAAAAACCTCCTTTCCCCTTTCTCTCCTCTAGGCATCCCTCCCCACGGCAACCACACCCTCGCTGCGCATGCGCCTCCCCTCCTCTCTCCCCTCCTACGCTCCCCGCTCTCTCCTCTAGGCATCCCTGCCCGCGGCGTCCACACTCCCACTGCGCAAGCGCGTCCCCCCTCTCTCTCCTCTCCTACACTCCCCCCTCTCTCCTCTAGGCATCCCTGCCCGCGGCGTCCACACTCCCACTGCGCATGCGCGTCCCCTCCTCTCTCTTCTCTCCTACGCTCCCCCCTCTCTCGCCTCGCGACGCCGACGCAGGCAGCGTCTGCTAGCGAGTTTCTGTTTAGAAAAAATTTATTTACACTATGTACAGAGCATAAATTATGCATGACATGTCAGTGTACAGGGATACATTCACACTTTCACCATTGTACATCACAGAAACTAACACTTTCGCATAGGGCGAATAGCAGAAGTGTGATCAGCATAACAACAAATACACATAGCTCACAAATGTCACAATAGAGAACAGGTCGAAAGGGCAAGGAGACAAGTACACCAGCTCCGACCCTACGGTGCGGCCTAGCACCATGTAGGCCGAAAAATAAGTTGGACACGTTCATGCTCAACCTCGACAAAAGGGCATGACCAATGGCGCAGAAACTCGTGCTCCCCCCAAAAAGAAAAGCTCCTCCGAGAGAAACGCGAGGATCCCGCGCCTCATGCGCCCCAATATTGGCCATAAGGCCCGTCGACGGCAATTCCCAGCGACGGCTTCGCAGCGGTTGCGCCAAAGGCTGAACAGGCCGGCAACTACTAAGAGTGCCGTGAAGCGCCCCCGTGGGAACCGGCCACTGGACACGAACCCTCGAACACCCTGCCCACGAAAACCAGCATGGACCGCACGCCAAAAAAGGCGGGCGACCACGCATTCGATCGTCGCATGTCGTTTGGTCTCCACCATGACGCAGTTGGGGCAAGTGGAGGTGCGTACCACCTGCCATCGTTGCAGCCGATCTCGAGTGGGGAGCAAGCCCCAGCCCCATCGCCAAACAAAGTCACGGAGGTGACCCGGCAACGCCGCTGCGACCATGTGCTTCCAAGAGCGACTCATTACCGCATGCCGGTGTCGGGGTACCAAAGGCTGCACAAGGGCGGCCATTGTGTCCACCACTTTCGCTTCGGTTACATCGATCTCAGGGCATGTAGTCTCTAGACGGCGGTGGAAGGCCAGGAGGGCACGATACACAGTCGGTAAATGGGAGGACTGCGGACCACAGTTCATAGGACCAGCGGGCACTAGGACACGTAGGGATGGACCTAGGTGGTAACGTGCGAGTGTCTGCGCAGGCGTACCATCATTATTTAAAACGCGCAATAAAGTGCGGAGAGACAGGATGGAAGCCGTAACGGCCACGTCGGGGAGCGCGAAGCCTCCTCGGCTGCGCGGTTGCGCTAACGTGGGGCGCGATAATAATTCCGTACCACCGGACCAAAAGAACGAGGTGATTAAACGTTGAGCTTTCTGTGAAACGCGGAGTGGGGGTTTGACTGTGTGACACAAGTACCAAAATTTGCCGAGGTAGACCGATTGCGACAAGTACCGGCGTTCTAAAAGGGGAAAATCAAAGTGCTTAGCAGCGTCTATGTTTTGTGTTAGAGCTTGTATAACAGATGTCCAGATATTTTCCTGTATACCGTAAGCATTGTAAGTGACACCTAGTATCTCCATGGTGGGGGGACCATTGCAAAGGCAATGTGATGTTAATACGCCCGGCAGGGTTTCCAATGAAGAAATACTGGCTTTTTGACAAATTTAAACGAGCACCAGAAATCACACCATAATTGGAAAAGGCATTCAGGACGTGCTGCAGTGACTGTTCGTTGTGTATGTACAGAGTAATATCATCGGCATAGGCAGTTACTTTTACTTCAGTGCGGCCAGGGAGGGGTAAGCCACGGATCTGTGGATCTCGTTCGATGGCCTTTAAAAAGGGTTCTAAGGCAAGGACGAATAAGACGGGGGAGAGAGGACAACCCTGACGGACTCCTCGCGTAACCTGGAATGGGCGGCTCTCTCGCGAATCTAGAAAAAGGGTACTCTCGGAGTTAGCGTACATAGCATGAATGAGGCGGATGAACTTGGCAGGAAAACCGAATGCTTGTAAGACGTTGAATAAATAGGCATGTTCAACGAAGTCAAAAGCTTTTTCCTGATCTAAGGAAACCAGTAACCCCTGTGCGCATCGTCCAATGGTGTACTGTATTATGTCACGCGTGAGCCAGGTATGACTATGAATGTCGCGGCCCGGAATGGAACAGACTTGGTGGGGAGCTGTTAGCGATGGAAGAGACGGACTGATTCGGCGTACCAGAATGTTAGCGAGGAGTTTGTAATCCGAATTGAGAAGGGTGATGGGGCGCCAATCTTCGGGTCGCGTGGATTGGGAGTCTTTCTTGGGTATCAGTGTGATACGGCCACTGCGGAAAGAGTGCGGGAGGGAAAGATCGTGGAAACAGCGCCTGATGACACGTGACATAAATGGGCCAATAATGGGCCAAAACTGGATGTAGAACTCGACGGGGAGGCCATCGGGTCCAGGGGCCGTACCTTTTTTCATTGCATCTAAGGCTTCTTTGATTTCAGAATCCGATGGTGGCGATAGGAGAGTGTCAGAATCCGCGTTGGAGTAACGGGGTAAATTTTGTAGGAGGGGGGTGCAACGAACCCCCTGCGGCAGAACTTACGTTAGTAGCTGACTGGGCCATCAATTCAAAGTGGCGCGTGAAAGCCTGGAAGTCGCGTGAGCCATTAGCGGCAGGAGCTATAGGGTGTAGCGTGTGTGCAGGCGAGCCGCACGGACGGATGAGCGCCCGGCGTGCATACCGGAGGACCTCAGGGTGCGCACATGGCGCACGTCTGCAGCGCCAAGCTGCCGCTGGGAGTGAAGAGGCGCGCATTATACGCTGGTACCTGTCCACTAGCTCTGCTTGCCATGCACGCATGACGGCAGAGGGGCAAGGGTCTCGGTGGGCAATGCGGATTTTCTGCATTAAAACGTTAGCGTCTTGCGTCACACGAGCGCGAAGTGCCCTACCCGACGCAATACAATGGTGACGCCATTGTTCTTTTAAATGATCCCAGTCAGTAAGATCTGCGCCAATAAGTGATGCGCGTAGTGCTCGGGACAAACCCTGGGCCGTCTGAAGGTCTTGAAGGACGCGGCAATCCAGACGTCATGGCCGCTGAACCGCAGGCGTCCCCGCAGGCAGGTGTAGGGTCAGTGCAACCGGACGATGGTCACTTATATACACGGGCGTAGGTAGTAGCGACAGCACCTCGACATTGCGTACGAAGGCCATGAGGCCAGGGGATACATATGCTCGATCAAGCCGACTGCTAGATGTCGCGCGACGCCAAGTATAAACATACCTCCCACCATACGTACGGTCATGTACATCAGTCAGTAACAACTGTTGTACGAGACGCTCAAGTTCTTTAGCATTCCAGTTAGACCGGCCGCGACCTGGACCTCGGACATCGGCGTGGGAGTCTAAGACACAGTTAAAATCTCCTAAAAGTACCAAATGCCGAGAATTTAAAAGGTAAGTGTCGAGAGAGCGAAAAAAAGTGGCAGAGTTTGCGGACACTGCCGGCCCATAGACGCCAACAAATCTGATGCGCAAAGAAAGTGCAGTCGAACGCCAGCACGCGTCCGAAGGCATCGAAGGTAATATGGTGGTCACGCAGAAGGCTGCGGTTAAAAACAATGACTCCGACGCCAGTCGAACGCGTGCTAGCGAACGAGAAGTAACATTCAATGTTAAAAGCACGTTTGACTGTCAGAACATCTGAGAGCTTGAAAAAGTTGGTTTCCTGCAGAAAAAGTAGGTCACAAGATAGTGAACGCGCAAAATTGATAACTTCAGCCTGTTTTTGAGGGTTGCAGAAACCATGAACGTTAAATGTAATAACTTTTAAAGTGCGAGCCATGATGAAAGAGAAGGATACAAAGTACGGGACGGAAAGGCAGGAGTACCTTTAGCGGGCGCGGGAGCGGGTGAACGCACCCCGCGAGAGGTTCAGTCATTTCTTGCGGCCGGGCGACGCACCGGAGGCGCGGGGCTTCCGGGGTCGCGTTGGTGTCCGCAAGGGACTTCTGTCGCGGCTGCGGGTTTCCGAGTCGCTGCTGGAAACTCGGTGACGCTTTATGTTGGAACTTCGAACAGAGGGGGGGCACCAGAACGTCATCACTTTCCCGGCTGACGTCGCTGGGAGTAACGTCTTCGTCTATCTGCCGGGGCGTCTCACTTGAAGAGCTGTCAGAGTCTTCAATGTGGACGGTTCCGTCGTCTGTAGACGGAGACTCCTCGATGGTAGGAGGATTCGCAGACGATGGGGAGGCCGCGTGACTGGCGTCGGACGTCACGCTGTCGTCGGCGTCTGTCCGCCCAACAGATCCGCTGTGGAGCGAGGTGCCGGCATCTCGTTCGATGGTGATGACCGATGGGCGTGAGACGCACACCGAATCATCAGCCGTGGAAGCGCTGGCTGGTTCTGGGCCAACGGGGGACGCAGTGGGCGTTGGATGTGGCGTCGCGTCCTCTGTGTTGTGATCTTGAGTGGGGTCTGGGGCAGGTGTCAGGGGGGACCTCGCGTTTGTCCGAAGCCGGCGTCTCGGGTTGAAGCGGTGGGAAGTCTTTAGAGGCTGCTTCTGAGTATGACCTTCGGATAGTGCAGGCGACGGTGGCATGGGGGGTCTCCACAACGTCGGCACGGAAGGGAGCAGCCCTTGCCGTCGTGGCCATAGGTGCCGCACCTCCCGCAAAACGGCGCCTTGCAGTTCATCCTGAAGTGGCCACTTTCTCCACAACGCCGGCACACGCGCTGAATACCCTTGTAGTCGCAGTCACTCGGTGACCTGCCACCTTCAGGTAGTTTGGCACAGGGGACGACGATTTCATTTCCATGCGGACGTACCGCGTCCCAGTGGTCACGGTCGGGCGCGACCCCATGAGTCCCCCTCGTAATGTGGAGC
>JALIZH010017134.1:0-31952 GCA_030522465.1 Rhipicephalus appendiculatus | reverse complement strand
CAACCGCTTACAAAAATAATTTTTCGACAACTTTGCTAATAGATGATAGTATAGAAATAGGACGATAATTAGACACTTCAGATTTATCACCTTTCTTAAATACCGGAATAATTTTAGCCTTTTTTAGTGAACTTGGTAAAATGCCGCATTTGAAAATACGATTAATTATAATACTAAGTGTTTCAGAAATGAAAGGTGCAACCATTTTTAGGTGGAAAACAGAAATATTATCTAAACCAGCACTGGTGTTCTTCAGAGCTAATACCACAGAGCACACTTCATCGGCAGTTACAGGAAACAGGAAGAAAGAGCGGTTACATCGTGCCATCGGATAAGCAGAAGCTGTTTGACGTCTGTTGTATACGTCATAGAAATAGTCACTGAAAGAGTTTGCTATGGTAGAAGCGTCACTTACAGATTTGCCCTTATAATTTATACTGTTACAGGTAACATCAGCCTTTGGGGAATTCATAAAGGCTTTAAGAAGTTGCCATTGCTTTTTAGGGTTTCCCTTATGTTTTTCAAATTCGTTTTCATAATATAGTCGTTTTGACTTTTTTAGCAAGTTATTCAGTACATTACAATATATTTTATATCGAGCAGCCAAACGAACATTGAAAGGTTTTTTCTTGGTCTTTCTGTATAAGTTTTCTTTTTTTCTCATACTGGTTAGTAGACCTTTCGTTACCCATGGATTACTGGTAAACCTAAAATGTTTTTTGCATTTAACGGTAGTTGTGTTAGACCGGACAGCTTCTAGAAATATGGAACAGAAGCTTTCAAGAGCTAGTTCTGAGTCTTCCATGGAATTAATTGATGGCCAATCAGTACCAGATATGGTACTAACAAAGTTATCACGGTCTAACCTCGAGGAAAAGTAGCTTAAGCTGGACTGACGAGTTTCGGCCTGAACTGCGACGAAGACAGGTAAATGGTCTGTGATCTGCGTATCAATGACACCAGCGAATGGAGAAGGAGCAATATTGGTTAAAGCATGATCAAGAAGCGTGTAGCTTCCCTATGTAGAATACCGAGTGGGAGAAGTAATTAGTGATTCAAATCCGAAACCTGCTAAACAGTCAGTATACGCGGTTGTAGTGCCATTATCAATGTCCAGTAAATTAATATTAATATACCCAAGAATTAAAACTTGCTTATGTTCAAGGGAAATGTCATGAAGAAGCTTGGATAGCCCACTCAGGAAATCAGGAACAGATGAAGACGGGGAACGGTAGATGCAACCCAGGATAAAAGTACCATTCTGCGATTTCTGCTGTATGTCAGTTTCAATCCATACCGATTCACAGTGATGTACATGATGGGCAAGATCCGCCCTACGTTTATAAGGAATATCTGGTGAAATAAATATAGCAGAACCACCATGACGATCTGAAATGCGGTGGCAGTATTCAGCTTGGTATGAAGAGAAACCGTATAAGTTAGCATCCGAATTATCGAGCCACGTTTCGGAAACACAAATGAAAGAAATTGGTTCATTAAACGAGTCAATGAAAGCTGAAATTCTGTCGCCATTCCTACGCAAACTTCACGCGTTGAAATGAATAAACGATGTATTACTTGGTGTGAGCAATGTAGTGATTTCTGTAGGTGATAACATCGAGACCATGATGAAAAATATTCCCAGACTTGCGCGCGTATAGTGTCTACGTCAAGACGCGAAGATCAGCCTCCGAAGATAATCTGAATACCCTGGAATCAGTTGATTTGAGAGCTTTGATTTGGCAGTTCTCAGTTGATAAAAACTGTCATTTGTTTTCCTTTTTTAGCGCAAGCGCTTTGCTGAACAAGCGTTTGTTATCGACTCTGAGGTGTTCGTTGATGTAAATGGGCTTATCTGAACTGCCAGAAAGCCCAATTTGTGAGGACCGGAGACGGGCTTTGCGACCCTTACTTAGGAACTCATTCTTCTTATCGCGCGAGCAGAAACGAACAATAATGTTCTTGTCAGTTGTCTTGCTTGCTACACGATGTGTAATATCAATGTCCCCAGAAGAAAGAGGGCACTCAATTGCTTCGGCAACCCGCTTCAAAATTTCCGTGCAGTCCTCACCCTGTGATGATGGAACGCCTTTTATTTCGATGTTATTCATTCTGCTATACTGCTCCATGTCTGCGATTCTTTTTGTCAGCACTTCATTTTGAGCAGCTAACACCTTGTTAGTGGCTACCACTTCATTATATGAAGCTCTAAAAGTGTCGTACTGTTCGCTCCTAAAGCGCACACTTTCAGCTAGAGAAGTAAGGTTGCCATTTTAAAAGCAAAAAAGTGGGGCGCACTACGGAACAGGGACAAAGCAGAAGACGACAACACAGGCGCACACTCGCAACTGGAAGTTTATTGAAAAGGAAACACATATATAGCTTGCAACATTACCACGTGGTACAGTTTCTCTCGCCTAAACACCCGAAAGACTATCCCCGTTGTACACAACTTCTTCAAGGCGCATGCGTCCAACCGGAAAAATTCGAAGAAAAATAAAAATAAAAAATAAGAAATAAAAAAATAAACAAATTTTTTAGTGCAGCGTGTTAATCAAATAGGAGTACTCTTTCTCTGTTATGGCAATAGACGGGTGGCTGACACATCTTTCCCCGCATCTCTTGATGTGGAAGGCTTCTATTAATTCACGTGTGGTTTTATCTCGGTGTCTAGATAGAACGGTCGCGTCAACAAAAAAGGGTGAGCACCCGCACGTGGTGCAATGCTGCGCCAAGTGGGCACCTTCTCCTGACGCCACCGCTCTGTTGTGCTCCTGTAAACGAATATTTAAGCAACGGCCAGTTTGGCCGACGTACACCCTGCCACATGACAATGGTATCATGTACACGACACATGTTGCGCATTGTCATGTGGCAGGGTGTACGTCGGCCAAACTGGCCGTTGCTTAAATATTCGTTTACAGGAGCACAACAGAGCGGTGGCGTCAGGAGAAGGTGCCCACTTGGCGCAGCATTGCACCACGTGCGGGTGCTCACCCTTTTTTGTTGACGCGACCGTTCTATCTAGACACCGAGATAAAACCACACGTGAATTAATAGAAGCCTTCCACATCAAGAGATGCGGGGAAAGATGTGTCAGCCACCCGTCTATTGCCATAACAGAGAAAGAGTACTCCTATTTGATTAACACGCTGCACTAAAAAAATTTGTTTATTTTTTATTTCTTATTTTTTATTTTTATTTTTCTTCGAATTTTTCCGGTTGGACGCATGCGCCTTGAAGAAGTTGTGTACAACGGGGATAGTCTTTCGGGTGTTTAGGCGAGAGAAACTGTACCACGTGGTAATGTTGCAAGCTATATATGTGTTTCCTTTTCAATAAACTTCCAGTTGCGAGTGTGCGCCTGTGTTGTCGTCTTCTGCTTTGTCCCTGTTCCGTAGTGCGCCCCACTTTTTTGCTTTTAAAATGAATCGGCACCAACTAGCCCAAATGACTGTTTTGCTTCAAGGTCGCCAAATCCCTGATCCTCGAACTTCTTGCCAATCCTAGCAGCAAGATCGTCAACAAGCGAGTCGAGCTTACTGTTTAGCAGCAGTTCTAACTGTTCAATTTTTTTTACAAGTTCACTGTTAGTAGGCATTGTAAAAACAAACAGGAACCAAGAAACCGCACTCGTGAGCAGCAGCCGCAAATACAGGGGTAGATGAAGTCGGCGAAACAAAAGGACTAACCTGCAGTAGAAAAAGAGCGAAGGCTTAGACAGCGTCCTCGTTCGTTGCAGCTGCTGCCCACAAATGAAGGCCGAATTGCGATGGACCACTATACACGGCTCCCAGAGCTGGTAACGCAGGCGCAGTAGATCGATGCACTGTGCGCGAAATTGAGAACGAGCTGGTTCAAAGGCGCTAGCGCAGTTCGGATTTACATCCGAACTGCCCTAGCGTAAAGTTAAGCGTAAAGTGCAGCGTGAAGTGCAGTTGTGTACGTATATAAAATTTTTGTCGCGCGTCTGACGAATACCGTGCGATGTGCTTGGCCGTGAGTATTTGAGAAGTAGCAGTGCGTTTCGAATCCAATCGAATGCAAGTCTATTCAGATCAAATATTCGAAGTTTCGAATATTCGCATACCGCTACTAAGATGTCCTTTCTCATGCGCCTGCAGCTTCAGTGAATCGCAAAACTTTCTAGCAATCAACGGGTCGTTGAGACAGATGCATCCAGCCAAACTGTACATTTGACATTTAAAATTGCGAGAACACATTGTTACCGTTCGTTCCTCGCGCACATGTAGCCGTTCAGCTGCGTGGTCAAAGGGCTGGGGCTCAATACAGAGGCTATTGGAAAACAGAGGCTGAGTTTAGTCTACTGGAAAACAGTGGCCAAGTTCACTCACATGCATTCGCTGCGTCTGCGACAAAAAATCACCGTTTCACCACGATGGCGAAACAGTGAATACGATAACAAATTGTAATCTTGTATCAAGTAAGGCTACAAGCTGACTAGTTTAAAGCCAATATTGCCTAAATCTACAAAACGCTGGTGTAACGGAACACCACCGCTCCTAAGAGGGACGCAGATTTTGTGTTGTCTATCGTCTCAACGCGCAGTAAGCGGTGGGAGCGCGACACCCAGAAGGGTATACGAGCCGTCTGCTGCCGAGATAGCGCTCGCGCCCTTACCTTCAAAGTTCGCAGTTGCCGCCCAGGCGACGCACCCCCCCCCCCTACACAGGCGTGCTTTCGCGCTCCTTAAGACAGACGGGTGAGGCGTTTCCTCTATGTTTTAGGAGAAATCGACGGCAGGCCTCGCACGCGGGTTGATGTTATTGCATGCGCGGTCCGTGCGACAGAGATGACCGGCTCGTTTCATCTCTGCTTCGGCTGCGTTTGTCGCCAAGCACTCGCGCGTTTTTTCTTCCAGGCAGAATATGCGATGCGCTTGGCGATGTCTTCAATTTGCATTTTACACGCAACATGATGATGACGCCTGCCGACAGTGTCTATCGTATTGCTATCGCAATAGATGTACTTTTACTGTTATCTTCAAATACAAGAGTTTCTTCATAACCGATCACAATCTGTCATTATTAACAGTACTACTTCTAAATTTCTACCAGTAACATCGGCCGTCCCCCAGGGTTCAGTTTTAGGTCCACTCTTATTTTTAATATACATAAACGATCTACCATTGCATGTATCATCTAACATTCAAATTTTTGCCGATGATTGTGTTCTATATCGATCTATCATTAACAATAACGACCACATCTCATCGCAGAATGACCTAAATAACGTTAAAAAGTGGTGTGATGAGTGGTTCATGGCCTTAAATTATGATAAATGTAAATCAATGTGAATTTTCCGCAGCCGTAATCGTCATACCCTTCCTTTCACAATTGACAACACCCCCCATTGACAATGTCGAATCAAATACTTAGGAATTAGAATCACGCATGATCTCAACTGGTGCTCTCATGTGACTAACGATGTCAGCTTCAAACAAAACCTTAGGATTTTTGAAACGTAACCTTCGCAGTGCTCCGCAACACGTAAAACTACTCGCATATAAAACATCGGTTAGGCCTAAACTCGAATATGCATCACCCATTCGGAATCCTCATCAGATCCACCTCAGTGACGCCATTGAATCCGTTCAGAATCGTGCCATAAGGTATATTCATTCATCATTCTCATAGGACATCAGTGTTTCGTCATTAAAATCAGACTCTAGTTTGGGCTCGCTAGCACATCGCCGTCGTATCGCGAGCTTATCGTTCTATCATAAATTCTATAACAGTTCACTTCGCCAAGCACCTTACATTCTATCTCCTATGCGCATTTCACTGCGCAGAGGCCATTCATTTAACGTTGCTCGTCCAAGTGCACGAACTGTCGCGTGCTCGTCATCATTTTTCCATCGCACAGCCAAAGAATGGAACGGCCTTCCCCACTACTTCGCTTCCATCGACACTTCACTTGCTTTCATGGAAGAAATGACAAGATTTATTCGTGGACAAATTCTGTAATATTAAATGCGAAGCATTTCTTAGCGAACTTCGGCGAGCTTGAGCGTATCTATCTATCTATCTATCTATCTATCTATCTATCTATCTATCTATCTATCTATCTATCTATCTATCTATCTATCTATCTATCTATCTATCTATCTATCTATCTATCTATCTATCTATCTATCTATCTATCTATCTATCTATCTATCTATCTATCTATCTATCTATCTATCTATCTATCTATCTATCTATCTATCTATCTATCTATCTATCTACCCGCCTACGACTTTGTGCTCTCCTGGCCGTAGCGTTAATTGGCATTACATCGATTCCCACAGTGCGTGGGATCTGCCGGCATTTTTTGTATTATAGAACCACCCCTTGTGTAAGACCCCTCCGGGGTCTTTAAGGTAAATAAATGAAATAAACGAAATCGTAGAAACCGTTACCACGATGCAGGTTGATTACTTACAGATGTGGAAACAGGATCCAGCCACTGGCTCTACTAATTCTTTAACCCAGGCACACATATCTCTGTCAAAAGTCTTAGCATTTGAGGTTTATCAGCACATTACGACAGCAAAACGGCACCATTTTTAAGTGTGCTTTTTCCACCTCTCACATAGGGTGCTGGCGCCACTGCTCTGCTTATGGTGGTCTATCAACTACTTCACATGTCTGTCAGGATGAATTCTGGCGCGCAGGAGCTTCGGATGCCAGTAAGCCTAGAGTTCTGTCCAGGCAATGTAACAACCACGCCAAGAATCACCAACGCTACTTTGCCAGCATTTTCGAAGCGGTATGTAGTAGCAGCGTCATCGGCGTTCACGTGAATGCGTAATGGCGAAAGAGAGGCTTTCATTGTTGTGACCGAAAGTGGGCTTTTCGGTCTCCTCCCGACAGCCTGTCATCTGCACCGATTGTTTTACGTAAACTATTGATGCGCTGTAAAAGCATTCCCATCTTTCTTTACGTACATTAAATTTAATCCCTTACATACAAAATGGAGATGTAGGCATAGGCTATCATGTACGATGCAAAATTAGACATATTAGCTATATCTTCCCTCCATTACTACGAGCCATATTTTCTTCAATGTTGGCAGACTTGCAGGTTATCTTAATTTTACGAACATGCACGTGAGCGCACCAGAGTGCCAAATTGACAAAATAATTTTGAAAGAGTACCTGTCTGTTCATTAAATAAAATGTATCGTCCCTTTCCCGCCCAATAAGTGAAAGCTGATTCCCTCTTCCCTGTATTTTGCTTCTTGACGCAGAACAATGTGTTCCAGGCAATGTGATCATGTCTTGGTTTGCTTTTCTTTCTCGCAGATCAATCAACACGTTTCCCCTTTTCCGTCTGTCGTCTTACTGGAGTAGCCTTTTCAGCACAGTCACCACATACATTGGAGGGATTGGCTTAAGCCTTTTGCTAGGTACGCATTCACTTTTTCTATATATGCTTTTTTGTATTATATTTTTTCGGCGCATTTAGTGATAGCACACATATCGACATGTGTAAATGGCGAGAGTAAGCATGTTTCTTGCGGCTGTTTTGGGAAAATCAATTCGCTGCTTTTTCGTGGTCCATCTATAGTAACTGAGGCATGTCTGGCGAATTGTTTATGCAATGTCATTTATTTTTCGCTTTCTTCTTCATGAACTGTTTTCTAGACGGGATATATTGAATTATTTTTTAAAAATTCACCTTCAGTGCAGTTCTTTCTTCTGCAACTCGCATGGCATTCTTTATCAGGTTATGTCTCAGTACAGGCATTATTTATTAATTTTTTTACAAATATCTCACAGGCTCGACGCAGGAGTATTATGTGAGGGGGGACTATGCAATAGTTTTTAGCAAGAACACAAAACAAACAAAATGAATTAAAAACCAGGTATTATAGAATGGCAAAAATGGGAGAGATAACATAGGTGTAGCACAATAACTATAAAAGTCTTAGTATGTGTAAGACTCTTGGAATGAAATAGACTTCATGATGCGTGCACACCCCGTCATCGTACAGGATGTGGATGTTGTTGGCAAGATCCGATGCAGTGACCATAGAATGGTAAGGCCTCGAAATTACCTTGGCTTGAAGAAGCAACGGCAGAAACTGATACGCAAGAAGCCAATTAATGAGCTAGCGCTGAGAGGGAAAGTACAGGAATTCAGCGTTTCGCTTCAGAATAGATACTCGGTTGTAACCGAGGAAGCTGACCTTAGCGTTGACGCAGTGAATGATAATTAGACTAGTATCAGTAAGGAGTGCGCAATGGAAGTCGCAGGTGCAGTCATTAGAAATGACACTGGCAAGCTATATCAGTAGACGAAACACCTCATTAAGAAACCTCGAAGCACGGGAGCCTCAAACACAACAGACAAAATAGAACTAGCAGAGCTTTCGCAGTTAATCAATAGGCGCAAAGTTGCCGACATAAGAATGTATAACATGGAGAGCACTGAGCATTCTCTAAGGAACGGAGGGAGAGGACGCTCGGCAAAAACCAGATGCACGCACTAAGGGACAAGGAAGGCAAAGTCACTAGCAATATGGATAGGATAATAGAAGTAGTGGAGGAGTTTACGGAGGTCTGTACAGTAGCCGGGACAACCAGTACGATGATGGAAGAAGTAGTAGTAGTCAAGAGGAAGCGTACATCCCACCAGTAACGACAGGGGAAGTAAGCAAAGCCTTGGAAGGAATGCAAAGAGGCAAAGCACCTGGTGAGGATGAGGTAACATCATATCTGCTGAAAGATGATGGACAGATTGTGTTTGAAAAAGTGGCCACCCTGTATACGAAGAGTCCTTACGATGAGGGTACCAGAATCTTAGAAGAATGCTAACATCATCTTAATCTATAAGAAACGGGACAACAAGGACTTGAAAAATTAAAGGCCGATCGGCTTACTGTCCCTTGTCTACAAGCTATTTACAAAACTATTAGCTAATAGAATTAAGACAAGGTTAGAGTTCAAACAACCAAGGGACCAAGCAGGATTTCGTACAGGCTACTCAACAATAAAGCATATCCACACTATCAATCAGGTAATAGAAAAATTCACAAAATACAACCAAGCCCTATATATAGATTTCATAGATACAAGAAGGCATTTGATTCGGTCGAGATATCAGCAGTCATGCAGGCATTACTGAATCAAAGCGTCGACGAAGCATATATAAACATACTGGAAGAAATCTACAGTGGATCCACACACCCCGTAGTCCTCCATAAAGAAAGCTATAGAATCCCAATTAAGAAGGGTGTAAGGCAGGAAGACACGATCTCCCCAGTTCTATTCACCACGGGTGTCGTATGCGTTACCGAAAAAAAGTAGCTGAATACTTTACTTGTTACTCTAACAAATAAGGAACGCGTTACCGCCCTACGTTACCGAGAAAAAAAAGGTAACGCGTTACCGTTACAGAAAAAAGTAATGGACGTTACCTCTGCCGTTACACCGCAAAAATAAATTTTAATCAATGTGTCTATGCTGCAGGAACCCACAATAAGAACTTTTTTATATCTAAAATTTATGCTTTTTCACATAAAACTTCTCACCAAAACAAAGATTATACCCAAAATGCTCATCCAACGAGATATATTTGCACAAATGTACCGGACCTTTTCAATGTTGCAGTGGCTCAAAGTTGCCAGTAGTTACATGTGATGGCCTCTGACGCCGTGGGACATGATGAAACCAGTTTTCTCAATCTGAGATTATATGCAATATGACATTTATACATTCACTCTATTTCGCAAAGAAATAATCACTGTACTCTCAAGAAATTTACAGTGATGGGCCTTTTCCGGGTCCACTTAAACTACTTGAGCGGGATGATATGCCTGCCTTTCGATTACACTTAAGTTCCTAAATTTCTTTCTGGAGATGTGAGATTAATTCCTTTAACTGCGCATTTTCCCGTCGCATTTCTGCTATTTCCCTAGAAGGTGCAGCCTCCCCAGATCCGACGTTACGCGATGAGCCTTTGACCACGTCTGCCCAGCCCACCTTGTAGGTCGCATCTTCCGCCGCCCGGCCGCTTCCTCTGCTGCGGGATCGCGATCGGGACTGATGTGGCTGTGGTGGTCCGGGAGCGTACGGCCACTGAATCGGGTTGGAACGGGTGTGCGGCTCCGTGATCGGAACTGTCTGGTTCGTGAGTGGGTCCTAGAGCGAGAACGGTGCTTGGCCTCCCGGGAAGGGCGTCCAACTGCTTCCCTCGTAGCTTCCGAGGCTAGGATTTCTTCTTCCCGTTGTCGCTGTCTTTTCCATCGTCTTCTTTTGACTATATATGACATCTTGAATCGAGCCTTGCATTTCTTGTCGGCCGTGAAGTGCTCACCCCCCACAAAGCTGGCAACAGGGCTTGGCATTGGTGGTGGGGACCTGGTTTGGCCGTGCCGCAGCTTCTGCAGATCCGGTCCTGCGGGATGGGGCACACGTCCATGCGGGGGCCTAGCCTGCCGCACTGGTGGCACAGGTCCAATTGTTTTCTGTATAACGCGCACTTGAGCACTGCACCTCCGTAATGGATGAAGGAGGGAACTTTCAGTCCTGAAAAGAGCACGATGACATTGGTAGTATCGCTGAGTCGTTTCGCAACAATTGCCGTAGGATTCTTAGGGGTAACAACTTGGGCGGTGATGTGACGGGGAGAATCCTCGAGAGGTATCCCCCCTGATGACTCCCTTGGAAGTGAGGTCGGGTGCCGGTTCGTACGCGTTGGTCTGATAGCTCTGGCCGTTGACCACGAGGCGTTCGACTCTTTGGTATCTGTCTGCGGCATAGAAGAAGAAAAAGTAAAGAGCACGTTCGAACATGGCGACACGGATGGCTCCTGAATCAGCCTCTCAGTACCAGCTAACGTCCTAGCGTCCACATTTTTGGTGCCGAAAACCCGCGTGCGGACAAGCCTTCATTCTACGCACGGCGAACATCACTCTACTCTCGCTTCACGTCGCGGGCGGTGGGGACTCGACGGATCGTGGATGCGAGGATCGAGGTTGGTACGACAACGTCAGCCATCTGCTGTGTTCTCCCGATGGATCGACTCAAAGGCAAGCGATCAGCACGACGTGCGCAGAACGCGAAGATTATTCAGGAAGCGCGAATC
Source organism: Rhipicephalus appendiculatus (assembly GCA_030522465.1). Taxonomy (NCBI): domain Eukaryota; kingdom Metazoa; phylum Arthropoda; class Arachnida; order Ixodida; family Ixodidae; genus Rhipicephalus; species Rhipicephalus appendiculatus. The sequence goes on along the minus strand of JALIZH010017134.1, from coordinate 20,859 downwards.
TTGCTCGACTCCGCTAACGTCGACATCGTGAAGCTCGCAGATGTAAAGCAGCGACTCACTGCTAGTAATGACGAGCTTGTGCAGATCAATGAGCAGTACGACCCGTACATTCCAATAGAAGATATCGAGCAGGAGTATACTGCAACAGCTGAATATCAAGACGAAGCGGTGAGCATGATTGCCGAGCTAAGTTTCCGAATCTCCCAGTTGGAACGAGCTGAGACCGAGCATGCGCAAGCTCCCATGAGTGGAAACACAGAGGCAACGGCTTCCAGACACGTGACTCCCGCAGGGTTTATGGCGCCCAGGTTGCCGCAGCTGCACATCCCAACGTTCAAATGTGACATCTCACAGTGGACTGGCTTCTGGGAGCAATTTGAACAGCTCATTCATCTGAACAACGACCTGACGCCATCCACCAAGTTCCATTACCTCAAGAGTTTTCTTTCTGGTGATGCAGCAACAGGTATTGCGGGTTTGCCCACGACCGACTTTTGCTACGCCGACGCCGTTGCTATGCTGAAAGAAAGATTCGGGGTTAAGACAACAATTATTAAGCACCATCTCACGGCACTTCCGAACGTGACATCAGCCAACGACTTCCGCGGTTCGCGCAAACTGTATGCCTTGGAGCCCTCAACGTGCCGACTCTGACAAATTCGGCTATGCTCGTCGACATCTTGGAACAGGCTCTACCGCGTGACATCAGTCTCTGCTTCACTCGAGAAAAACGGCACCGCGCCTTGACACGGCCCTCTGACGTACGTGCTCCTCAAGCCTCCTCGTCGGGTGCACCTGCAGAGGCATCAGCGGCGTCGGACGCTGAGCTGAACGATCTACTACTGTTCATACGGGTGTAGCTCGAAAGCAGGGAACAGCACGCACTGCCACGTCAGAGACCTGCTCTGAACGATCACTCGGACCGAAGAAATGGGAGTATCCCAGCGGCATCAGTTTTGAACGCCACGTCTATCACAAGGTTCAAATGCTTCTTCTGCCGTACCGATCAGCATGGGACGCGAAGTTGCAGCGCCGATATCCCTCTGACTGGCAAGAAGGAGCAGCTGACAAAAGACAACCGTTGCTTCCGCTGCACGTCAAAAGGCCCCCCAAGCGAATGATTGCCGCGTCAAGCTTACCTGCAGTTCCTGCCGAGGAAGACACGCTTCAAGCAGGACTGTGGAACCCATCTCCTTGTCAGCGTCTTGCGTGTCGATGCAGCAGTAGAGGAATCGACCGCAGAAATTCTACAGTCGTTCTGGCAACTCGAGTCTATGGGCATTACTCACTCCAAAAAATGTCTCTCCGACAGCAACTTCCTACAGTTTAAGAAGACCGTTAAGAAGTCAGGTGACCTGTACTCTGTGACTTTACCATGGAAAGAAGATCGCAAGCATCTTCTAGGCGACAATCGAGACACAGCACTCAACCGGCTTAACAAACTCGTCAAAAGACTCTCGCAGCATGATGGCCTAATGGAGAAATACGACGCGACAGTACGTCAGTACTGGCAAATGGGACATGCCTAATTAGTACCAGGAACGAAACCTGATAATGCCGTGTAATATATGCGGCATCGTGAGGTTGTACGAGAAGACTCGCTGAACCACGAAAATGCGAGTAGTGTTCGACGCCTCATCACATGTTAAAAGATACATATCACTCAACGACTGTTTGGACAAAAGAACACACCTGAATCCGGATCTGCTTCAAGTGCTGCTTCGGTTCCGATGCTACCCGGTAGCCATCAACGCCCACATCGAGAAAGCTTTCCTGCAGATAGAAATGCAGGAATCGGATCGCGATGTCTTTCGGTTTCTGTGGTTTGAGAACATGCCTCGCGGGGAAAACGACAGCATAGTCGAATGGCTAATGACACGTGTACCATTCGGGTCGACATCAAGCCCTTTCCTGCTAATGGAAACAATGCACCATCATATGGACAACGTAAGCGGTGAGCAAAAAAAATTCCCCATCTCCCGCTAAAGGGAACCATGTGTGGATGCGAAGCAGCGGGGACATAATTAGCTTGAGCGGGAGGAACGTCGCCGCTCTCATTTCACGGCAGCGGTCCGGGCGCTCATCGCGGCGCTGCACAGGAGAGAGAATGAGGCGCGCGCGCTCCGTCATTTTCATACCGCGGAACTACCGTGGCGCCCCCCAGCGGAGTATGCAGCTGTCACACCACCTGTCGTGGCTCCGTAGAGTAGAGGATTCCTAGAGGAGAGAAAGGGGGGTGAGCGTAGGAGAGAGAGGGGGGAGGGGACGCGCATGCGCTGTGGGACGCGGGAAGGAGGGACGGACTAAGCCCCTTCCAAACACATGCAAGCAAGATCAAGGAATGGGGTCAACCTGGGCGACAGACACCACCTGTCTAGCCATTGCAAGGCAGCCTCTCTGTGCTCTTGGCCATGACTCAAGGAATGGGGTCAACCTGGGCGACAGACACCACTTGCCTAGCCATTACTAAGCAGCCTCTCTGTGCTCTCGGCCATGACTCTGATGATTGTAGTAGGGTTGACGGCCTTCATATTACTGGTTCACATAATGGGTGCTTCCCTAATTCATGAAAGTGGCCGGACGCGGGACGCGGGACGGGGGGACGCGGGAGGGACGGACAGAGCCCCTAGCATAAGATGCTTCGCATCTAAAACATTGGCCCGGACACTGAAGCAGAGTTTCTACGTTGACGACTTGCTGGTAGGAGCAGACAGTTTTGACGAAGGCCTAGACGTGTACAACGAGGCAAAGTCGATCTTGAAAGACGCTGCGATGAACCTTCGGGAGTGGAAAGCTAATGACGCTCAACTTCAGGAAGTGTTATCGAAAAACGAAGAGGATCTGGAAGGATTTGACAGTACTTCAGCAGCGGTTCTAGGTATACTTTGGAACACCAAAGATGATTATTTGACTTGTTCTTCAAAGTCTGTCACGCAGTTCCTGCTTTCGATCAAGGAGGACTCGAAGCGGACCATCTTAAAAATTACACCATCTCCCACTAAAGGGAACCATGCGGGGATGCGAAGCAGCGCTGGTGTTCACTTGTTTCCATTTGTTGTTTCCGTTTGTATGTTTCCGTGTATCTTTGATTTGTGTGTGGAGTTGTGTATCAGCGGTGCTGCTTATGCTACTTGCGCTGCTGTCACAGCTTACATTACCGATGCCGCTACAACTGGCGCCAACGTTGACATCCATAGCGCCGTTGCGAAGGAGAGTGCAACGGAGCGAGCGCGCGTCGCATTATATACGAGCGCACGCCGCATTATATACGAGCGCGTGCCACATTATATACGAGCGCACAGCTGCGCCTAAGAGAGAGAAACAGGAGAGGAGAAACGAAGCGGAGGCAGCGCTCACGCCACCTCCTCCACCCCACCTCCTCCCACCTCCTCGCGCTCACGCAAGGAGAGGGGGGGAGAGTTGGCGCATTCGCAGTAAGGGTGGTCAGGCCGCACACCACCGGATTGAGCTCCGCTCTAAGCTGCTTCGCATCTAAAACACCTTCCAGGATATTCGACCCTCTCGGTATTCTTTCGCCTTTCAAGATGACTGCAACTGCAAAAATCCTATTTCAGAAGCTATGCCTATTACGGATACCGTGGGATTCCAAGTTACGCATAGAAATCGAGAAGGCGTGGAAAGAATGGTGCTCGGAAGTTGCTCAGTTACGGCTTTTTAAGATACCGCGCTACGTCATGAGTCATCCTAAAGAAGAAATCTCCATGACGCAAGTCCATCTTCGTTGACGCTAGTCCTAGGGCTTATGGAGCATGCGCGTACCTTAGAACGGTGGACTTCAATGACCGTTGTGGTACGTAGATCATCGTGGCCAAGTCTCGCGGGACACCCATAAAAGCCTTGACCATGCCAAAATTGGAACTCATGGGTGCAGTTGTTGGAAAGAGACTACTAGAATACTTAATGAAATCATGGGAAATAGTGCAGTTCGCACATATAATGTGGTCAGACTCGACAATCGTTCTAAGCTAGATTCGGGCTCAGCAAGATAAACTCAGCCCCTTTGTGAGAAATAGAGTGGCTGAGATAGCGGACACTACCGACAGAGGGCAATGGCGTTATTGTCCTCGGGAAGAGAACCCATCTGATCATCTGACACGGGGATTATCAGCGGCAGCACTTCGGGAAAGCGTCAACTGATGGAACGGCCCGGAATGATTGCGTCAACCTGAAACCGCTTGGCCCGTTGAACCCTACTTCGGTTGCCGCCCAAGAAAATAGCTACGAACAAGAAATTCTGCAGGCAGAACTTCTTCTATAGACACAAGAACCACTTGAAGATATCATAAACATCAAGAAGTACAGCAGCTTGACCAAACTTCTTCGTGTTGCAGCGTTAGTTTACAGATTTTTGGAAAGGGTACGGCACGCACGAGCAGCGCATACGGGGCCTATCACCAAAGAAGAACTGAATATGGCCGAGAAGTTTTGGATAATAAGAGCTCAGCGACAAGCTTTCTCTCAAGAAATGGACCAACAGCCCAACGGACGCGCGGTCTCAAGGCGGTCTCTTCTTCATGACCTCCATCCGTTTTTGGATGCAGAAGGACAACTTCATCTTCACGGACGCCTACAGAGAGTGCAACTTTCAATTGAAGAAAAACATCCACTGATATTGCCTCAGAACCACGACTTCACGAGACTAGTGATCATGGAAGCACACTGCCGTGTTTTACACGTTTGAGTATCAGCCACATTGACAGTAATTCGTGAGCGGTTCTAGATTGTTCATGCACGCCAGGAGACAAAAAAGTGGATCAACAATTGTTACCCTTGCAAACAATTCCGAACGAAGCCCATGAATGTGGAACATGCCCCACTGCCGGAAGATCAAGCTACTATGTTCCACCCGTTTGAAGTTGTCGGAATCGATTTTGCAGGCCCAATATATATGAAATTCAACAAGAGAGAAGCCCAATGTACCAAGGTTTACATGGTGCTATTCACCGGCGCAACAACAAGAGCGTTACATCTAGATCGGGCAAATTCGCTCTCATCGGACTGTTTTATTCATAGCGTTAATATAACAGACTCTAGAGGAAAAGCTGGGCCGCTAAAGCTATAACCACGCGAGCAGCGACATCTTGGAACGTTATCATTGTTGCCATTACAGTAATTTACAGACGCTCTAAATATGGCTTTTGAAAACACTCAAGTTCTCGCAATAAATATAGTAAACAAGCGTGTTTACGTATTATAAACGAACGGAAATTATTTGATGTTCATATCAACTACTTTTAGGAAAGATACAACAGCCATTTATGCAATTTACTGCACGCGGAAAGGAGCGTTTGCAGGTTTGTTTACTAGATGGCGCCACCATCCTTGTATCGCGTCAACATTTCTGAGCGTTGCCGCGCAGCGTGCGGCCGATTGCGCGGCTTGCTTGCGCGTCGGGTGAGAGGTATACAGTGTCTCCTCGTACGTGTTTTTTGTTGCCATGAGCTAACAACTCGACCTAATTTGACAGTCTCTTACTGCGATGCAATACAGAGCCATGAAACAAGAAAAAATGTCAGTGCGAGTGCGAGTGAACATCACCCGAAAGCTGAGTACCGTTCCATCATGGCGGCTCCCGAGCGGTTATAGGTTTTAATGCATGGGCCCTATGGGGAGCTTTTCCTCTAGAGTCAGTATATTAACTCTATGGTTTTATTCTTGCCTTCAGGAGGTTTCTTGCTCGCAGAGGAGTGCCTCTCACTGTGTACTCGGACAACGCGTTGACGTTGAAAAAAGCAAGCAAAGAGCTACGTGACATAGGGAAGCTGATCAGTGGATCCCCGTTCGCTACATTTCTCGCCAGTCATCGAACATCGTGGAAATTTTTTGTGCCTAACGCCCCGTGGTGGGGTGGCTGGTGGGAAAGGCTCATCCGGTCGATGAAGTCAGCTCTTCGAAAAGTTCTCGGGAAAAGCAGTCTAGGAAGCGAGAAGTTGATGACGTTACTTCTAGAAGTCGAAGCTGTGATCAATTCCCGTCCTCTTACATACACTTACACGCAGGCCGGGGAACCGTCCCCGGTGTGCGCGGCTCAATTTCTCCTCGGGAGTTCAATCCTGGCTTATCCGGATCCTAGCCCATGCGAAACTTCTACCTGGCCACAGACTACTAGAAGGGATGTTATCCGAAAGCTGGAGTATCATCAGAGGCTACTGAATCATCAGTGGCAAGGATGGAGAAAGGAGTATCTCCTGGAACTGCGGTCTCTGCATCGGTATCCGCAAGGGTCTAACCGAATTTTAGCGGTAGACGATGTCGTACTTTTTTTTTATTCGAAAGACTGTCCTTTGGCATAACAAACGTGCATAACACGAGAGGCTCATCACACATAAACGAACAAGTTGAACTCGTGCGTAAAGTTCAACAAGGATCGGTGGGATGGTCCTCTTATCCACCCTTGTAAGTCCGGAGGGCGCCCGGGACGGTGACCGGTTGCTCTGAGATGATGAAGGCGTGCTTGCTCTAGGCCCGGACACGACCAGAACAAGTGTGTCACGTCTACTGCAGTTACAGGAGCGTCACAAAAAGGGCATGTGGTTCCATACGCTGCGCGGTAGTGTTGCGGCCAGTGGGCGGTCACTGCGACGACAAAAAGCATCGGTGCTTTTGGCCGCTAGGTCGAATATTGGAAGTACAACCTGGTCGTGATGGAGTGGTGCGGGCGCACACCATCAAGACACAAGACGGGAAAGTGTTTGAAAGACCCGCGCAAGCTCTGCATCACCTGGAAATGTCCACTACTTCTGGGCGGGGCAGGATGTAAAAGAGACGAAGTATAAAAATTGAAGGACACTTTGTACATTCCAAAGTGTGTTCGGCGAAAGCGTGTGGCCATTCCACTGACTATGCCATGGCTTTTATCTTTTACACTTTCAGTGGGATAACACACAAACCCAATGTGCGCGTGTTTTCTTTTTTTATTTTTTACCGCGGAAACAGCGAGACGCGAGACAGACGGACGGACGGACGGACAGAAGGACGGACGGGCGGACGGACAGACGGACGGACGGACGGACGGACAGACAGACAGACGGACGGACGGACGGACGGACGGACGGACGGACGGACGGACGGACGGGCGGACGGGCGGACGGACGGACGGACACCGGACGGATGGATGGACACCGGACGGACGGACGGACACCGGACGGACGGACGGACAGATGGACGGACAGATGGACGGACACCGGACCGACACTGGACGGACCTGAGCATGAGACACTAAAGGCTTTCGCCCTAATAAACGCAGCCAGCCAGATAAGGCAGAGAAGAAGACGAAGTAGACAACACGTTCAAACATGGCGACACGATGGCTCCTGACTCAGTCTCTCAGTACCAGCTAACGTCTTAGCGTCCGCAGCGTGTCTCTCCACGGTTCTCTTTTTCGAGCCGACGGTACTCCATCCCTTGCCGGCCTCGAATTTTTCTTGGGAAATGTTATCTCCTTGCACGTGAACCTCCATTTCTTCCTTCTACGTGCGAGCGTGGGTGCGCGTCACGTGTTTTCTTTGTTTTTTCACGTGCGCCTAGGCCTAGGCCCAGGCAGCCACCGCGGCTGCCGGTGTGGCAGAGACGAGGATTTGGCGTAAAAAACCGAAAATTGGTACTCCCACCTTGAAACTGGTATGAGCCGAATCCCGGCGACTTGCTGCATGAGACGGTTTCAGAGAGAGAGAGAGAGAGGGAGCTCTTTATTGAAAGGCAGAGAATTTAGCCGGCGTGTGTAATTCTCTGACTTGCTGCTCTGCGTGGGGAAGGGGATTGGGGACTGAAAGACACAAAGGGAGAGAGAGATAGAAAAAAAATATAAAAAGTTAAAATAGAATTAAACAAAGGTAAAAACACAAACTGAATTGGGTAAATTCCACTACCCACCACTTTGCAAGAAATCGCGGAGTGGTGAGTAGTGGAATTTACCCAATTTCTGTGGCACATACCCGTTCATTTTTCCAGGTAGGGTCGGACACACTACGGCTAGCTTAAACAGCTTCACTGTTAAAGACTAGAGGGCAGTCTAGCGCGGCGACCGTTTAACCACCATGTGAATGATGGGAAGTACAGGCTTACGAGTTGATTGCGTTAACAAGCGAACTGTCTGCAAGTCTTTCTTCAACAGTTTCAGTTTCGTTCCGCGCGTAGAAGCTGTGTACCGCAGTAGAATAACGCGTACTGTGTTCTCTGGCATGGGTAGTCGGGTGCGGCGCAAAACACTCAAGTGGTGCCTTTGTTGTTGAATGTGGTGAAGCGTGCAAATTTCTTGCGACGTTGCGGCTTTACAGGTTGTATCTTACTGCTTTAACTGTATCGCTTGCCAGCGCCGGAAGAAGGCCTCCTACACGCACCGCTCTGCACAGTGTAGCGCCCCATGCCATTGCAGGAAACCGGATAGGTATCGCTTTTCATTTTTTTGGTAAGTGCGTCTTGCCAAGACGCGGACAATTCGGCTGTAAAACGATGGTGGAGCGAAGTGGAGGTACCGTAACACTGCGCTGACTCGGCTTTGCAGCAGAGCGAGCGTGCTTTGTAGCATGTACGACTTCTCTTGCATGTAGCATGTAGGCCTGCACGTGCGATCGTTCTACCCACGTGCAGGCGCACCTGGCGTCACGGCAGACGATACATTTGGTATTTTTCACTCAATGCGGTATATTTATTCATATAAGTTGTGTGTAACTTCTGCGTTAATAACATGCATGCTTGTTTTGACTGTTGTAAAAAAAACTATTTAATTATTTGGCAATGTCAAAGACCTCGAAAACAATTCCGCAGTAATGCATACGTTGGTAGTGGAGTTTGTCTAGATTTCACTTCAACCTCGCAGACACGCCTACTTTCTACAGTAAATTTTACATACGAAAAAACGAAGCAAACATTAATGGAGATTCCGTTCATATTATTATGTTTTATGCTTAAGAAACAAGCGCTGTGCATTTCAGAAACGAATTCCAGTCAAATCAGATTTGAAGTCTGCACTTACCATTGTGGGATGTCGAGTAGACACAAGGAGGAATCCCAACAGAAACAACATACCAGCTGCTTATTCCAACTAGCAGAAGTATTGGGTGAGCATTCTGACGCTACGCTCGTCTGGGTAGCGGAGCAAAATGACCGTCTTCCAAGCTTGGCAGCTTGGTTTTGTAGACGCCGCCGGTGACGTAATCCTCCAGTGACGCAGTGGTGGCGCTGGCGCTTATCGGAGACGTTGCGCAGCGCACAGCCGTGTCACGCCAGGCTAGAAGATGATGAGGCGGAGGCTGCGCCAATTTATGCGCAGAGTGTGTCGCAACACCATCATTAGCATAGTGGTTGAAGCACCGTTCAGGGAACCCCGCATGGACACTGGCGCCAGGTTGTCGTCTAATGATGAAGACATTTTATTTAAGTGCAAACAAAACGGGGAACGTCCCTATTCCACCTCACCCATGACAACCTCTGCGACAGCCCGGGCCCACTGAACGAGCGCCCGGCAGACCTCGGGGGCGCGCCGTCACGAAGGGTGCCTTTCCACTGCTCTGGGTACGGGTGGACCGAAGGATTGGTCGGTAGGAAGGGAAGTGCGCAGCCGTGCACTCTACGGTGACATGAAAGGGTGTGGCGATAGCGCCACATCTTTGGCGTCGGTATAGCGAGTCGGGTATGTTTTATGCATGAAGTGCAGATTTGGGAAAGCTCGGGTCTGCATCCGGCTGACTGCGACAGCTTCCTGTAGTGTGAAGGGCGCTGGGGGGTGTTCGTATCGCGGTCTTTGGCGTATTGTAATGCTGCATGACTTCGTGATATGTGAGAAGTGGGGAACTTTAGTTTTCGGGCGTGTATCGACTGGCCTGTGACGCTGGGGATGGTGGTGTTCCGAAAAACCGTCCTGGCCCACAGTTGGGGCACACCAAAAAATTAAATAAATTAAACTCTAGTTTCTCTCCAGCGCTGGAGTTTCAACCCACATCCCCACGGTCCGAAAGCGAGGGCATTCGCCACGCGTTGATGCTTGCCCAATGTGAACTGAACTGAAGCAAACGAATACCTTCTGCCAACGCTGCAAAAAACAATTGAGAGGCAGTAAACTTGCTATGGGTGGATCGAAAGGTGGGCTAGTTGGTAATTCATCTTTTTTGCTCACTGAACCTCGTGTTGTGTGATCTTTCCTGCGTCCGTTGTGTGTTCTCGCCCTCCCGGTTCAGTGAACAAAAAAAGTTGATATGGGTGGTTCATTGAAATATTTTAATGGTGGACTAAAAGCGACCTTTCCAAGAAATAATTGGAGCACAACCACACGGCACATTCGCTAACGCACACAACCACACACCCAGGCACGAAACACGTACAGCGCTCAAACAAGTTTGGTGCCGGGGCGTGCGGGTGTGTGCGTATATATATATATATATATATATATATATATATATATATATATATATATATATATATATATATATATATATATATATATATATATATATATATATAAATGCTCAATGAAAAAATATCACGGCCATATCCACAAAGTGAATGATGTTGGAGGAGCTTGCTCGCAGATGATCGGGTAACCCGCGAATCCTCCGCACACATCTCCTGCCATCATATATAGACGTGACAAAGTTGTTATATACACATTACATGAGGCGCTCCGGCGGCGAGCCCCAGCTGCTGCTCGTTGCGAGCCCGCCGCGCTGCTGGGCGGTGTTCATGCGGCCGAGCGGTAACGAAGTTTTCACTGCCTCAGCTCCCGGCGAAGAGAAAGGAAGCGAACGTGCTGAGAGTGGTGTGCGTCGCCTTGAGCGGCGCCGACGCTCGTTGCGAGCCCGCTGCGCTGCATTGCGGTGTCCATTCGGCCGAGCGGTAACGAAGAGCGTTCACTGCGTGAGCTCCCGGCGAAGAGAAAGGAGGCGCACGTGCTGACAGTGTTGTGCGTCGCCTTGAGCGGCGCCGCCATCTACTGAGCATTCCTGAAATCACCGGAAAGCCGGCGCAATGAGCGGAGAAGTGTACGTGCCACCGCCATCGCCGCCGCCGCCGGACAAGGCGCGAGCTTAAGAAGCTTGCCGAACAAGCTCCTAAAATAAATCAGAAGAAAACTATTCCGATCCACCCGACCGGGGAATGCGAACCAACAACTCCCCACTCCGCAGCGCGCTGCGTTAGATCACGCAGCCACACGTCCATGCATGCATCGGCATAATAACGGCAAGCTATTTAAAGACGCCATTTACCGCTGCCGGTATGCAGATCTCGCAATAGCTTGAGTGTGTTTTCTGTCACGCAACGCTCCTACATTTTCTTCCTGTTTGAAAATTGTCCTTGAGACGAGCATGAAAAAGGGGCGCTTTTCTGTAGCGACTCGGGATGTGGAACGAAAAAAAATAAAGTACAACGCCGACACCTTGCGTCAGACGCCACCTTGTGGTAGGAGACGCAGAGGGGTAATTCCGCTCACCACACTTTAAAAGAAGAAGAAATATCGCTAAGAGCGACGGGTTCTGCGTTTTCCAAACTTGCAGCGCGTTGCTCAAACACAAAGGCGTAACAACTGGGATAGTTGTTAGTTCACGCTTCCCCTGTGTATACTTGCGCGTCCTTTACGAGCGTCCTTCTTTGTGGTTCTGCGGGAAGCTGCAAGTATCGAGCTGCTCGTCGATCTTCGTGCGGCATTCGAATTTCTTGCTATCGCATTCTTTGCTTCGCCCTTCCTGCGAAAATGTCACTTCTTTTTTTCTTTTTAGAAATAAGCAGCCAACTAGCCCAATAACAAGTTCCGTTTAAAGCGACCTGCTGACCAACGTTAAGGTCCATATTGTCACGTGGTTGTGACGTCGACGAAGGCAGCAGGCGACGTGTCCAAGCTGAAACTGTTTATTAGGCCGAACTTCTGGCCGGTAAACGGAAAGTAAGATTACAGCAATACACGCTGGCACTGATAGCGGCGAACAGAGCGTCGGCCGTCGATCAACTGACGAGCGGTGAAGCGCGTCGGCATTTATAAGTGTGGCATCGAATATTCCAGCCTTATCGCTGGTTGTCGCGCAAGCTCTGATAAATAATAATAATATCTGGGGTTTTACGTCCCAAAACCACGATATGATTATGAGAGACGCCGTAGTGGAGGGCTCCGGAAATTTTGACCATCTGGTGTTCTTTAACGTGCACTGACATCGCACAGTACACGGGGCCTCTACCATTTCGCCTCCATCGAAATGCGACCGCCGTGGCCGCGCAAGCTCTGGAATAAGCTCGAGTGTTCGCGTTTTGCGCGCAATCTTAACAAAATGATCTACAACAATCGCGAAGCTTCTCGAACAAAGAGGCGCGGTTTGCGATGAGCGTTGCTCACAGTCTTTGTGGGCGAAAAGCGCATACAGCAACTGTGAAAATTAGAAACGCGCGTGGCAATGCCCCCCTCTGAAAAAGCATCGTCCCGATGCTTAAAACAGAACACGGGGAAAAAAATGCATGCAACAATATATAACAACAATACAGCAAGAAAGTACAATAATAAACCAATAAGTCCAGTCCTCAGGTTCGCTAACGCGCGTAATACGGTTTGAGGCGCACGACATGGACGACTTAGGTCGCGCACAGCGCCGTTGAGAGTTCGTAATGCCGTCCGGGACAACCTCGTAGTCCAGAGCGCCTAGACGTCGAAGCACTTTGTACGGCCCGAAGTATCGCCGAAGAAGTTTTTCGCAGAGTCCACGTCGGCGTATCGGCGTCCACACCCAAACGCGGTCGCCGGGCTGGTATTTCCACGAAGCGTCGCCGAAGATTGTAGCGGCGGCTGTCGGTCGTCTGCTGATTCTTGATTCGCAGGCGGGCGAGTTGTCGGGCTTCCTCGGCGCGCTGTAAGTAGGCGGAGACGTCGATGTTTTCTTCGTCGGTGACGCTTTGGTAACATGGCGTCAAGCGTCGTTGCCGGACTCCGTCCGTAGACCAGCTTGTATGGCGTCATCTGCGTCGTCTCTTGTACGGCCGTGTTGTACGCGAAAGTCACGTACGGAAGGATCGCATCCCACGTCTTGTGCTCGACGTCGACGTACATGACCAGCATGTCGGCGATGGTCTTGTTGAGACGCTCGGTGAGGCCATTGGTCTGTGGGTGGTAGGCGGTGGTCCGGCCGGTGGCTTGTCTGGCTGTATCTCAAGATCGCCTGAGTTAGGTCAGCAGTAAACGCCGTACCTCTGTCGGTGATGAGAACCTCTGGGGCTCCATGTCGAAGGACGATGTTCTCAACGAAGAACTTGGCTACCTCGGCGGCACTGCCTTTAGGCAGGGTCTTTATTTCGGCGTAGCGGGTGAGGTAGTCGGTAGCCACGACGCTCCATTTATTTCCGCAAGTCGACGTTGGGAACGGCCCCAGGAGGTCCATCCCGATCTGCTGGAACGGTCGCCGAGGAGGCTCGATCGGCTGAAGGAAGCCTGCTGGTCTTGTGGGCGGTGTCTTCCGTCGCTGACAGTCTCGGCACGTCTTTACATAGCGGGCGACGTCGGTGGCAAGGCGCGGCCAGAAGTACTTTTCCTGTACTCTTGCGAGCGTGTGGGAAAGTCCGAGGTGTCCGGCCGCCGGGTCGTCGTGCAGTGCCTGGAGGACTTCTGGTCGCAGTACGGCAGGCATTACGAGAAGGTAGTCGGCTCGAAGTGGCGAGAAATTCTTCTTTATGACAACGCCGTTTCGCAAGGAAAACGACGCGAGTCCTCGCTTGAATGCCTTGGGAACAATGGCGGTCTTGCCTTCGAGATACTCCACAAGGCCCCTGAGTTCCGGGTCGGCTCGCTGTCGTTCGGCGAAGTCGTCGGCACTTATGGTTCCCAAGAAGAAGTCATCCTCCTGGTCATCTTGCGGCGGCGGGTCGACGGGGGCACGAGACAAGCAGTCGGCGTCAGAGTGTTTTCGTCCGGACTTGTAAACGACGGTGACGTCGAATTCTTGAAGCCTTAGACTCCATCTTGCGAGGCGACCAGAAGGGTCCTTCAAGTTAGCTAGCCAACACAAGGCGTGGTGGTCGCTCACAACTTTGAAGGGCCTCCCGTAGAGGTAGGGGCGAAACTTTGACGTAGCCCAGATGATGGCGAGGCACTCCTTTTCTGTTGTGGAATAGTTGGCTTCTGCCTTGGATAGCGACCGGCTAGCATAACTGATAACCCTTTCCACGCCGGCAGTTCTCTGGACAAGAACGGCGCCGAGTCCTACGCTGCTTGCGTCGGTCTGGATTTCCGTGTCGGCGTGTTCGTCGAAATGCGCAAGTATTGGAGGCGTCTGCAGGCGTCGTTTCAATTCTTGAAATGCTTCGACTTGCGCCGCTCCCCACTTGAATTCCACGTCGTTTTTCGTGAGCTGAGTTAGTGGCTCGGCGATGCGTGAAAATTCCTTGGCGAAGCATCTATAATAAGTGTACGGCCTTCTTGTCGGTGGGCGGCGGGAAGGCAGCGATCGCAGCTGTTTTCCGTGGGTCGGGGCGAACTCCAGACTTGCTGATAACGTGACCCAGGAACAGGAGTTCCTCGTATGCGAAGCGGCGCTTTTCTGGCTTGAGGGTGAGTGCGGAGGCCATGATTGCTTGAAGTACTGCGTCAAGTCGCCGGAGGTGTTCGTCGAAGTTTGAAGCAAACACAATGACGTCGTCCAGGTACACCAGGCAAGTCTGCCACTTCACTCCTGCCAGTACTGTATCCATAACCCGTTGGAAAGTCGCAGGCGCCGAGCAAAGACCGAAGGGCATGACTTTGAACTCGAAGAGACCGTCTGGTGTTATAAACGCGGTCTTCTCTCGGTCTCTCTCATCGACCTCAATTTGCCAATAGCCGGTCTTGAGGTCCATCAACGAAAAGTACCTCGCGTTGTGGAGTCGATCCAGGGTGTCGTCTATCCGTGGGAGAGGGTACACGTCCTTCTTCGTTATTTTGTTCAGGCGGCGATAATCGACGCAGAAGCGTAGGGTTCCGTCCTTTTTCTTCACTAACACCACAGGTGACGCCCACGGACTCTTTGAAGGCTGGATGATGTCGTCGCGCAGCATTTCGTCGACTTGGTTCTTTATGGCCTCGCGTTCCCGCGTTGAAACTCTGTACGGGCTCTGACGTAGTGGCCTGGCACTTTCGTCTGTTATGATGCGGTGTTGTGCGACTGGGGTCTGTCGAACTCTTGACGACGACGAAAAGCAGTCCTTGTATTGCAGGAGCAGGGTTTTCAGCTGTTCTTGTTTATGCGTCGGTAGGCTCGGATTGACGTCGAAAGATAGTTGGTGAGCTTGCTTCGTCGAAGCACGTTCGGTAAACTCGGCGAGGGCGAGGGCGTCGCTGGCTTCCACAATTTCTTCGATGTAGGCGACCGTCGTGCCTTTGCTCACATGCTTGTATTCGTTGCAGAAGTTCGTGAGCATCACTGTTGCTTTCCCTTCACGCAACTCGGCGATGCCTCTTGCGACGCAAATCTGACGGTTTACAAGCAGGTGCTGATCGCCCTCGATGACGCCTTCGAAGTCTGTGGGTTTTTCGGTGCCGACGGGAATGATGATGCTGGAGAGAGGCGGAACGGTGACGTGCTCTTCTATCACGTTCAATGCGTGGTTCCGCGGCGTCGTCTGGGTAGGCAGCGCTTTTTCTGAAGTTAGTGTTATCGACTCAGACCTTAGGTCAATGACGGCGCCGTGGTCACTTAGGAAGTCCATTCCAAGTATCACATCCCTGGAGCAGTTTTGTAGGATTACAAAGCCCGCAGGGTAAGTCCTGTTATTGATGGTGACTCTCGCCGTGCAGACACCAATCGGCGTTATCAGGTGGCATCCAGCTGTCCGGATTTCGAGTCCACTCCAAGCGGTCCTTACTTTCTTCAGCTTGGCGGCGAATGGCCCACTGACGACGGAATAGTCGGCCCCAGTGTCGACGAGAGCGGTGACGTTGTGGCCGTCTATGAGAACGTCGAGGTCGCTAGTCCGTCGCCTTGCGTTACGGTTAGGTCGCGGCGTCGGATCGCGGCTGCGTCGATGTGTTGCGGTGCTTCCATGCTGCGTCGTCAGGTCTTCTTCTGTCCGCGAGGTTTCGTTGGCAGGGCTTCGTCTGCTTCGCGTCGTGTTCTGCAGGTGTCGTCGCGTTGTCGTCGTCGGCGGCCGCGGAGGATCTTCGGCATTTCGTCGTACAGCAACCGCACCTCCATCGGTTCCTGCCCTTAGTTTCCCTGATACGGGCTAGGCGACCGGCCCCGGTTTGGGCCAGTGTACTGCCGGCGGTGCGGTGACATGTAGCGGCCGGGCGACGGCGAGCGGGAAGGTCGTCGTTCTCGCCACTGTGCTCCGGCGAGGTAGTCGTCGATGTCGCGAGGCCGTTCGCCTGGCTGCGGACGCGGCGCGTTGACGGCGAATCCGCGTAGCCCCCATCTGTCTGTACTGGCATCGGCGGTACGTGTGGCCGGCTTCTCCGCAATGGTAGCAGAGTGGACGGTGGTCGGGGGCTCGCCAGATGTCGGTCTTCCTCGGCGTGTAGCGCTGGCCGAGAGGAGGACGGTAGGGCGTCGGTGGTGGTGGCGGTGTCTGGCGGCCGAACTGTGGCGATGCGCTGTCTTGACGTTGTCGCTGAGCGGGCACAGGACGGCGGACCGCAGCGGCGTAGGTCATGGCCTCCAGATGAGGCTGCGGTGTTTCGGGAATTCCGAGCGATTGATGAACTTCCTCGCGGACAATGTCGGCGATCGAATCCACTTGAGGCTGCGGCGAAGGTAACAGCTTGCGCAGCTCTTCCCGCACGATCGCTCGGATGGTCTCGCGCAGGTCGTTGGTGCTGAGGGCATGAGCTACGGCTTAGTTGGTTGTTGAAGAGGGGCGGTTGTACTGCCTTGTCCGCATCTCAAGTGCCTTTTCGATTGTCGTGGCCTCGGTAAGGAATTCGTCGACTGTCTTGGGTGGGTTGCGGACAAGTCCCGCAAACAGCTCTTGCTTGACACCTCGCATGAGGAACCGGAGCTTCTCCTCAGCCATGGCGGGGTCGGCGTGCCGGAACAGTCGATTCATCTCCTCCGTGTAGATAGCGATGCTTTCATTGGGCAGCTGCACACGGGTCTCCAGCATAGCCGCGGCTCGTTCCTTGCGGACCACGCTGGTGAACGTGCTTAGGAACGTCGTCCGAAAGATATCCCAGGTTTGTAACGTGGATTCATGGTTCTCGAACCACGTCCTCGCGGCGTCTTCCACGTAGAAGTAGGCGCGGCGCGGTTTTTCGTCGGAGTCCCAGTTGTTGAAAGCAGCGACTCGTTCATACGTCTCCAGCCAGGTCTCGGGGTCCTCGCTTGGCGATCCATGGAAAGTCGGTGGCTCTCTCGGTGGCTGGATCACGATCGTTGTAGGGGACGCAGCGGCCGTCATCGTGCCTGTCGTCTTCGTCACCGTGCCTTTTGGCTTGTCAGGTAGGATTCCGTATTGTGGTGCCAGTCCTTGTAGTCTGCGGCTGGCTCGACTCTCCTGGATGGTGTCGGTTTCTTCTTGGCGACTTGGGCTGGGTTCACGGCTTGACGGGGGTGTCCGGCACATGAACGAAAAGCACCTCCACCAGATGTCACGTGGTTGTGACGTCGACGAAGGCAGCAGGCGACGTGTCCAAGCTGAAACTGTTTATTAGGCCGAACTTGTGGCCGGTAAACGGAAAGTAAGATTACAGCAATACACGCTGGCACTGATAGCGGCGAACAGAGCGTCGGCCGTCGATTAACTGACGAGCGGTGAAGCGCGTCGGCATTTATAAGCGCTGCATCGAATATTCCAGCCTTATCGCTGGTTGTCGCGCAAGCTCTGGAATAAGCTCGAGTGTTCGCGTTTTGTGCGCAATCTTAACAAAATGATCTACAACAATCGCGAAGCTTCTCGAACAAAGAGGCGCGGTTTGCGATGAGCGTTGCTCACAGTCTTTGTGGGCGAAAAGCGCATACAGCAACTGTGAAAATTAGAAACGCGCGTGGCAATATCGAGAATGACAGATTTCGGGAAAATTCCAGCTTCGAGAAAATAGAATTCCTCACCCACTTTCCATGATCGAGTAATGGCCCTTTCGTTGGCGTCGTTCTAGAGGCTGATGAACGCTCGAAAGAACATGAAAGGCGCCGTGGCGATTCAGCCCGAATACAGCGTTCCGGGGATGTCCGCTACCAATAATAAAAGTGAACGCTTAGGTTAGGAGGGAGCATAGCGCGATATGAAAGAATTAAAGGAAGAATAAAAGAAGGAAGGAAACGAAAGCAATAGGTCAGGCACGCCCGCGCGGAGCTTCACATGCCCCAATTTGCTTGATAATTTGCTTGATTCAGTCTCCTGAATTTTTTTGAAAGTCTGTGGTAGCGCCCTTTTCAAGAAAGTTCTTTCTTCTTAGCGTTCGACAGTATTTTGAGCAGATCCCGAAAAGGCGCAAAGCGAAACGCATATTTGCCATAAAATTTTCGAAAAGCGCAAAGTTTTATCATGTGTACAATGATCCGCGTCGGCTTCATATTTTTTCCTTTATAGGGCTTTTATTTCAAAGCTGCAAAAGTCAACGAAGACTGCATAGAAAACGCTGTCTGTTTGCATTTCTTTTGCAGCGTGGGTACAACCCATTCGTATTGATTATTTTAAACGTATTCAGTTTATACAGGCGTCCGCAACAGCTTTGGGGACTCCCACAGGGAATGGCTGGCAGCCTGCGTCCGCAGAGCTGCTGTGGGCGCCCAAATAAATCTGCCTGTTGTTTAGCTTAATTTATTCTCTGCATGGTTACGCTTCTCGAGGCGTGCGGCTCGCTCTTTCTCCGTCTCCTCGGCTCACTGCCTCCTCATGATTTCTTTCCGACGACGAAGCCTGGCGTCTTTCAGTCTCTCCGACTCACTTTCCATATCTGCTGACGAATGCCACCGAGCCGCCACTTCTGTATATAGGATGCTACGCTGGCTCCTCCTCTGTCAAGTCTGAACAGCGTGACTGAACGCAGACAGAGTAGAACGCGCACACGCACACACAACGCTGACTTTCAACTGGAAACGCGGTTGCAACGCGGTTTCACTGGCTCCTCCTCTCACGTCATTACATATGATGTGGTGAGTGGTGCGACCACCGGCCACAGCGAAACGGCGGGAAAATGGCCAATGTAGCTCTCACCCCAAAAATAAAGAAAAACAAAAGGAAGGGCGAGGCCAAATTGTGCAGGCCTTGGCTTTCGCAGCGTCTAGGCCCGGGTTCAAATCTTGCCCTGCCATGATCATTTATTTTACTTTTTTCTTATTTCCTTTTCCGCGGGCGTTTTTTCTAATGCATTAGTTCCTTCCGCTACTTCATAGACGGCGCAAGACGTGCCACTTTAGTCGTGGCCTCCGCGATCAACTATGGCAGCCGAGCTGATGGGATGGACCCCGCTTTAATGCTTTAAAATACATCATTGCCCGCCCGTTAAGGGTTCCTGGTGTAAGCACGCAGTGATCAGCAAGAAACTTGTGTATAACAGCCCCGCTACGAAACGCACGTGACATTTCAAGTGCACACATAGCCCCTATGTGATACGGACACTGAATGTGTTTGTCTCCTGTCCTATGCTTATCGCCACTTAGAAAATGAGGCTTAGGTATATAAAGTACCAGGCGTCCCGTTTTAGGCGGGACGTGTCCCAATTTTGCGGCTGGGGTCCCGCTGTCCTGCCAACTTGCTTGCGGGACGGCGTTTTGTCCTGCTTTCGGCCGAAAGCCGGCTAGCATTCGCCGTCAGCTTGCCTGGCCACCACACTGCTTTGGTGTGCTATACAATACATGGCCTACGATCTACTTTCTTCCTGTTTCTTTCTATTTCTTTTTGTCTCCACCTCTTTCTTTTTCTCTCTGTCTGTCTCTTCCTGTCTTTCACTATTTCTATTTTACTTTCTTTTTTCTCTCTCCCATAGGCAACGCAGTCGTATCGTTCCCATAAATGGTTGTTCAGCTACCGCGCCCATATAGCCGAGTAGTTACGACGCTCGCCATCGGACTGTGGGTACCCGGTTTCGAATCCCGCCTCCAAATTTTATTGCGTTTTACATAATTATTCTCCTCTTCACTTCCCATCTCCTCTCCTTCTTTTTTCCTGCCTTCTAATAACTTTGCCGAGCAGAGTTCTCGCCTAACGCTCACCTCCGTCCCGAGTCTTTACCTCAGCACTCCTAGTTTTAATAGGTTTTACTCTTCCCCACCCCATGATGCAAACTCCTTCCCCACCGCTCTTTCCCTCTAAAGTAATGCATGTTGTTAGGTTACTTGGTTCATCGATATTGAAGACATGTTTAAACTGCGCGAAGGAGACAGCGCGTTAAAAACATAGAACACGTGCACACACGAACGCAGACTTCCAACCGTGTTTATTTCTTGAAGGTGCACCATTTATAAATTTCAACAATGAGAAATCGCACGGATATTCTCACATTCTTCGGGTATTGGGAAGACGGGATTGTAACGCGCACATTGTGTTGCCACATTTCAAACGCGACGTATTTTTTTTCATGATATGCAATAAAAAATTGATGTCGCGTTTGAATCTGTGAGTACTCTATATGGCGATTTTAGCCATCAATGAATATTCTACATCTTTACTGCTTGTTCTTAGATTCACCAATTTTAGTAGCGTATCTAATATGGTAGGCAGCAACCTCGATACCCTGTGTATGTACTTTCGTGTCTCCGGCGCTTGTGCTTGTATTTCTTTCGATAATCTTCATAAATGTTCTATTGTTTCCACAGATTAGTGTTACGTCGTGCAACAAATATAACACTATGCCTAAGCGCATGAGTTCCGTTTGCCCGACTGTCTTATTCATGTTTATACAGGCTGAAGCAGATTGCTTCGTGGGTAGTTTCATGCATTTTCGCTGTGAAATGACAT
>JALIZH010017132.1:0-38624 GCA_030522465.1 Rhipicephalus appendiculatus | reverse complement strand
TTTCTCCTCACTCTGCGCTGACTTCGCTTCGGAAACGTCTTTCCTTACAAGCGTAGCGTCAAACACTGTGGCAGCCAGAAAATAGCTACGTAGGTTGCATCGGACACGAAAGTGGAATTATGTATGTATACATATGAGAGCGCATTCCGAAGACTTCCCAGGCGTTTCTTTTTCGCTCTGTGTCGCAGAAGTCCACGCTATTGTTGGTCTACACGCACATGCGATCTATAATACCTTCGAGCAGACAGAGAATCATGTGGTCTTCGATCAATGTCGAGTAAACCACGGCCCCACTTCCCAAATGTGGTCCCACACGCCGCCATTTTTTGACCGCAGCTGCCACGCGCAGTGCATTGTGGTCTAACATCAGCCGCGTGGAGCGCGTGAAATAGGAACGTGCTCTATCTCCGCGCCGGCCACGCGGAGCACGCCGAATGTCGGCCGGGCGCGCCGGCTACGCCGTGACGCCAGACTGTAATTCTCCACTTATCGCCGGCGTAGCTTAACTGCATCGCGCGCGGTCGCGCCTGTACCCTACGCTGGACTTTATCTAGGCCTTTAATGGGATCGCACGAGCGCGTGCGCGCGGTCACGTGGCGGCCTTCCGCGGCGGTTGCAGTAACTATTCAGCCCACGAGGCATATCTGCCAATGGCCGTGAACTTGGGTAATGGCGCGGTTATTTGGGTATATGACGTCATTTGTAGAAAGAAAAAGGAATGATTTCTAGCTGACCTTGAGAAATGCATGTTCCAGGCCGTGCGCTGCGCTATAATGTTTGGCTCGCGTGTGCTCAGAAGCCTCGACTACTGATCTGCAGCATTTTCTGACCATGGTGAAAAAGTGTTGCGGGGCCCCTTTAATGCACTAATCTGTTTCCACGAAGCGCATGTAGCTTTCCATACTTGTCCATAGATTATCCGTTTTTTCCCAGGGAACGTCCTCAATCTTGTAAGCTGGCTCGGGACACCGTCTGAATTTGCAAATATCAATTATTTCTTACGGATATACGAATAAAAAGCCAGTCCAGCTGTGCAATATGTTCACCGACTTACATGGCCTTGCTGCATGACTTGTTGCCATTGCACCACACGTCGAGGACACCCCACTGACAGCATTCGCTGCCAGCTGGATCGAGGACGTCTGGCAGACCTTTTCGTTGATTTCCTGGAGTTGCAGTGGAACTCTTCCATCGCCTTGGTACGAGCACTTCGGTTGCTGTCTCCCCACAGGCCATTGATCCGTCTGTATACAAAGAAAACAGGCGGCAATGTCTCGAAAATATTAAGCACGTCAGAGTATAGGCCACATTATTAAACGCAATTAAGAAAAGGAAGCACTGGAAATTAGCCAGCAAGGACAAGTGCTGGCTCGAGACGACACGAGCGTTTGGTGGTGTTGTAGTCTTTAGTCTGACTTATTTAGGTCATGCCCGTAAAAAATGCCGTTGTTACCGATTTTCAAAACGTCGGTAGTTTTAGACAGAGAAATAGAAAGAAACAGAATAAACGCCTTTATTTGAGAATAGAGCTCAAGAAAACGTTAGTATTTGAAAAGTAAAGCAGGAGCAAGGGATCCCCCAAACAGGAGACCAAGACTTGATGAATCGCCAATAATTCCCATGGAGGCTCAACGATTTCCAGTGCCTTCAGGTCACTTTAGTAATTGAAGAAGTGTGTGTGACACAGCAATGACAAAGTCCAATTTCCCTATACATTATCACAACGCTACGATGAAGGGTTTGCTTACTGCAATTTGTCGTCTCTTTGGCAATGTGATCAACGTTTGTTGGGCAAACTTCAGAAAAAAGAACTGAAGACAGCCACGAAAGACGCTGAATTTCTTACGTTAATCAATCTGAACAGTTAGTTGATATCAGTGGCGAGAAGGAACAGGGATAGATAAGGATAAAGAAGGTGCTATGGTCCTTGCTTGATGTATGCAGAGACTTTGAGATGAGTGGTTCTTAAGGCGAAAGCCTAAGATGCCTCATGAAATACGAAATTTCACCATGGGCGCAAAAACAAATGATGTAAAAAATTATAACGTGATTATGGCATTCTATGACGTCATATTGGTACCACGGGTCGACAAATTTTGGGACGTCAACATGAAGCGATCATGACTTCATCATGAGGTCACGTAATGTGACGTCCCATGATGTAGTTATCATATCACATGGTCCATTGGTCATAGGTGGGCCGATTCCGGAGACATTAAAAAATCAAGGAAGTTGCAGAAAGCTTTCTGAAGGGGGGGGGGGGTCAATACAATCGATGGAGAAGCAAAATAAGATGGGTTTCGCCTTAAAGTCACCTTGGGCAAATGAATTAAGAACCGTGCGACTTTTTATCCTTTCAAACGGCCAGCACTGGCGTAGATTGAAACAGACGTGACATGAAGAGGGGCACATTTCTGGCAAATGCATGGTGAATCCGGGGCTGCATTTGGGATAGCCGACACGTATAATATTGTTTGTTGCATACCTGTGTAGCAGCTTCTACAGTGCTGGGTCGAGAGCAAGGACACTTGATCGTGACCTGGACGTGTATATTGTCGTGCTGGTGGCAGCTACAGGAGATCACCGACACGGCCGACGGCGGCAGACGGATGCCACACGGTTCACCAGCCGCTCCGCACGAAGCTTGCTGCGGGTTGGCCGACGTGGGTTCACCGGAGTCGCGGGCATCGGTGATGGACCCCAGGCGTTGCGTCAGTTCGCCCATTAGACGCTCGTGAGTAGCAGCAGTGTCCGAGACCTGGCTATAACTCATGGCACTAGTGCTGACACACAACTTGCACGCCTCGTGTTGCAACTTCGGAGGAGTCTTGCACAAGCCAGGTACTAGCCGTGTATCAGGCGCTCGTCAGCGGGTTCCAGTGGCCTGATTTCGCATCCGAAAGAAGAAAACATAATGCACAATTACTACTGCAGAGTTTCACCATCGCAATTTTACTGAAGTAATGATTTTCAGTTGTATTCAAGTCAGTTTCCGCTCACACATTTCTCCTTCCCCAATGAATCTCTAAAACATCTTCAGGGGTGCGTTATGGCACCCTGAACACGGCTTCACATGAGAGCGGTGTACATCTGCCAGGCGATGATGAATGCAAAATGGAAGTGGCATATCAAGCTAGTAGAAACGATCAAAAGTGACCGCAGCTCCTCATAGGCTGTCTATGAGGACGCTGTACACATAGATGCGTGGTGCCTAGGAAAGTTCAGACTGCAAAAGCATGGCGAAACTTCGACTGATTTCACCGCTCTTATATGTAACGTACACATAACATAGCAAGCGACGTAATAACGAGTATGCCTTTTAACTGTACTTGAAATCTTTAGCATGACCACACTTAAGCGTGAGAACAGTGACCAAGACACTTGATTAATCGTCGAATCTTGTTCCTACTAACGCATGACTGGTATCTGCATAAATAGGACATAAAAACAGCTAATATCGGCAAATCTTCAAGTCTCGTGAAATCATCAAAAAGTCGCGAATACAAGACAGGAACTGAAATGCTAGTAGCATCTCATAGCACCTGCATAGATATCTGACGAATGCTACGGAATTTTTATGGAATGCACGATTACGGAATGCACGTTAAAGAAACCCAGGTGGACTAAATTTCCTGGATCACTCCACTACTCGTGCCTGAAGGATATGGCATTGTTGACAAGTAAAACAGCAGTATTTTTGTTCCAAATCTAGAAGGCGGAAAATAATATCTATCTATGTTCGCCACTGTCTGCCTTTGCGTTGATAGGGAATAATGGTTTGCATATCACATTCCCTTTTATAACGAAAATATCACATCCAGTGAAAATTATACTAAAATGTTATTTACGACGCGCTGAGAGCGCGAAAAAGAGATACGGGAGAAGAAAATACGGACCCGCTCCACTATCCCAACTTTGAAATGGTCGTTGGTGCACCCATTAGCCCTCATAAATGCTTTTTGTTTGAAAGAAGCACAGTGAACGAGACCTTCATTGTGGCTCACATGCAAGTTTTCTATATGTTCCGTGCGTAAACCGGCTGGTATTTCGAATATGCGCTTGAGCTAAAATTGTTCGTATTAGCACATTGCGGCCAACCTTGATACTCGGACATACAATAATGCGAAGGTGACCATCAAATAGAAAAATAATGGTTTGGCACGACAATCTTTCTTAAATTAAGCCCTAGATTGAAAAAAAAACAGGCAGTTGTCAGCTCGCACGTATATATTTCCCAAATGATATAGTAAGTAATCACCACGAACCACTTGGCAAATTTTTATAAAATTTCGACTATCATTTAATTTGGGCACAGCGTGCTGCCCGCAGAAAAGGCAGCTGGTACAGTGAAAAAGTGTAATATTATCTCTGCGATATATTCATATGTGGGAAGCTTTTTAGCAGCGCTGGCCTTCAACCAAAAAGTGCTCTTTTGTCTACGCAGGTATGACTTAAACGCTGGCAACGAGAAAGGGTTATCGCGACTATAAACGGTTTTTACTGACAAACACAGGTATATGAGAGCCTCAATAAGATGTCTAAATACTGCAATCTGCTTTTTTTAGATGGAAATTAAGTGGCAAATTCTGTCCTCAGCCTCCAGCCGGCAACTAAAAGTCGCCCCCACTTTGTGGCTTTTATCCTGCTGCCTTCCAAAATTAGTCTCGAAAAAAAAAATTGGTTATAAAATTGATCATGATGCAGTGCCGCCACATCGGCAGGGCTGCGAAGGTACAGAGCTTGCTTGAGCAATTTTTGTTATTCATAATGCATGCTGGAACAGATGCTACAAACCCGCCTGGGAGCAAGCGCTTAGCTGTGGCTATTCTTGTACGCTGTAAGTTCTAATATTGGGGGGAACGTTTTGCTGCTGAACTCATCGTGTGGCTGACTGGCAGCTTTATTTTTATACTTTGAGCCTTTCTTCGTTTACTATGCCCACCATTTCAAAGGACTCACAAATGATTGGACATTCTGTGGAAGTTAAAAAAATCTCACAAAACAACGCGTTGTTGGCAGGGGTGGCCAAAGAGTTGAATAAATTAGACGCATCACATTACACAAAGATGCCGCAATAACAGGCTCATGCCAATTAGTTCTAATGTCGCATATATAGATTAAAGACTGGATGCGCAAGAACTTCTTAAATAAAAGAAACAAGTAGCGAAAATACGGTACAGAACGCCTTCCTTTAAAGCTTTAATCTCTGGTGTTTACAAATATCCTTCTTGCTTCCGAGTGCGTTTCGAAACCCTCGAGAGGCTACACTTTCACGCCGCTACGCTAACTTCAACAACGTATCATAACCTCCAGACGCTAATCGGGTAAGCGCAGCAGCTCTGCCAAGAACAGACGTTCACCTAAAGGCGTTGCGTCCTTAGAGATTAAGCTTTTACCATGAAAGTGATGCCGACCGTACAGTGGACGTTGAAGGGAAGCAACGCATCGCGTCTCTTGACTGAAGATCATTAAACGAGCGAAAAATAATCACCACATGAGCATTAAAACATACATAACATACTCAACGCTACACCCCAATGCGTCCAGTTTAGATTTCGACGCTAACAAGTTTCGCGGTTGCGCAAACGACCTATCCCTTCCGACACCGCTCGCGGGTGAATTGCTGTTTGAGGTGCAATTTGTTTGGTTCCTGAAGTATACGTTCAAGATAACCGAAAAGTTCAGCTTACCTGATGGAATCGTGACGCATCCACAGAATGAACAGGAACTGCTGCGTGGTTTCGACAAATGCACCATGGGAGCCTCGAGGTGCACGCGCTGCTGGAGCACGGAGGAACGCAGAAAATTGAAAAAAAAAATCCACAGAACAAGCGCCACCACTCGCTTTTGCCTGGAATTCAATTGGCGCCGGAATTCGTACTGTTTGAGCAACGTTTTTTTTTTTTCAGCTTCAAAAGTGTTCCCATCGGCACAAGGAAATTAACAGCGTGTCCCAGCAAAATTTTAAAAAAGCGCAGCGAGATCAGAAAATTCGACTAGACGCATTTCATCAGCAGCCGCTTCGCGCACGCTATAGTAAACTTTTTCTTCTCAGCGCCCAGTTTAAAACTGGTAGTTAACTATGTAAATAACTGTTCACTTCTATAATTACAGAAAATGGGCATTTCTATAACTGAGCACAGCATTTGAAGCTAGCTTTCTGAAATATTTCCTCTCCGCTCAGCGTCAGGACTGACGCCAACGGGGCGTGCCTACATCTGATGTACGTGACTACATCTGATGGGGAAACAACCTGACGGAAATCGCTGCAGAAGACGCTTATCGCAACTGCCGTAACAAGCAGGAAGTCGATAACACGCAGCAAAAAGTAGCGCACATGTCGCATACCGAGTATGTGAATCTGCCTAGCAAGATTCAACTCGTGCCGGGTAAACCCTACAGGCTTACCTCAAACATTCGCGTCATTGACGCTTTGGTAAACGGAGCTGTGGTAACTCTACGGTGGAGAATCACAGGGTGACCGTGCGACGCACTTTCACAGGTTTCACAATAGTGGTGCTGCCATACGATTTTTTTTCTCTCTGCTTTCTTTCAGGGTCCGACCACAAGGACAGCCTTCAGCAGTAATTCAAATATCAGCCGTAGTACTCAACCATCTGGATCTCCTAAACAGATGACGTCAAGACTTAGTGGTTGCCAGGATTGCGAATGTATTACAATAAGATTCAGTAGTGTTGCATGTGTGCGGCTACAGTTTGTTGCTATTTCAGAGGCGAGAAATCAATTGCAGTTGCTGTGCTCTATTCCAAGCGGAAATGATATATCAGTGTTTAATGGGATTAAATATGTTTGTTGCGCTAAATGAATGGTGTGTCACGGATATTGAAGACTATGAAGTGCATTTGGGAAAGCTTGCTTGCCGAGATGGGCGACAATAATTTAGGAGCGGTACAGAGTAGACAAAATTAAATCCAACGAGGCTTCGATTAATTATACACCGAGCGCAATTAAGTATAGTAATAGATAAGTATCACCAGCGAAAGCTGAGACATTTCATACTCGTGTACTAATGTCTGAAAACCGTCATGCTAGTGTTATGACACTTCTATTATTGACTAAGATACAAGAAAATTTTGATTTTAAATGAGTTCGTATTGAAAATTACGTCTCCTAACGCTTGATGTGCAGGGGTGGTCAAACGTTCCCAGACCGCGCTGCCATAGCATTACATGTGGCAGCGGCCTAGGAACTTTTGGTCACCCCTGTACAGGACAAAGCGCTGTTCTTGACACTGATGGCGCGAGCGGAATACTATGAATGTTTTTACATTACATAAGTGGGAGTCAAATCACACGCACAGGAAAGCTTTCACCGAACTAAAAGGCAAATAAGGGTTGAAAGCGGAAACATTGTGGACGGTTTTAACCCTGTATCTCGTGAGCGCCATGCATTGTAAGGAGAAAGAAAACAACGCGCGCACTGTGAAGACCTCGCGCTTTCAGTGTGCGCTCAGCGGTCAGCATTCTTTGCTTTCTGAATCGACTGCAACGAGAAAGAATCAGGTAAGACAAATTGTTTGCTCCTCACGCGTCAACAGTATGCTTGGACGTTTCTACCTACGGATAATTGAACTCGTAGCTACCAGCCGTCAGAACGCTTGGCGGTGGTCCCATCATCACGGCGGGAATCCGACATGCTTAGCCAGAATGATAAAGATGAGCTAGTTGGTGGGCGTTCGTGATGAAATACCGTCTTTTGTCACGCTTAGGCAGCTTCTTCGCTTTCTGCATTTTCCCTGCGCCTGGGGTCATTGTACCTCAGCTCCTCTCTCTCTCTCCCATAGTAGCGAGGCAGCCACTCCAACACTCACCTGCATTTTTCTCCCAACACTCCCAGCGGAAGTGCGTTTCCGCAATAATTTAAGAAATTGAAAAAATTCCGCCAAGGTAGCCCTACTCACCCATGTCTGTCAAATTGAGCTCCTCTTTGCAGCCGTTTAACGTATGTCATTAGCATTAACTCAACGATCACGAAGGGTAGACACATATGCGTCAGTTCTTTACAAAAAGCGTTCGCGGCCTGGTTGTCTTCTGCTTCTTGCACTCACTTGAAGACCTGTAATGCACACGATACGAGATGATTACTTCATTTCATTGTGCGCCATGAAATACATTCATACTTGAAGGGACCGACAACTGGCCAGAACTTGCGATTAGATCCTGGTAGAAATGAAAATACCGTAAAATAAAGTGACACATTCCAACTTTATTCTCGCGTTGGAAGTAGGATTTTTTTTTTTTTGAAATCGTGTTAAAGTAACAAAAAAACAACCGGTATGTGGAGCAGCCTAGCGGAAGATCATTGAAGCTGGATTATGGAGTCGATCACTTTGCTATACGTAGTGACGTAGTCTGATGCTGTCATGCTGTCATGCCATATTTAGTCCTCAAAATAAGAGTGTTTGTATTATCCAGCCAAGCTCAATTCTGTGCTGCTTAGGAGGTAAAAGAAGTTGCAGGGTGAGAAGCGGCGCTGCCTTCGCGGCCGACAGTGGACCATGTCGAGCCGCGCTGCATGCGTGCGGAGTGCACGCATGCGCAGTGAATCGCCACGCTCGAATACGAACGACTCTCGCGCTCACTGTTTGCAGCATGTGTTGTCTCGCGTGTATACGACTTCATATTCACCGCAGATGGCTGACGCTCCCACATTTAAATGCAAATATATACCCTATAAAGTGGACGGAGGGATGACCGCCGCCGTAACTCAGTGGCAGAGTATCGGACGCGTTATTCGAAGGTCGCAGGTTCGGTCCCTGCCAGCGGCAAGTTATCTTTTCGTCCACTTTTTTTTCTTCACATTCTGCATCACATTTACTACCTATATAATGCCCTATACTTTCGTTGGCATCATTGTCTCCTAATTCTCATTAATGATGTTCAATGCGGCATGATGTGCCAGCTGTTTCATTTCTTTCATAACCAAACTTACAATCTGTAACGTTAAGCCTTCGTTGAGGAAGGCTGCCCAACATTCTGTAGTGCATCACGAAGGACAGATGTGTGCCGCGGTCACACAGTGGTTAGGATGCTTGGCTGCGGACCCGAAGGTCGCGGGTTCGACCCCGGCGGCGGCGTCCACATTTCGGTTAGTTCACGTTGAAGAGCACCCGATAGTCAAAATTTCAGGATACCTCCACTATGGCGCGCCTCATAATCATGTCACGGTTTTGACACGTAAAACATCAGGTATGATGATTAGAAAGGTCACCAGTATTAGCATAGTGGTGGAACGATGCAATGACGGTAAAAGAAAGCTTGTGGTGCGCCACACAAGTCACTTTTGTACCCGTGTAGAAATGCACCTACGTGTTCTTTTTCAGCACGAGCGTGCACTTTCGCCATGAGTTATCGCCAGGGTTCAAACACTGCCTCCAAGCACGAGCGCCTGATGGACGAGTTGGCGCAACGCCTTTTGTCCATGTCCGACGCCCGCGACTCGAAAGGCACTGTCCCCGTCGAGCCACCTGAAGCCGACCGTGGTGCGGCTGGCGAGCCACGAAGTGTGCTGCTTCCCGCGTCCACCGCCTCGTTGATCTCGTGCAGCTGTCACCAGCACGAGAACCTGCACGTGCAGGTGACCATCAAGTGTCCCTGTTCTCGGCCGAGCACCGCAGAAGCTTCTACACAGGTACGGAGCTGATACGTACGTATGTACCTAAAAAGGACACTGGCTTTGCCACGGCCGTACCATATGCGTGCCCCTTCCCTTGTGCCAGGCGGTTTTACTGACTGTACAGGAGTGTGGCCCGCAAAAGACAATTAAAACCGGGTCATCATGAGATGCCATGCATGGTTGAAACAAAGGCCGTATTGCTTTTTGTTACTTGTGTCATGCTCGTTACCCACCACTGGTGTCAATTATTCAGACCCGCCAATGTTAGAACTTGGGCTCCAGTAAAAGCTCATTAATTCGAACTCGCTTAACTCGAACTTAGTTTATTCAAACTGACGGCCTTGTCCCTGCACAGCCCTGTGTATTTCTATGAGGGGAAGCTCTCGATAATTCAACGGTTCTCCACAACGGTTGATTCGAACTGGGAGCCCTTGGTTTTCATCGCTCCTCGCAACAGTTGAACCAAAGTGATCACAATTTTGCAAAACCAAACCAAACCAAATTTACTAGAGATGCAAAGCAACGAGACCGCCGCATTACTCAGCAGATGAGAATGCGGGCGCTGCGCTGGAGCTCTTGGGCAAGCTGCAAACGATGCTCATGTAGTCGCGAAAGAAGAAGCGCGAGCAAATGCAAATTGCTGATTACTTGTAATTTTGATTGCGTTAACTCCTGCATGTAAGGCTCACTGCTCACATGACTGCATTTCGGTGCTTGTTTCTGGCGTATCACTGGCTGATCAATTAATTATGTTCGCTGTTAGAGCTCCATGGACTTAATTTAAGAAATCACCTGCCACAATGTTTAGTAGCCCTTAGCTTGAGATAACGAGTCCAGAGGTGGTTTTCTTAGGGTTCTGCCAGCGCAGCGTGGTGCGATGTCCGTTCATCCTAGCGGCCGTCCGCTAATTCGAACTCATTGGAAGAATTTGATAGTCCCCTTAGAGTTCTAATTAACGAGCTTTTGCTGTATTTAGTGCCTTGCACATTTTGAGGCTAGTTTTATAAGAAGAATGTAAGTTAATAACATGACGACGGCAAATGACCTCATTTTTTTTTTTTTCATCTACAGGAAGTAAAGTGTACCAAAGTATGACCGTATGGTAGTACGATGCAACAGGCCCCTTATCGCAGGACATTACAGCGCAGTGCAACTTGCATATGGTGGTCAAATGAGAGGTTGACGCATGGGAAGATGTAGCGTTTTAGGATTCAAATATTTAAAAGCGAATAGCCATACCTCAGGAGTTTCGCTCATTGGACGTTCTCCCCCGCACACCTTAACTGTTGACTGAGGTTTAGGAAACAAGTTTCAACTCCTCCGGAATATTACGAAACGGTTCGCACACTCAAAAAGTTGATTCGTTCAGTAGATTAGAAAAAGGAAGCGTACTGATAGCCATAGGCGTGCGCAGGATTTCCCTTCAGGGGGGGGGGCGAAGGTTCGTAGCAGCGCCCCCCCCTGCCTATTATGTCAATGCATGGGGCTGACTTTGCGCCCCTCCTCCTAGGTGACCAGGGGGGCGGCCGCCCCCTCTGCCCCCCCCTCGTGCGCACGCCTATGCTGATAGCGCACGTTGTAAGCGAGTGAATATCGTAATTAACTGCAGCGAAAAACAACCGACGTATGCAGACAAGCGGAGTCAAAATTCAATGTACACGCTAGGTGTTCTAATAACGCTCGTTGTTGGGCTAATTGGTGCATTGCATCAGGAAATATATCCAGCCAAAAGTGAATGAACATTTTAAATTGTTGTAAAAGGAAATAGGCTCGAAGCGTAAGCCAAAGCTCAGTGAAACCAGGATTTTGCGCAGAAGCCGTGACAAGATGACATCTAAAATACTGGAGGCCTTTCACATTGCAAAGAATGGCAAAACATGCTGCAGTGATAGCTCTGTGGCGTTGCGCAGGAATGAACAAGATTTACTGCGATCGTTTTTATATATAATCTACAAGAGAACACACTGTGATTGCACGTCAGTTTTTATTTCGCCGTTTATGTTAGTTTGATTGTTGGGAAGGCGATTGTGATATGACCATGAGCGCTCGTGAGTGTATATATTTGAGCCTCGCTTTGGTGATTACAGTGTTGGTAGCCTAGCGGCTTTCCTGTCTCCTTAATCGTTTCCTGCGTTCGTTCACATTAGGCTACATATATTTACTTGTCAGTAGATGCTACAGTCCGGGCTGCTCATAAGCCAATCTCGTACTCAAGGAAGCGTGCCTTTGGCGCACTTATGGTGAAACGGTAGGCTGAGAGAATATATCCAGTTCAAGCCGTCGTTGTACTCTCCTGCTCACCTTTCCTTAGTATATTTATGTAGTAATGAGAATCCTTCTTTAGAAGTTGTAGAACGCGAGTTTGCTTACCCTAAAAAACGACCAAAATTATTATTTACAATAGTGGAAATCTCGGGTGAGCACCATAACGGACACATCTTCTGCCGCTTTAGCTAAGTCCCTGTGCCAGCAAAAGGAGGGCCCCTCGTTTATTTTTTATACCTCCACGTGATCACAATGATCTTATTTCTTTCACAATCACACTGCCCATATTCACCATGTCAATATTGCTCTCTTCAGACGGATCTATCACCAGTGGAGAAACCGCAGGCGATGTGCATTAACGAGGCAAGCGTAACGGCTCCCCAGCCAGTCAAGGAACATGAAGTCGTCTTCCACAAGTCCTCCGTACAGTCGGGAGCCAGTTTCGCCAAAGGCGCGTCCGCATATCGCAGTACTTTCTCGTCACACCATGCAGCGAGGCCAAGTGAGCTAATGAGTATTTTGCTAAACACCTTTCGGTTGCTTGTTAATAGTTGCATGTCGATGATTTCTTTTGGAGTCCGGAGTCAAGGTACTAAAACGTTGTCGACCGCCTTTAATAGAAACAAAGATCACAGTTATGAAAAACTAAGTTAAACTGCCACTTTCATACTGCGTCTTCTTACAATACCATTCATAAAACATTCAAGCAAATG
This sequence comes from Rhipicephalus appendiculatus, assembly GCA_030522465.1. Lineage (NCBI taxonomy): Eukaryota > Metazoa > Arthropoda > Arachnida > Ixodida > Ixodidae > Rhipicephalus > Rhipicephalus appendiculatus. Next base: position 26,010 of record JALIZH010017132.1, on the reverse strand, counting down.
AATACAGTTAATGAAATGTGGAATGTTGCTGAAAATTGCTCGTGCCTTTTTACGTATACTGGCTTATCTGTTTAATTTAACTTGGTCATTACTTCAATTACACGACCTGAAATTCACCTCAACACTAATTTAAGATTTGCGGAATTTAAAGGTATTCGAAACGAGCTTGCTGTATGTACCCCGCCTAAAAAAGTAATTCCAAAGCAGCAACTTGTCGCTATGCAATAACACTAATAATACTTGGTGTTTTACATCTCAAAATCACGATATGATTATGAGAGACGCCGTAGTGGAGGACTCTGGAAATCTCGACCCTCTGGTGTTTTTCATCATGCACCCAAATCGCACAGTACATGGGCCTCTACCATTTCGCCTCTATCGAAGTGTGACCGCCGAGGCAGGGGATCCAACCCGCGACCTTCGGGTCGGCAGCCGAGCACCATAACCACTGCTCTACCATGGCGGACTTGTCGTTATGCAGTGGAACCACCTATTAAAAGGCCCCTAAATTACCTCCGATATTTTTTCAAACATTTCAAGCAAACGCGCGAATCGTGGGCAGATTGCCGTCACGATCAACGATGCCACACGTGGAAGCGGAACAAGCCGCGGGGGCGCCACAAATTCCAAGAAGCAATTCCTTCGCCTCAGGCGGCCTTTCTGGCCTCCCTAGTGTATTGTGTTGACGTCACCAAGTTGAATTTGTGATGCGGTGCGCAAGCGATGCTGCGATTGGTCGAATAAGAACCTACGACTTCCGGTTATTCTGCAAGCAGCTGCCCGCACTCGTTGTTCTTCGTCATGTTGTCTGAAGGGGAACTCGGCGAGGAGGGCAAAGTGGTTTTAACGCGACAGCGTTAAAGAGCTCGTTTCGCAGAAATTCCGGCGTCGGTGTCGGCGTCGGCGGTTGTGAGCGAAAAATCACCATCTTGTCCATGACCGAAAAATGAAGAAAGATGCGAATAAAATAAATAATACAAAATTCCGGGCCCGAGTGAGGATCGAACCCAGGCCGTCTGCGTGGCAAGCAGGTGTTCTACCACACAGCCACGCTTCTGCTCGGAATTACGGTGAAAATAACTTCCTCTGCTTGGAAATGCAGTGAAAATCACTTTCATGCTTCACAAATGCACGCGTCCTGTATACAGGCGTCACAATACAATATGTAATATCGCAGTAATATCGCGTGGTACACGCGTACATTGCCATCGGGCGTCAGAATATGTGAATATCATAATGACATCGTGGTTTAAAGCGGGCCACCCATTACAAAAGGCACACACGTTACGGCACGTATTTCCTTAAGACCACGTAGTGGGTGCATAGCAAGTCCGAAAACATTTCCCGTTCATAATTGCTCGTGGTTTAAAGCATGCTACCCAATACATAGTATGCACTAAGTGGTTGAAGTACGCACTATAGGATATCGCTATCGCGTTGAACTCTTATAGGCGAAGCTTAAGGGTCCCCCCAATTTTTGTTAGAGGAGACCAGCCAACGAACGGAGGTTAGTGAAGGAAAGAGCGAACTGAGTGATCGCCGCGCTTAGGTTAATTAACGCGTCTAACCCCGCTGTTACGGCACCATTGCGAAAAATTCTCGCGGCAATACTGAAAGCTTGTTCGTTGTTGCGTATAATAATTTTGATAAAAAAAGCTAGGCAAGATCGTCTATTTCTCATAGATCGTCGGGTTATTTCAGGGCTCTCAAAATTTTTTTTCTTTTGTTTTTACTGCAAATGTTCCATTTGCTTTGGAGGTATAGAGAGACCGTTACTCTACTCGTATATCAAAGGAAGTGCGCCGTGAGCTCGCTTTGCCGGCATACCATTGAGCTCATTGGAAAAAACTGTAGGCCGTCTATGATGTCGGCTTGACGTGCAACAACGCGTACACTATGTAAGGAAATGGGATGCGTCACCACATTTATCTGCACAGCGAATCGATGACTGTCGTACGGCAGCCCGTGTGCATGATGGGTATCTCACTGGCTGGCGGCCTTAACTGCGCTTTTGCTAGTGTGAAGTCGTTTCAAAGCTATTAAGTAATACCGACTGCGGCATGATAACCGAGACTTCAGTGGAGATAATGTATGCCCACATACAATTCCATTGTAGTTGGGAAAGGCGGCTTAATGGGCTAATTGCTATACCACACTGGAGGGGACAATATATTATAGTGAATAACGTTCGCCCCCGCAAAAGTAAGTCACGCGGTCCGTTACGAATTCGCTAAGAGGAGTCGAAAGCGAAAGTCACCTTCTTTTTGCTTCTCAGCCGATTGTATAGACCCCCCCCCCCCTCCCCCCCCCGTGAGTTTTTTGCACCTCACGCGTTTTTGCAGTGCCTCAGAGGTCAACCCGCCTTTGAGCAAGTGACGATGACGTCACGATGTAACGTCGATTTATGTGACGTCATAGTGCAACGACGTCGACGCTAATATGGGCGATCTGTGGCGTCATGATGAAGTCACAGGCTTACGTGATCACGTGATTTTCTTTTGCTTTGTTCGTGTTGACGCCGACGATGCCACCGATGGTCAATTTTCGAAGGCCACGCAGCGGCCCCTGCTTGTTGTGGCCATCCGATGGCTGGAAAACCACCAGAAGCGAGAAATATTTCTTTATCTTTTTACAAAATGTACCTTTCTAAAGACTGCGACAATTACGTCCAATGTAACGCGACTGTTGGTCATATATTTCTGCTTCATTTAATGAAACAAGTACGAACACTTACGTAGCCTCTTTCCCAAGTGCCTTACTTAACCAGAAAAGTGACTTTCGTAGGTGAACCTTTAGTGCAGTTTTTGAAACTGTCCCCGAACTTATCTCACACTTTTAGTTCTGTTCTTGAATACTTCCCTAATCCTTTCGCTTTACTAATCTTGGTAACAAAGTCAATATTCAGTTCGAGAAGAACAGAACACATCTCGCTTTCGTGTTACAGGCGATTCCGAAAAACGACAGAAATCAGCGGTCATTGGAAAAATGTTTTCTGCCCCTGCAATGTAGAGGTCTATGTTTCACACTTTTCGTTCGGTGGCTTTATTTTAGACAATGTTAAGGGAAAGCGCAGAATTGTAAGTACAGTGCTCTGTGCTGCGGTGGCTGCGAGTATAAAGCAGATATGATAATGAAAATCACATAAAACAAACCGGTGCCAGCGTGCAGGCTTTTCGAGATTGGGTATGCTGACAAATGGAGCATTACGGCGCTTGCACCGGGTAGCATTCGAGTGTACAGCAGATGCTTTAAATCGTCGTACGTTTGTTCTAAACCCACGTGTAGCCTATTACGTAGTAATCTACATTGTCGAACCTTTTTACTAAACGCACCTAGCTCCATAGAGTTTCATATAAATACACTAGAGGGTACTCTGGCGCTAGTGTCTATGGGAGCTGCGACGCACGGCTCTTCAGCCTGCATCGGAATTATCCGCGATGCGCAGCGCCTATAAGGGCGCCACTGAAAGCCGCGTAGCGGCGGCCGTCGGAACCGCAAGCGGGCCGCGTAGCAGACGCCTCCTTTCACTGCAAGCAAGCATGACGGAAGTGCGCGCGTGCGATTTGCCGCTTTCGCGCATCCCATATAATTACTTTTGCGGCGATAGTGTGCGCAAAGGAGCCGCACTTCTTAATAGTGAACCAACGCGTGAACCAACGTTCTTTTCTCGACACAGTAGCTTCGTTTACGTGCCATGTGTTTATATAGTAGATTTTGAGGGGAGCGCTGTCGCACCGGCGCAAGGATTTCACGGGTGCGGCCACGCGAAGGGTCAGCGTTGGTGAAACTTTTGAAACCAGCACGATAAACTTGTGAAAAAATATCTCGGCAGCTTGCGCTAGTTGCGCGAGACTGAGTACCTAGCTTGTTATACCAGCTTGGCTACGTATTTGCTAGGTTTTTTGCAAATAGTGGCGCGATTTTGTACGCATTCCAAATAAGAACGGGGGGCGTTCCCGTTCTTAACCTGGCTTAACGTCACAAACACGTGACTGTTGTGAGGGCACGTTCCGATCCAAGTCAAACCGTCTGGCAGCCATTACAATCCGATCGTACGGTGCCGAGAACCGTCCGAAACCGATAAGCGGATTATAATGGCTGTCAGACGGCTTGACTTGGATCGGAACGTGCGCTCACGACAGTCACGTGTTTGTGACGTTAAGCCAGGTTAAGAACGGGAACGCCCCCGTTCTTATTTGGAATGCGTACAAAATCGCGCCACTATTACCAAGTGTTGCAAAATGGCGTTAGGTTCTACATGATAATACGCGGTTTTGGCGGGAACATGGCACGTGAGTAGATACGCTAATTACTTGATTCTTGCGAGAACGTTTCACGTGATTAGTTACGTGATTTTCACATGATTAGTTACGCACCAACATATACTCACCAATTACATGCTAAAGAAAACATAGCAACCAGTAGCTAGCACCACCAGCAAGAATAAAGAAAAGAAAACACGTAAGTTTCATAAGCGGCTCCACTCAGGCGTACGCAGGGTTCCCCATCAAGGGGGGGGGGGGGGGGGGGGCAAAGGATCGTGCAGCGCCCCCAGGCCCTAGTAAGTCAATGCATGGGGCAGATTTTGCGCCCCCCCCTCTCTTAGGCTAATAGGAAAGCCCCCCCCCCCCCCTTCCCGTGCGCACGCCTATGGCCCCACTCATAACACAGCTTCTGTAAAGGGAGGAGGAGAAAAACTTTATTTATCCCAAGAGGGAAAGGGGCAGTGGTGGAGGGATCAGAGGAGCCTACCCGGCGTAGGTCTCCGCTACCCTCTTGGCCCAATCCAAGATCTGGTCCTGGACCTCGGGCGCCGAGCTGCACATGGCAGCCTCCCACTGCTCCTTACTATTAATGTTTAGAGAGTTAGGTGGTGGGTTCCGAGTACACCCCCACATGATATGGTCTAGATTAGCTCTTTGTTGGCAGAAAATGCATAAAGGGGAGGGATATATCGCAGGGTGTATAAGATGGCGGAAAGATGGGGTAGGGAACGTTCGGGTCTGTAACTGGCGCCATAGTATTTCGTGGTGGCGAGCAGCTCCACGATGTAAGGGGGGGTACATGGTACGCTGTAGGCGGTAGTGATTCGTTATGTCGTGGAAGGTCAAAAGACGATCTCTAGCGCTGAAGGGCGTCACGTGGTCTAAGGCGTCATCAGAGACCTGCGCTCGGCCCGTCATTCCTCGAGCACAGGCATGAGCCGCCTCATTGCCACTCAACCCCGCATGCGCGGGCGTCCATATGATGGCAATGTCTTGCGTGGGAGGATGTTTATGAAGAATTGAAAGGGCAGTTTGTGAGATGCGACCTGCACTGAAGTTACGTATGGCAGTTTTGGAATCACTAACAATCATAGTGATATCGGGAATGGATAGACCTAATGCGATGGCAGCCTCCTCTGCCTCCTCCGAGGAGTTGGCAGTGACGGATGCCGTTATTAGCACCTTGCCGTTGGAATCGACAGCAGAAAGGGCATAGGATGAGGAAGATGGGTATTCTGCCGCATCGACATAGAGCACGTCTTTGGCTCCTTGCAATTTTTTCTGAAGAGCTTTTGCTCTTTGTATTCGACGTTTGGTATGATAAGTGGGGTGCATGTTTTTAGGAAGGGGTGGTATGAGTAACAGATTGTGTATGTGGGAATGAGCATTAGTGGGATACATCAAGCATTGTTATAACCGGCAAGGCGGCCTGCAAGGGACGCTCATCGGCATACCTTCCAAACGCAGTCCGCGTCCAGCAGGAACGCAAGAGGTGTTCTTGTGCACTGCAGGGAACGCGCATCGGCGTTGCTGGTACACGCAGTCCGTGTCCTGTGAAAAAGACTTGACGAGACGCGCGTGCACGGACGGATATAAAAGGAGCGCATCGAGAGTGCGCTGGGGGCCTCTTGTCGCTTGCGAACTCTTCTCATGTAAAGGCGCGTCTCTACGCCTAGTTTGTTTACTCTTGTAAATATGTAAATAAACGTGCCTTTTTTGTAAGCAAGAAGCCTCGCAAAGAGCTCTCCTTTGCCAGAGCCTGGGTGGCAGCTTGTACCCACTCCTCGGTCACATCAGCATGAAGTCATGTTACGAGGCATTCAAAAGGAGGTTGAATCGGTTGAATGCCCTGCCAAAAGCCTTCAATGCGCACAGGTGTCATGTTTTACAGTCAATATGCGTATAGTTGAGGCGAGCGCACAGCGAACATTCTGCACCGGTGATCGCATTCAGCCGATTTCGTGCAGCACACGTGTGATTCCACGGCGCTTTTGTAAAGGAGCCGTCACCTGCCCCACATTCTCTGGCATTGCGCTTCGCGCCATTCGTTATTCAAGAGAGCGTAGGCATCGCGTGTTATCAGTAATAACAACCTCATGTGCATTGTAGCGTCTACAATGCAGGCGAGGCGACCAAGTGTAAACGTAGTAGCGTTTGCTGAAGACGTAGCGACATAAATGGAGAAATAAAAACACGGTGATCGTTCTAACACTGTCGTAAAGAAAGCGCGATTTCTTACCTTCTGCGTCGGACAGCCGCAATCCACCGCCTTCCCTCTCGCTCATGAAATAGCACCGGAAACCTGTAGAAGTGCGTTCCTGGCGATTTTTTGTATGTGTTTGAGCAGCCGACAACGCGGCAGTTATTTTTCGGCATAGCTGAAGCCCGACAGAGGCGTTACATCACGATGAAAACACGTCCATCCGTGCACTCGCGTACACGCTCGCGGGAAAACTGCTCGCCCGAGCTCGCCTGCGCTTCCGAGCCGTGGCGGCAGATGGCGTCGTCGGCGCTTTGCGCATCGCCTATAGGTAGTACACGGATTTGTCTAATCTTCGTTCTTTCGGCCCCATTTGACTCCGTGGGCCTGAATCCGCTTTGCCGCAAGACGAATTTCAGAAAAAGTTTAGCAGTTACGCTTTACCACCTTGACCTTCTCAGGATCACCAATTCAAATCGGCTCACGTAGTTCACAACGGTCCGTTCTTTTATTCGAAACAAGATAAAAAAAACAGCAATAAGCAAAGCCACAAGTGCGTTCGAAGCCCGCAAACACGAAGACTATTCAAATCCGTGTACTACCCATCATTCCCGGGTCTCCCTTTCCGGAGGCGCACTGAGGTACAGGGGTGGAGCCACGTTTCTTTTTGTTGTTGTTTGCTTCCTGACGCGGAGCGGCTGCATAACACCGTGGGCTGCATGTTTCTGAAGTCATTCTCGTTCCTTTCTTCTTTCTGTTTTCTTTTTCTCGCACGGGTAGGGACAACACTCTGCGGAGCGTGGACTTGACAGCACCGACAGGCAGACACGGGCGCATTTGATCGCAGGTTTGATCACGACTTAGTCTGAGGTGCGGCTGCATGGTTACTTAATTGCAATTTGGCTAACCTCCGAGCCAAACTAGATCCGTGTCTGCCCTGATCGCGATCAAAGGTGCCCGCGCGACAGCGCTATGGTGTGAAAGCTAGTTCGACGGCACGCAGAAGTTCGAGCCGTCGTGGTGACAGCTGTTATACACGGTTTGTTGCTTTTGTTCCCGCAACATTGTTCGATTTGTTGCCCGTGTGCCTGCGACGCACGAATAAGGTATGCATACGACATACGACCAGCCCGCGGGCCTACGTTCCATTACGTGTTTTATGACAAAACAACCGAGTAATGTCTGGTACTGGAACGACGGCCGACGCTTAATCCTAGATGCGGTCGACATTGGACGCATTATACTTGAAGTACTGACTTCTTCAGTGCGCATTAACTAATCCTCCACTAGCCCAGCTAGGTCGTCAAGCAAACAGACAAACAGAGAACTTTATTTAGATCCTCAGGAAAGCTACCGCGGCCACCTGGCACCGTGCCAGGGCTCGGACGGAGGGAAGGACGGACGGACGTGAGCATGAGACATCAAAGGCTTTCGCCTTAAAATTCCAAGGCACCCGACCGGGGATTCGAACCAGCGACCCCTCGCTCCGCAGCGTGCTGAATTAGACCGCTCAGCCACACGCCATGCATGCGCCATCGTAATAACGGCAAGCTACTTATAGACCCCATTTACTGCTGACGGTATGGAGATCTCGCAGGAGCTTGAGCGTGTTTTCTATCACGCAACGCTCCTACATTTTGAGCGAGAAACAGCGCACTTAGACGGGACAGAAAGTTGTGCTTCGTGTAACTTTTTGTCCCGTCCAAGTGCGCTGTTTCTCACTCAGTGTGTACCAACTGGCCCGCCAACAATTTGTGTTCCTACATTGCCTTCGATTAGAAAACTGCCCTTGAGACGCGTACGCAAAAGGAGCCCCTTTCTGTGCCCACTCGTGATGGGGAACGAAAAAAAAAAGAAACACCGTCCACACCTAAGGTCCCTAGATAAAACAAGTTTCCCACACCTTCGTGTGACATTCCAATTTTTCACTATCGCATTCATTGCTTCGCCCATGCTTCGAAACTGTGACTTTTACCCTGTTACCGTTTCTGTGCCCTTACAGCGAACGTAGGGAGTGCACAAACTTAAACAATAAAATCGGGGTAATTTTGGTTTGTAAACAGTAGCCTTAACTTTCCTTTGCTATTACGGGACAGCCGCATGCTCTTCCATGTTAGAGTGCATCGTACAGCCGTGAGCACGCTAAACTCGAATACTCCGCCGCGTCGCCTCGGCCAAGGAGCCTCCTTGGCCTCGACCCGCTTCGTCTGACGCCAGCGCCGACAAGCGTTGGACGCGGCATGTTTGCTGCCGCAAACAATAGATAGAACGCTGGCGATTTCGCTAGTAAATTTCTGTTTCACTTCTGCCTGAACGGCGGGTCGAGTACACTCACTTTCCAGGCCCTTTTTCGCCACGTTTAGCTCGAGACTGCGTTCTCACGCGCGCACATGAAATTCGTAGCCGTATGCTTATCTCGGCAATTAACCGATGTGCGCGAAAGCTCACGCGCCGAGATAAGCAATACGGCAACGAACTGCTTGCGTTGATACTTATGCCTACACTTCTTTATTCTGGAGCACTGCTTAAGCTCTAGCTTCAATCGTGCATTAAATCACGAATAAGTCTGGCAGACCCAGAGATCAATGTCGCTCGCTCCAGACGATATGGTGGGCTCTATCGCGGGCTGTCGGCTAGCAACACACGTTCTCCAGCCGGTTGTGCGAGTACTAAGGCATCACAAGCTGCCAGTAAAAATGTTGCGCGAAGAACTGGCAAACTTTAGTAGGAATTCATTTTGCCACTAATAGGAGAAGCTGCTGGCAACTGCAAGTACTACATAGGTAACATTTACGATTTCCAGGCGAATGTTCTTGCATCACCGCATACACATTTTATTTATCACTGATCACTTCAGGCTAGCGCGACTGTCTGTTTATTTTTTTTTTTGTCAATTCAAATTTGGTTTCGCAGTGATCATCAGTTCAAGGTTGGCGTTCCAATACTCTCTGAGCATCCGCGCGAATGTACCTCAATTCATTAAAGAAACCGGCAGTGTCTTGTCGAGGCATGTCTCTGTTCCACCTGTCACGCAGTTTCACGTCAGCTGGTTGGTAAAGTACTTAAGCAGACGTTTTCGTCCACGTTCTCACATCTGGAGCGGCATCCTCGCACGTAGCCGGCGTCGGACATCGCGGTTACGGCGAATTCTCTGAGCATCAATGTCACCACACGTTCAGCTGAAGCAAGTACCTTGACGCATTTACAGAGCTCGCCGGCAGAGCACTAATGGCGATCACCCCTCTGGTAGACCCAATCACTCTCTTTGCTGCCCGAATGGAATGACGGCTGCTATGAGCGTCCATTTTACAACACGCCTAGCCATTATTGTAGCGTCTATGACGCCTATAATAGCGTATACTTTTCCAGAACCTCCTGTAGTGTATGCTACAGCGTCTAGAAGGTTTAAAGCGTAGTCTTCTAGCTTTGCAAAGCTCTACCATAGCGGCACGCGGTTGTTTCATGACCAGTAGTTAAGTATTGAAAGGTAACGGATGTCAACAGGGAAAGTGTGGTAGGTGCATGACTGGTAGGCACTTGAGAGTATAAATATTGTTGATGGCACACGAATGAAAGTTTTACAGTAAGGTTTAGACGGAAATGTAGCGAATGAAAATAAAGAATAATTCACAGCAATGCAGTTGCCAATTCTTGCGTTGACAGTTTGGAGTGACATTACGAGGAAAATGTTAACAAATATTCGCTCATTTCAGCTGACTTCATAATCAAGTCTCAGTTGCATGGGCATGAATATTGTTAAAATACATAAGTGAAACTCTGAATGTCTTTTTTTTTTTTGTGAAGCACGTGATAATTCCTTGAAACACTGTCGAAGGCCGGCAAACCTGTTTATTCATTGTTTCTTTTACTGTGTCAGCCACTGTTACTTTTGCCGAAGAGGAGCTGTCGTCCAAGCAGGAACTCTTGCGGTAAGTTTTTCCTTGCATGGTATAATATTAATGGGCTTCAGGATAAGTGTTCCACTTGAAAGACCAGTCGTACTCTATTGCTCGATCTGTCTTGTCGAGTCTTCTCTGGTTATCATGCGTTCACTTGTTCTAATGTATACGATCTTTCGTAATAATTTCTGGGGTTTCACGTGCCAGAACCGCGATATGATCACGCGGCACGCCGTAATGGACGGCTCCTGTAATGTCGACCACATGGGGCCCTTTAACTTGCGCTTGAATATAAGTACGTGGGTGTGTTGCATATGGCATTTTGTCGAAATGTGACCACCACGGCTGGCATCGAACTCCTAACCTTTGGGTCAGCAGCCGAAAGTCGGTCACCCTACCACTGCGGCGGCCTCCACCTTTGGGAAACGGATCAATCAATCAATCAATCAATCAATCAATCAATCAATCAATCAATCAATCAATCAATCAATCAATCAATCAATCAATCAATCAATCAATCAATCAATCAATCAATCAATCAATCAATTTATTTCCTTTTGATTAGGAGGAGTACAGGACTAAAAGCTCAAGAGCTTGACGAGGTCCCGACCCCGTTCACAAGTCGGCAAAGCAGCAGGAATGGCAGACAATCATGCATAAAGAATATCAAATAAACTTATACGCATAACATCGCAAAAAAAGTAATACAAAATTTTATGAAACAAAGCGCTGAAAATAAAAAAGAGAATAGTTGAAATGTATAGTCATGAAGTGGCATGAACATGAAAAAGCAACAATAGAAAGGAAAGAATGGCCAGAAATTCTGAGAGATGTATTATTCAGGAAAACATATCAGCTGGGCTAAGTGTTTAATGTGACAGTTTTGTTCAGACGAAGGATCAAAATCTTCGCGGTTTAAAAAGTTTAACAGAGAAGGTAGCCTGTAGGACAATGATTGTTCGTCATAAAAAGTTCTTGGGGTGGGTACAGTCCAAACTTCTTTGTGCCTGGTGAGTCGAACACTTGTGTTTACGTTAAGTTTAGCAAGATTTATTGTGGTATTGGTACCATGCTTAACAAACTCTTTATAACACAACATCAGCCTGTAATTGTACAAAGAGAAAACTGGAAGAATATCATATTTTGGAAAAAGAAGTTTTGTAGAGGACAGATAGTGTTCAGCAGCAATATGTCGTATGGCTCTTTTCTGTAGTAAGTGCAACTTGCGCAAATTCGTCACACCGGTTGTACACCACACTAAGCTACAGTACTGTAACAAAGATAATACCAGTGCATTGTATATCATAATTTTCACCTTAGTGGGAAGAATAGATCGCATACGTGCAAGGGCACCAATGGCCGATGACATCTTAGAGTGTAGACTATCAACATGTACATTCCACGTAAGGTGCAGTGAAAAATATACTCCAAGAATACTAACGGAATCAACCATGTCTAACTGCTGAGAGCCCAGAAATAAATTCATCTTATTTATCAAGGTTTTTCCTTTAGGCGTATATAAAATAACTTGTGTTTTTGAAGGGATGTGATAGGATGCTAGCTGACATCATTGAAAAAGCACGCTGATGCTTCATGAATCCGGGAAAACGGTATTTAACGTCCAAGCGCCACCACCCTGAGGAAGAAGCACTTAAGCACTATAGGGGGGGTCTCCCGTAGCTCCCGTGCTTCTCACACGTAGGTCTATATACACACAGGTCTATATAGGAGGGAGCAACGTGTCAGCATGACGCGGCAAGCTGGGCAAATGCTGTTGAGCAGTCCAGGCAATAATATCAGAGCTCTTTTTTTTACGTGGCAAACACACGATATGATTATGAGGCACACCGTTAGTGGAGTGCTCCGTAAATTTTGACCACCTGGGATTCTTTGACGTGCACCTGAATCTACGTGCACGCGCCTCTAGCATTTCGTCTCTATTGAAACGCGACCGCCGAGGCCAGTATCAAACCCGCGACTATCGTGATCGCAATGGAGCACCGGAACAACTATACCGCTGCGGTAGCTCGAACAATCGACGCAGCATACTGACATCCAGTATGGACATCGCACAGCAGTAATGCCATAAGTATTAAGACTGACAACGTTGCGAAATCGCATCTTGATAGTGTGCTGTTTTCCTGATCAGTGCGTTTTTAAGCAAATTCTTCAATACTTCTGCCTGTGATGAGTACAAAAACATTAAAAGCGTCGTCGATGTAATTAGAAAAACATGAAATTGTTAAAAAAAATAGACATGCAACCAAGAACAGAGAGCATGTATGACTGTGTAAAGCTTGGTTAATGCTTACTACCCCTTTTATAATATTTCCAGCCGTAATGCTAACTGCAAGCACCTGTGTTTATTTACTCTATCAGAATAATCTTCAACGCCTTCTACGCACGTCATCATTTTCTTAAGGATAACGAACTCGCACACACGAAAAAGAGCAGTTTCCGCCAAAGTCACGTGCAGCCCACATCAACAATTTATTTTTTCATTGTCCGTATCCGATAACACGGGAGATATTTGTCCCGCATGTTATTCTCATTCCTTTCATTTTTCACCTTTTTCATTTTTCACCTTTCACCATGTTATTCTCATTCCTTTCATTTTTCACATTTTTCGGATCCGCAGCTCGCAGATGATACGTCGACGCTGAGGATGTTTCAGCTTTCATGTGTATCACTATTCCCACTCCACCCGAATAGAAAAAAAAAATCAAAAGAAATAAGTGCAAGCCCGCACCAAATTTAACCTGCTAGGTGACAATTAAACCGGCTAGGTGCTTGTGCCGTATCTGAGCCCCTGCTTTAGCTCACCCAAGAAGTTTGTTAAGAATGTTTCAGCGTTTTTGTGTTTCAGTATCCCGCTATAACGTTCGCGCATAATCTTTCAGCATAATATTTCAGAAGCCTTGTAGTTGCCGGGATACTGAAACAACATTGCAAAGAAATCCTTATCACGCAGCAGACAGACTACCACCCCGCTCTTTCCGGCCGATGAAGAGTTCAGCCCACGGGCTTCTGCGGAAGAACGCCGGCGCAGCGTGCACGAGACGTTGGCCCACGTGCGTGAGACGATACTCGAGGTTTTGCATGACTCGCCTCGCGCCGTGACTACCGGGACGACTGCAACGTCGACATCGGGCATATTTGAGACCATGTTTCCAGCTCCGCCAGATGATGCCTCACTGCCTCCACTGGCAGCCGATTCAAACACAGTGTCGTCTTCTCGCCAGGTAGGCTTCGACGTATCCTTCTATGCGGTAATAGCGCGGTGTCTATCGCACAGTACTGATAGGCTATATAATGCGAAGTAAAATATGTGCATCCATATTCTAGGTTCTTTTTTTCTTCGCCCTGTTCGTGTTCCCATTAGTCATTATATCAGGCAGGCTTCTAGAGGCCCGCCAATTGGATGCAAGCTCGTGCAACTCTTTGTATCAGTTGATAGTCAGCGCTGTGTCCTGTATGTTCTTCGTGCCGTTTTGTGCGCTGCTCTGCCACAATCTTTTATAGGATTGTTGTCTGGAATATTTTGACTGCCGTAAAATTACGAGCAAGCGTCTTTACCTGAGCGAGCGCCTCTTCCCCCTTCTGGGATATTTGAAGTATGCGCCAATAGCCGAGCAAGCACCTTCCCCACTTACCCTCCCTTCGTTTTTTTCAACCTGTTCTCCGCTACAGAATACTGCAGCGGTGGCTCCTCGGAAACCAAGTTCTGAGAGTTTAGATATGCGTACGATTTCGTAGTAATTTCACAGTGTGGTGCCTCAGTGTTACATCCTGAATCGTCGGAAATCGTCTGCATATTTGAAGAATATCTGTCCCCCTTTGTCATTAAGCATGATATTTCACACGAGGCTGCCCTCCGGTTCCATAAAAATAGTAAATCCATGAGTATGCAATAAAGCATTTCATTAGAAGCACAGATGTGCATTCTTCTTAGAGCCATTTCGATCGCCATGTTGAAATTTGGTCTGCGACATAGCAAGCGCCCCTCCTCCAAATCTCGTCCGCTTATATTTTACCGTAGCTGGGGGGGGGGGGGGGGGGGGTTGGCAGAAGGGGGTGCCTGCTCGTGATATTAGGTAGCTCTGTATTTCCCCGGAAGGTCACATATTCCCACGAATACCACTTTCATTACACAGTAAGCAAACTTGCGATTCATATCTTTCTTATTTGCGTTATGAATGAAGGAAGGAGATTTTGACGGTTCGTCACCTTATTTGACACAGACTCAATGACCAGCAGATAATGAATCCAAGGAAGGTATAGGGGACGTTAATTGTACTGTGTTAAGTGCATTGTAGTAATTGTGATACAGATGTGAAGATAGTAAACAGGACGAAAAGACAACTTTCCGCCGTCAGGAACCGAACCTGCGCCCTAAGGTTTACGCATGCACAGAAACACCCATAAAAATTTCACCATCTCCCGCTAAAGGGAACCATGTGTAGATGTGAAGCAGCGGGCGCTAACGCTTACACTGGCGGCGGCGTTGGCGCTGGCGCTCATCGCAGCGTTGTGCAGGAGAGAAAACTGGGGAGGCGCAAAGCAAGCAGTGATCGAGCGGTGTTTCCTACTGGAACATGCCAATCGCTGCTAATGGGCAATGAGAGACAGAAGACTCCGACTGGACACAGAGACCCGCAGTCCACTTTTAGTTAACGCGCACGCTGCGAATTTTTATTCTTCAACAACGCACAGGAGAAATCTCCCACCGGCACCACCTTGCAGGTCAAGATCCACTGCCATATATACGGGGTGGCCAGTGAACGGTCGTGCAGCGCGAGCAGTCGGTTTTTTAAACCAAGAAACTCGCTAGCAGACGCTGCCTGCGTCGGCGTCGCGAGGCGAGAGAGGGGGGGACGCGCATGCGCAGTGGGAGTGTGGACGCCGCGGGCAGGGATGCCTAGAGGAGAGAGGGGGGGAGCGTAGGAGAGAGAGGGGGGGGACGCGCATGCGCAGTGGGAGGTGTGGACGCCGCGGGCAGGGATGCCTAGAGGAGAGAGCGGGGAGCGTAGGAGGGGAGAGAGGAGGGGAAGCGCATGCGCAGTGAGGGTGTGGTTGCCGCGGGGAGAGATGCCTAGAAGCGGGAGGGGAGTTTTTTTTTTTTTTTTAAGGGCACACCACCACCGGATTAAAGGGCCATTTACACTTGAGAAGCAAAAACGCCAAAGCGGCCGGAAAACCACGTCCGCGCGCGTCGGAAACGTCCACATTCGTTCTGCCCCTCGTACATGCCACGGCCGCCGCCGCCGCCTTGGCCACTTTGAGAATTCATTCCATTTTGCCCGTTTCCTGAGCATTAAATTTCGTACCGAATTCTAGTTATGCATGCAAGGCACTGAAAAGAAACAGTTTGCACCTTTTCAAACCTTGTTTTGGGAGATACACCAGCAGAAACAACCCGAGCGGACACCACTGCAGCGGCGGAGGCGGTCTCAACCGATTGTGCAAACGCGAGACGCGTTGGGGCATGCCGACTCGCTGCTGCTGCACCTTCTTCTAATTCCAGCGTTCTCAGCGATCGTAATCCAAACCAGGCTCTCGATGAACGCGTGCTTGTCGAGGCCGTGAGCTTTGTCGTGCTGCACGGGTAGTTTGCACTTGCGCCGATGCGAGCCACCGCCGACGCCTGTGCGGCCATGTTGAACTTGTGGCCGGTTGTTTACGTCACGTGGTTTGAGCTAGCACAGCCAAAGCCGTGAAGCGGAAAGGCGATCCGCTATCGCGTGCCGGAAAAATCGGTCCGAGAGCGATTTTCGCGCCGCCTGATTTTCCGGCCGCTTCGGCGGCCAAACGAGCAGATTTCCGGTGTCTTTTGCCGGTTTCGCCTCTTTCGAGGCCAAGTGTGAACGCGGCCTAAGCTTCGCCATAAGATACTTCACATCTAAAAGCGGACGAGGGGACGACCGCTGCCGTAGCTAGATTGGTAAAGCATGGGGCGCGTAATCTGAGGGTTGCTGGTTTGGTCTCTGCCGCTCGCAAGTTGTCTTTTCGTCTTACTTTAGTTAATTCCCATCTATATCACAATTACTACAATCCATTTAAAACAGTACGGTTAACGCCCCCTATACCTTCCTTGGCTTTATTATATTCTGGCTTTCACTAAGGCTATTCGCAAGGCCCACGAACTACAGGGGGTGGGTCCTGCGATTCAAGATGGCGCCCGTAGGAGGGTCAACCCATTTGTTAGCATGGGAACAGGTAGCATGTGCGGACGTATACGGCCCGTGCCACTTGCACCGGATGAGGTCATGAGCTGCACTGAACGTTATTTTGGTCCAGAGAAGAAGTCGGGGATACACCACCAGGTGATGCGCACTGATAGACGCCTACAAAATAAATGCGGAATGCCGGACGGTCGGGGATACACCACCAGGTGATGCGCACTGATAGACGCCTACAAAATACATGCGGAATGCCGGACGGGGGACCGCTCTCCAAAGGAGCACACCCGCGAAAAAAGACGGCCACTGTCTGTGCGTGCGCCGTCTCCCTAGCAAGCGAGCATTGTTCTCTATATCTGGACTGGTGTTGCCTTGTGCTGAGAGGATTGCATTAGGTGAATATTGGCGCTGTGATGGGGAGAACGGGTGGAGGGCTCTTGGGCGCGCTCAATGTGCGCGCGCGTTGGGGCATGCGCGCTCGTGCGTACGAGTGAGAGCTTGAGTACGAGTGCGAGTTTGAGTGTTTGGGTGCTCTTTCGCTTCGTCTGGTGCCATTTTTCTTTTCGACTTCACTGTCCTGAATGGACAATAAATTGATGGCGTACGAGTGTGAATAGTGCCGGCAAAGGCCGGAATTCGGCTAAGCGCTAAGAAGCAGCTGTCGCTGCCACAGTACTTACAAGGTCACTGTAAATACCAGTCGTACGAACAGCCCCCGCTCTGCACTCATGCAGGATACGTGAATGCCAAAGAGGCGTTGCACCATGTGCCAGACGCCTTTCACCACCAAGCACTCGAACATAGCTATTGTGACGTCTCCTTACTGCCGCACTCGGGACATGGGTCACTGGGTACTACTGGCCATTGTGCTAATGTGTTTAGAAAAAATTATTATCAGAGACGGTTAAAATAACAATTCCACAGGACATTTTCTTGCTAGACATACGTTAACGAGGATGCCAAAACAGACTTCATTTACGTGGACCTAAAATGTGAAATAGCGCGAAAGCAACAAGTAGAATTGATGTTTCACACATACGTGGACCTTCTCGACAGACACAAAATTTAGTCACAAAAAGATAGGTACACATGTACAGATTACACGGTACAACCACGTCCGCGAAAAAAAATGGCTGATCCCTCTGTCATAGGAATTGGTCTAACACGGAAGTGAAACGTGTCTTCACAGGTGTATTTTAGCGTTTATTGTGCATTGTTTGACCACAGGGACGAAGGAGTGAATGCTACAGCAAGAAATTGTAATGTCACGGGAAGAACGGCAAGCAGCTCGAAACTTGCAGCGCCCACCTCAAGCAGTAAGGGCGCACGACATGAGCATACACAGGGCGAGCGCGGACTAACAACTGTCACAGCTCGACCCTTAAAGCGCACTGCTCAAATACAAAGAAAGACGCGTGAAACGAACGCACAAGTATACACAGGACGAGCGCGAACAACTGTCAAAATTGTTACTTCGTGTGTGAGCAGCGCGCTGCTTTCCGAAACGCGTCCGCTGCTGCGTGTGAAGTCACCTTCATGCACTCTTTAACCACTGTAACTTCAAAGCAAACTTGCGGTGGAAGCACAAGACGTACAAAGAGCGCCAATGCCCCAATCACGAGATAAGTGCGAGCGCACGAGCGATCACATCCTGTGGAGGCGAGCGCGCAACGCTACAAGAGGGGCGACGACCTTCAGAGCGCGCCATCTCGCTAGTGATGACAAAAAAAGCGCTGAAGTCACGAAGCTCTGAGGACCGCCAACGGTATATGTTGTGCATAAATAGCGCGTGGCGCGAGTCGTTTCGCGCCGCGCGCTGTGGAGCGAGAGGTCGTAGGCTCGACGCCCGGGGATGGAACTATTTCTTCTGGTTTTAAATGTGAAGCATTTCTTAGCGAACTTCGGCGACTTCGAGCGTATCTAGCTATCTATTTATCTAGCCGCCTACGACATTGTGCTCTCCTGGCCGTATCGTTAATGGGACTTATACCAAACTTGGTATGGCATAACATCACCGTATGATGAACATAAATGGCTGGTCATATCATGAAAATCATGACTAACTTGTCATGAAAAGTATGATTTACATGCCAGGCTCATGGCGCGCACGGCTGTTTCGTTGGCTTGATATACACGAAATTTTGGATTGAGTGACGTGACTGTATGACGAACATAAATGACAGGTGGTAATATGCAAATAATGGCGTGCATGTCACGAACAACATGATTTACATGCCACGCTCATGGCGCGCTCGCGGCCATTTCGTTAGCTTGATATACACCAAATTTGGGATTGAGTGACGTGACTGTATGACGAACATAAATGACAAGTGGTAATATGGAAATCATGACTGGTCATGTGCGACATGACTTGCATGCCACGCTCATGGCACGCTCGCGGCCGTTTCATTAGCTTGAGATACACCAAATTTGGTATTGAGTGACATGACTGTATGACGAACATTAATGACCAGTGGTAATATGGGAATCATGACTTATCATGTGCGACATGACTTGCATGCCACGCTCATGGCGTGCTCGCGGCCGTTTCGTTAGCTTGAGATACACCAAATTTGGTATTGAGTGACATGACTGTATGACGAACATAAATGACCAGTGGTAATATGGAAATCATGACTTGTCATGTGCGACATGACTTGCATGCCACGCTCATGGCGCGCTCGCGGCCGTTTCGTTAGCTTGATATGCACCAAATTTGGGATTGATTGACGTGACTGTATGACGAAAGTAAATGACCAGTGGTAATATGAAAATCATGACTTGTCATGTGCGACATGACTTGCATGCCACGCTCATGGCGCGCTCGCGGCCGTTTCGTTAGCTTGATATACACCAAGTTTGGCATTGAGTGATATGACTGTATAACGAACATAAGTGGCAGGTGGTAACATGAAAATCTTGGCATGCATGTCATCTACAACGCCATTTACATGCCGCGCTCATGGTGCGCTTGCGTCCAGTTCGCTAGCTTGATGTACACCAAAATTGGTCTTGCGCGGCGTGACTGTAGGACGAACATAAATGATAGGTCCTAACATGTAAAACATGACATGCAAATTATGTAAAGCATGATTTGCTCCTTCCTGGCTGCTTCGCATTACATCGATTCCCACAGTGCGTGGGATCTGCCGACTTTTTTTTTTTTGCAATCCGTTAGTTTATATTTTACAACGTGATATGCGTCACGGAAATACGTCATTGGAGCCGTGGTGGACCAGCCATAAAACGCTTTCGTGTTAAAAAAAGGTGTGGCCAGCCGAAGGCTTTTTTGCGCTGGTGAGAGCGCTAGTTCTTGCTCCCACCGCCGCAGCGCTGAACAACGGTAAAGGAGTAAAGGAAAGCCGCTCGCAGAGGCGGCCAGCAGGCAGCACGCTTTCGTTTTCGTGGTCAGTATAGTCGCCTCGCTTTGACCGGTGATTGCATATTGGCTGCTTATGTGCACGACGCATCAGATGACATACGAGTATGGTTGTCTTTGCGGTTATTGCTACTAAACGCGAGCAAATTTTGCTCCCGTGAGGACAGACAGACAAGAGTGTGGCAGGGCGCCGTTGCCAAAGATGGATGGATGAATGAATGTAAAACTTTATTGAACAATCGTTCTTTAGATGCGAAGCATCTTATGAACGAGGCCTGCCCTTCCGTCCCCCCCCATTGTCCGCCGTAGCCACGCTAGTGCGATGACGATGACGCTGCCACCACAGCACAGCACATGTAAGGTAACCATCATACGCCATGACGATGACGCTGATGACTATGAAGAAAATTTTGAAGGACACTTTGAACATTCCAAAGTGTGTACGGCGAAAGCGTGTGGCCATTCGACTGACTACACCATGTCTTTTTTCTTTTACCCTCTCAGTGGGATAACACACAAACGGAATGTATGCGTGTTTTCTTTTTTAGATGCGAAGCATCTTATGCTCGGGGCTTTGTCCGTCCCTCCCTACAGCGTCGGGCGTCGCGCGTCCGGTCACTTTCATGAAGAGGGAAGCACCCACTATGCGAACCAGAACACTGTAGTACAATAAGGCCGTCAACCATCATTACAGTCACAACAGTCATGGCCGAGAGCACAGAGTGGCTGCTTAGCAATGGCTAGGCAGGTGGTGGGTGCAAGTAAAGAATAACGCGCACCACCTGTGGTGTCTGTCGCCCACGTTGACTCCATTCCTTGATCTTGCTTGCATGTGCTTGTGGGGGGCTTTGTCCGTCCCTCCTTCCCCCGTCCCACAACCCCCTCTCTCTCCTCTCCTATGCACCCCACCTTTCTCTCCTCTACTCTACGGAGCGGCGCCCGCGTCCCGTTGACTCCATTTCTTGATCTTGCTTCTATGTGCTTGTGGGGGCTTTGTCCGTTCCTCCTTCCCGCGTCCCACACCCCCCTCTCCTACACTCCCCACCTTTCTCTCCTCTAAAAATCCTCTACTCTACGGACCGGCGCCCGCGTCCCGTTGACTACATTCCTTGATCTTGCTTGCATGTGCTTGCGGGGGCTTTGTCCGTCCCTCCTTCCTGCGTCCCACACCCCCTCTCTCTCCTCTCCTACGCTCCCCCACCGTTCTCTCCACTAGGAATCCTCTACTCAACGGAGCGGCGCCCGCGTCCCGTTGACTTCATTCCTTGATATTGCTTGCATGTGCTTGCGGGGGGCTTTGTCCGTCCCTCCTTCTCGCGTCTCACAGCGCATGCACGTCCCCTCTCCTACGCTCCCCCCATTTCTCTCCTCTAAGAATCCTATACTCTACGGAGCGGCGCACCCGACAGGTGGTGCGACAGCTGCATACTCCACTGGGGGGCGCCACGGTAGTTCCGCGGTATGAAAATGACGTAGCGCGCGCGCATCATCTCTCCTGTGAAGCGCCGCGATGAGCGCTCGGGCCGCTGCCGCGAAACGGGAGCGACGACGTTTCTCCCGCTCAAGCTAACCATCTTACTGCTGCTTCGCATCCACAGATGGTTCCCTTCAGCGGGAGATGGGAAAGTTTTTTTTTAATTTTTTTACCGCGAATCGCAGTGAGTCGCGAGACTAATCTTCCTCCGTTCGCATGCGTTCGTATTTTCTCGCGCTTTGCGCATCGCGCAAACGCCATTCGCGTTCCAGCGCTTAAATTGACGGACCCTTTGTAAGTTCCAAAGTGTGTTCCGCGAACGCCTGCGTCCATTGAGACGGCGTCGATCAGAATGATCCCAAACGCTGGGCACAGTGACGCCACGCAAGCAAAGCGCGAGCGCTGTAGAGTCCGACGCGACCGGCGTCCGTTTGCGCACCCCGGCGGCCACGTGGCTCCGTGCCAGGGCTCGGACGGACGGATGGACGGACGGACGTGAGCATGAGCACGGCCGCTGGATCAAATCGCTTTGATCCAGCGGCCGTGGCATGAGACATTAAAGGCTTTCGCCTTAATAAGCGCGTTCCAGACCACACATTCTCTTTCTGCCATCACGGCACAGCGTATGGAATGTACCCACTATATGTCACAACGATGACGCCAAAGAACAACGAGGGGGGATCAACTTCTATTAGGAGCCATAATCAGAAAACAATGCTTGCACACGCTGCCTCGAAGGCTCTCCGAGCTTTCACAAGTTTCTCTTCAGGCTTTTTTCAGCATATATAGCTAAGAATGTTAGTCGCCCCAGCTTGAATAGCAAGCCTTAAGATAATTCATGTGTCCCCAATTTCTTTAGAGCTAACATGGCTAAATGCAGAACTGGAAGCTCTCGCTTCTTAAATGTGGTGATAGAAAAGTCAAAAGCGACAACAGAAGACACTTCAATAGATCACATCTTCTCGTAAACATGGGCGCCGCACGTTTCAGCTTTGCGGTTAACCATCTGTGCGGAGTGCTTGGACACTGACCCCCGTATTCACAAACGCTCCTCGACTTGACCCTTCACTCGAAACGCTCCTTGAGGGCCGTTTTCCGATTCACAAATCGCCCTTCACTCGAAACGCACCTCGACTTGAGGAAAGCTCGAGTGCCTTCCTTGAGATAGTCAAGGCAGCGAGAGAGCTACCTTGAATCGTTCCTTGAGTGAAGTTTGTGCGCCAACATGGCGTCCATGCGGAGCGTGTCTCGCTTCGTCGGCATTTCCCGATGAATCAAGCTGCCGCCTCAGCATTTCTTTCGACAGTGACGGTGCGCATTTCCTACGGAGCTGTCTTCGAGCGGTTCGGCGACGGCTCAGTTATACTGCGGGGCCGAGACAGGCGGACATGCTGTCAAGAGGACCGCTCGCGAGTGCTGTGATGTGTTGTATTCCGTGCATGAGCCAGTGGATTACCTGCTTTCGGGTCGTGCGAAGGCTCCAAGTGTTACAACGGGCGCCAGTGCTTTCACGGGTCTTCCGATGAAACTCGTACGCCGCATCGGTTCAAGCCTGGTGCCAAAGACTTGAGAAACAAGCGGAAAGGAAACGTTATAGCAAACTTTTCATGCGCTGCATTCACCGTACTCCTGAGCGGCTTCCTCTCCGTTAGATCTTCGCTACCCTAACCAAAATACGGCGAAGCGTACCTCCGCTAGGCGATCTTCTAAATCAACGAGAAGGTACGTTCTCCTGTTTTTTCTTCACATTTTCCCTCTGCTTGATGAGATCACTATTCGAGACAGTTGAGGGAAAACAAAATACAATGTAATTGGGCCCAACGAGTGTGCAGTTGCTGGTACTACGCGTGATACGTAGCTTCGATATACAGTGTTTATGCAGCTCACAGTACTTATGAACGACCAAACCCAGCTTTAGGGAATCAAGCAGGGAGTCGTGCTCTATGAAGCCTGCATGTACGCAAAAATGCATGGAATGTCTAATAAAAACACAGATGTAATAGAAATAGAGCAGAGGCATTTTATAAGGTTGTTTTATTTTCGAGATTAGTAATAACAATTCTAATAAAGCAATGATGGCGAATTGTGAAAAAAAAAGCACGCAGTATATAGACGTTCGTGTCATTAGATAATGAAATTAGCAGACTTTACGCAATCATATGCCTGTTCAGCTGCGCAAGTGCCTGAGCCAAACATGTATCAAAATAGTCAAAGCTCATTAACTCAACAAAATACATGTCTGTTCTCCAACGCGAGAAATATTAATGAATGTGTGCATAACGAGAGGTGAAGTAAAGTGCAACTTAGATGCCCTATTATGTTTTTCATTATTTCTTGCCTCTTTTGTGCAGGGACCAGGCTGCCAACAGAAGAACACAGACCAACACTGTCTTTAAACGCGGAGTATTTGCGATGCATTGCCGCGTTTGAATGACTGTGTACAAAATGAGGAAATCTGCATTTAGTGAGTGCAGCTGCACTGCATTAGTCACGCTGGAGTGTCTACCCCCTGTATCTTCTTTATAACTTCCTACAAGCTCGAACTTCATCTTGGCAGTGTGTAGGCTGCATATGCTTGATTCACGGACACTTTGCAGCTTACGCACTTGTGTTTGTCACTTACGTCGTTCTTCATCAGCCACATATAATAAAGGTTCATTTACCATTTGCAATTTCAGCTTTGTCCAAATATCAATACTTAAATTAGCGTCATCCTTGTCCTTTCATGATCGGACAGGATCTGATTCTTCAAGTTCTACAAATATCAGACTTGTTCTATATACAGCAGCACCGCTCCTCTTCCACGGAAGTGAGGTGCCGCGTTTCCAACAGGCAGACATGCTAATGTTGTAGCAATAGCGTATATTTACAGGGTTCTTCTGACCAGAAGTAGCCGCGATGACTGCAATACTCTTGAGCATTTTTCAACTTTTTGTTGCTCTGGTCTACGTTGAGTCAGTAGAGTAAACTACTCTGCTCCTTAGCGACACTTCCTCCCAGTTTGAGAGAAACCACACGGTCGTTTTTAAGACAGAACAGCGGCAAACGTCAGGAGCGGCTTCAGTCTCATGATTTGCACAATAACCAAAAATGTCCTATGGATTGTGTACTGCCGAAACTTCACAATGCAACACAGACACCGCGGTCCTTCTCAGCAGGTGTTCCCGGGAGTCATAATCTGCAAATGATAGCCAAAACTTAAGTACAGAGAACATTCTTGCACAAACGAATGCGCTTATGCGCTTCCAGAATAAGAAGGCCGGACAAAAATTTTATAACGTGGCCGCCGCGTGAACTTGCAGACGGAATTTACAAAGATTTAAAGGGTCTATTCGAATCTGTCACGTTAGGCACATCAACACGTGCAGGACGAATAGAACAAACATGGAAATAATTAACTGCTTACTCAAGCATCCTTAGAAGGTTAACATTTTGCATGAAGCATACCTGATGTCCAAGCTACTCTGTTAAGAACAACAAAGCACACACACATCAGCCCCTGTTAACCGACAACATATGCTGCTAATTAAATAAAACAACTTTAAAACTTTGCTTTCGTCGACGGTGGGAGGAAGGCACACGATCGCATTGCTCAATTTGCGTAAAAGTCCAATTTGAACGCTCAACCACAGGTATAACATGCCTACTCTTTAACGCGACACTGGTATAACCTTGACTAGCAGTTTCGAGCATTATCTTCCACATTAGTTATTACACGAAAAGGAACCACTACAAGAGTGCCACGCTCCCAGAAAAATGAAATGAGAAAAAATAAAAAATACGAACTGTGCACGTACTCCCGCAGCGAGAACGACTTTACGTACAAGTAATTCTTGTACGCAGTGCAGTGGTGAATTCACAAAGCACGTCAGTGTAATGTGATACCTCGTAAAAATTACTCACTCACCCGCATTATCCGTTCGGTAGCTGCATCAGCGATCAGAAGGCTCTCAGCAACACGCAGGTAAACAAAGCAACAAATCGTCCGTTTGAGGGGCTGTGCTCCCTGCCATCACTCACGTGGTTCGTTAGTAACCATTACGAAAGCTGGGTCACAAACAATACACACGCAGACACTACCGTAATTATAAACAGCGATTGACAGGCGCGTGCGGAACGCAATAAATTAATCACGTGGAAACGTTCAGCAGCGCTCAAAACGGAGTCAGCTGTTCGTTCAGCAGCCGGGGTGTGACTGTTGCCAGACTTGAAGCGAGGGTTTCGCTTACTCTATCGGCTCAAGGCTTACGGAAGCTACACTACCGATCTAAAGGCCTGTATTTTGCCGTAATGTCAATTGATAAGGAAGAAAAAATTAAGAAAGACATATATTTGTTGTGCGGAGATAGCTATTTGCTAACCACATTTAGGATTATCCTCGTTATCAGACGCCTTTTTTCGGCCCACGTGTTTCACTCTAGTGAAGGGGGCATTTCCAAGGCCTCCCTTGGCGAAGGAAAGGCGGAGGAGAGTTCAAGAAACGCAGCGGCTCCTTGAGTCGAGGAAGGCGCTTCGCCTTGATTTGGTGAAGTCGAGGAGAAGCCTTGAGTGAAGGAGCGTTTGTGAATACGGGGGGTGAATCTTTTAAGGTGAAAGCCTTTAATGTCTCATACT
>JALIZH010017131.1:0-27805 GCA_030522465.1 Rhipicephalus appendiculatus | reverse complement strand
CCTTTAATGTCTCATACTCGCGGTGACCGTTCGTCCGCGCCCTGGAACGGTGCCAGTTAACTGTGGCCTATCCCTCTCACACTCTCTCAGCAATCACGCGATGGCACAGCGGCGCATAGCAACAGTTGCGCCGCCCCAGCCTTTCCCCCTTACAGTCTCTCATGAATCAGGTGATTGTTAAAAGAATGTAAAAAAAACACGAAAAGAAAAAAACAAAACTACAAAATAAAACAGAAAAAAAAAACGAAAAGAAAGGAAAGGAAAAACAAAAACACGCACACAAAAAAAAGAAACAAGAAAAGAAAAACTAAAGAAAAAAAGGACATGGCGTAGTCCGTCGAATGGCCACAGGCGTTCGCCGAACACACTTTGGAATTCACAAAGTGTCCTTATTTTTAGGTTAGTTTTACAGCGAATCGACCTATGTCCGTCTACAGCGATGTCGTTCGTAGCATAGCCCAACAGGGAGAGAGAGCAAGCGCATAGAGAGAGGGAACGTATAGCATAAGCTAAGCATAGGCGATATCGAAAGCCTAGCAAAGCAGAATTGCGGAAGGAAAGCGAGAACTGACGTATTTAAAAAATTTAAAGACTACAAATGTAATGTTATAATTAGATTTCTCTAAAAGTGGAGCCAACAGTGAAGCCACAATTCACATTAACCCGACATAACGCCTGTATGAAAGGAGAACATATTTATGGCTTTGTTATAAAATTAGATAGCCAGCACTGCAACCATCATTGACGTTGGACTGACATTACGCTTATATGGGGTCTTTCCAAAGCAGTTTCAAGACTTCGCGTGGCTCTGTGGTAGAATACCTGACTTACACGCAGAATGCTTGGGTTCGATTCCTGCTCGGATCCTGATTTTTGTTCTTCACACTCCTCGGGCCAACGCTGACGATGTCGGTTTTTCTTAATGCTCTCGCATTTAAGTTACCAATGTCTCTTGTCGTCGTTCATGGGTAGATATAAATTGTCAGTCCCCTTTGACAATTTTCCGCATACCGTGGCCCGTGATGTACGGGTATCTGTTTTACACGTCTCTGGAGATAGGGTTTGACGACGTACGTGATGGAATCTTCACGTTATCAATGCCATGACCAGACAGTCGTATTCGTCAAGCCCTTTTATCCTCCTATACCAGCTTTGGTATACACGGAGTTAGGAGGAGATCACGAATACACCCAGACGTAGGCGGCTAGATAGCTAGATATATAGATAGACAGATAGATACAAACGCTCAAAGTGTCTTCGGTTCGTGAAGGATTGCTTCACATTTAAAAAAACTGCGAGAAGGCGACGTAGCGGAGAAATACGCTTTCGCTTTTTACCTGCGATACCTTTACATGCTACTACAGTCGAACCGCCACATAACGATACCAGTTCTAACAATAAATCGGTTATAACGATGAGAAACTGCTGCACCGTCCACTTTTGTATGTTTTCTATGGTGAAATAACTCGCTTACAGCAATGCCCGCGTGCCGCATTATCGGTTATAAGAATGACTTCTGACTGCTGGGTGTCCTTGCCGAAAGGTAATGGAACGCGAAATCCTTGAAAACAAAGAAGAAAACGAGAAATTCAAGCTGCTGGAGCCCCGTCCACAGGTTCAGCATATCGCAGCGCCCCTTCGGATACGCGGTATGCTTCACCGCATGGCGATAAGGAATAGCGGCAAAGCTGACTTTTGAAATCCGCTACGGCGTGGGAGTGGCGGTGGTCTTGGTTGATGCACTTTCGGACATGCAGTTTGAGCAAAAAGTTCACTATTGGAAGGGTTTCGGCGCTGCGGTACTTGTAGCGGTCCCCTGAAAGCGTCCAAATTTTCAAGCATGCCCGAAAAATTGGCAGCTTTGTCATCCTTATTACTGATGTCTGTTGGCATATCCCACCCGATATGATAGTTTTCTCACAACCGCCTGCCATTCCCCTATTTTGCTTTTTTTTGATGCAACCAGTTTGAAGTTTTTGTTGTGGCATTGTTATAAGTGGGTTCGACTGTATCATCATCTCATCACACTACAGTACGCATAGAGAAAATCTTGCAGCGAGAACTTGTTCAGAGCGTGGCACGTTAATCCAAAATGGTTATGCCGTCGTATAAACAATATGGCATTACCAGCACAGCTGGAAGAATGTCATCCGCCATGGTCGACGGCACGGTATTCGGGCCCCAACATTTAGCTGCGGCATGCAGACGTTCACTTATGCTGGGCGCTGCATTTCCTGCGTCGCTGCTCTTCTCTTCATGTTACACCTCTACTTTCCAACGCTTCCCCCTTTTCACTCTCTCACCTATTATTCTTATTTATTATCCACCACGCTCTGCGTGAGCTGTCTCTTCGCTGTGCGATTAGAATATTTACTCGGTTACGCCTAGGACTTTCGAAACAGGCAGAGGGGGAGCTTTAGATCTGCACTCTAATACAGTATAACCACCATTTGGGCCATCATTTCTAAGAATTGCACATCTAAGCATGATTAAGACACATTCTCTAAGGACGCATACGTCGACAAGCTTTTTTCTTACTTGGAAGCCGTCACGGCCTCCATCGCCATGGCCCTTGGTTGATAAAGGTAGAAGGCGCGCAGACGCCCGCTCCGCACGTTCCTTCAAGTCACTCTATCTTATGCACGATTTTTTGGTTATGCTATTTCCTTACTGTTATACTGAGCCAGCTTCTCTTATGGGCTGAACTTTATTTCAGAAACAATTATCACTTTCCAGAATAAGTTTCGCGAAAACACGATGCTCCTTCTTGAAATTTTCGTACCGTTGGAGTGACGCTGCCACCATCACAGCTGCAGGCTCCGGCAGCTGCACCCACAGCCGCAGACATCACTCTGGAGTCGATATGCGACCAGACCACCATGGAATCGATGCTGGAGAACCTGAACCCACGTGTGGAGACGAGGAGGTACATCGTCAGCGACGAGTTGGGCGCCATCTACGAGCACATTGAGTCGCGCTGGGCTGACGTCTGCGCGAAGCTGCTGGCAGATCTTAATGGCAGGTGAGTAACAGGTCAATTCAAAGCGCCGCATGGAAAGGCATGTGATGACAGCAGAAACATTCAAATGTTGTGTGCATGGGGCACTCAAATAAACTTTATATGTTCTCATACATGCTTCCGACTTGCGCAAACGAATCTATGGTTCTACAGCCCAACCCGCCACTGAGGTCTAGCGGTTGTGGTGCCCCAAATGCTGACCCCAAGGTTGCGAGGTCGAATCCCGGCCGCGGCGGTAGCATTTCGATGGAGGCGAAATGTTGGAGGATCGTGTGCTTAGGTTTAGGTGCTAGTTACAGAACGCTAGACAATCAAAATTTGAGGAACACTCCACCACGGTGTCCCTCGTAATAATTGCGTGGTTTTGGGGCGTAAAGCACGAACCATTACTACTATTATGCTCACGGAAAGTGCGAATAAATTTGCTGTCAGAAAGCGAGATTAATCGGGGCCCTTCAGTGTAGCGCCTCTTATAGCCGGTGTAAATTACGGGGCGTTAAACTCCATAAAACAACCAAATATTCGCGTGCACACTAACCACGCTGAATTCGCGTGCACACTAACCACGCCGATTAGACGTATAAAGCTTTCGACTTACTAACCCCCCATCGTCCAAGAAGGAACGCAGAGTACGCTCATTTTGATTTTAAGCCGCTTCTCCAGCATGGTATTACACCGTACATCTTCATGACAGCACAAACGTTCACTGCGTGCGCGTGCCACACGCTAAACATTCACGTTCACAGAAAAGCCTATACTGTAGTATTTCTAGCAAGAACACCCACCGACGTCTTTGTCAATGCTTCAAACTAAGGCCACAACTACCAACCCTGTAATTTCGTTTTCACCCATTGCGCAGGTACGACCAGTTCATCGCCGACTGCCGATGCTGCCTGAAGGGTGAGCCAGGCGAGTGCGAGCGCGACCAGCTACGCCACGAGATGGCTGATGCCCGGCGCGATCTCATCGCCGAGATGAAGGAGGTGTTCCGCTCCACCTGCGAGCAATTCGACGACTGGCGCATGCGCTATCTGGAGCGCGAACTCCAGCTGTCCTGCTCGGCGCTGCAAGGGGGCGACCGCTTCCGTGTGTTGGCCGCCGTACTGCGGTACGAGATCCTGGAAGGCCTGCCGGAGATCGAAAAACGCACGCGGGAGCGAGCTGCCGCACTCTGGAAGGAGCTCGTCGAACAGCAGTGGATCGACGTTGATGTTCTCTTCGATGCCTAGCACACCGAAATAGCGCTACTTAAAAAGCGATTTTCTTTTTTCGTTTTATGTATGTGTGACTTTCTGTATTTACATCTTTTATACACTGCTACCTCACATCCACAATCGTGCAAGGTATAGTTGCTAACTTAACTTGCTATATATCGTTCTTAATTTTCAACATGAAAGCAGCCAGGCCAGAAAGATATCCTAGAAGAAAAGTGAGGCTATGGCTTCTTTTTTTTTACTTTTCAACGCATCACAGTGTCATCTGTCTGTTTGCCGTGCTCGCGAATTCACCTTTTCAGTACTTTTTCCTCTGACCCGCATGGCATTCTTTGGCCAGAACAGGCCATTGTGCTACTTAAGTTCATGGAGGATTACGATAAAAAAGCACAAAAAACAAGGACACGCAGGGAAGGTGACAACACGAGCGCTTTTGTCGAAAAGGAAACAAAATATATATAGGAAATTTAGGTGAGCACGTGTAAGGAACCTAAAGGCGCAATAACCTAGTTGTCTAAGGTGGCCATCTAGATATTATATTTCCGCTTTTTGCAGTGTTGCCAACGGTTGCGCGACAAACTTATTCCCCGCCTTGTGTACGAAGTATGCTTTTTCAATTTCACGCAATCTATTATCTCTAAAACGCACCAGCACCCTCACACCTCCATGTGTGCGGGGCAGCATGCATATAGATGCTGCCTCCCGCTGCTTTCATGCCCTCGTTAAACGTACAACCCCCTGTGCCATAAAGTATTTAGTGCACTGTAGCTGCATACGAATTTGGCACTAAGTGAAGGGTCCTGAAAAATGGTCATTTGAATTTCGCCCTTTGGTGCACGAAATTGAAGATGTCGATAAAATGTTGGAGGACGCTTGAGCTTCGCCTCCAATAGTGGAACGCGACAGCGTAGTCAGTCCTCGTGCGCATCACTTTCCACCATGCCGCAAAGAAAGGAACGTTTTTACGCCTAACAATGACCATTACAAATTATCCTACAATGCCTACTGCAATTACAGTTGTGAATCGAACACAACCGCGTAATTATTTTCCTTTTGCAAATTGACGACGTAACAACTACGCGTCCGCAAGGTGCCACGTCCACCTTGCGATCCTGAATGTATAGCTTGCTCAATGTACAGGACGCGTGATGCACTACTACTGCAGAGGAAGTGGTACGCACTACGAAGAAGCTACGCAATTCTAGAGAAGATGATATCTGATTTTACGTGCTGGAATGCAAGATTTGTGACACCATGGATGAGGGCTCCGGAAATTTCGACCATCTGGTCCTTATAACGTGCACTGACAAGCAGACAGTACACGCGCCCCCCATAAAAGTGCGACCGCAGCGGCCAGGATCGAGCTCGCGACTTTCAGGTCAGCAGCCGATCACCATAACCACCATTTGGGTCATCATTTCTATGAACTGCACATCTAAGCATCATTAAATCATATACCACGGTGGTGAACATATTAGAGGCGTTGCACTTGGAGACGCTCGGTGGATCTCACGGCTGGCGGTTGCCTCGTACGCGATGTCCTCTCTCCGAAGACCGCTCGCTGATCGGGGCCCCGCCCGCGAACTTCTCTAATCGCCTACCATTTTTTTTTCTATCCTCACTATCTCTTTAATTCCCTGCTTATCCATTCCCTTGTGCACCACTGCTGAGGTGTCCTCCTCTGAGAGAGAGTTGCGGGGTGCACTGTTCTCTTCCTTTCCTCTCTTCAAATTAGCACCTCCCCGATGAACTATAGGGTCTCGGCTTGTCGGCATGTCATGTCGTTATCATTGTCCATCAAAAGCGGGTATGTGCCACAAAAATGGGGTAAATCCCACTACTCGCTGCCAGTCCCTGCTGTGCATATTATGAGTTAAAGGTTCGTCGTTACTGCCTAAAACGTTATGTTTGGCTTAGCAGCGGTATCGGAATCGCCGACGCAATTTGCCAAGGCACTCTTGTTTCTTATCTAAAACCAGAGAGACAAACGTGCATGCCTACGGTAAAGTCACCTGGCTGAAACACCACATCTTGAATCATATCTGCAATGTGATGCTTCTTTACTCGCCACCGCTCCATTAAACAATTCGGCATATCCCAAGTACCATGGGAATCGATGTTATGCGAAACATGCGGAGGTAAGGTGACTGTGTTAGAACATTTTAAATGCGAATGCATTTCATAGTCGGGCTATGTCAGGCATCCGGCGTTGGCGTTGTGCGGCGTTGTCCGCGGAGGAGGAGGATAGGTTGAGGAGGTGTGCGCGCCGGCAGGTGTTAGATGTGAAGCATCTTATGGCGAAGCTTAATCCGGTGGTGGTGGTGTGCGGCGTGACCACCCTTACTGCGCATGCGCAAACCCTTTCAAAAAAATAAAAAAACCTCCTCTCTCCCTCTCTCTCTCCTCTAGGCACCCCTCCCCGCGGCAACCACACCCTCACTGCGCATGCGCCTCCCCTCCTCTCTCCCCTGCTACGCTCCCCCCTCTCTCCTCTAGGCATCCCTGCCCGCGCCGTCCACACTCCCCACTGCGCATGCGCGTCCCACCTCTCTCTCCTCTCCTACGCTCCCCCCCTCTCTTCTCTAGGCATCTCTGCCCGCAGCGTCCACACTCCCACTGCGCATACGCGCCCCCCCCTCTCTCCTCTCCTACGCTCCCCCCCTCTCCCTCTCTCGACTCGCGAGGCCGACACAGGCAGCGTCTGCTAGCGAGTTTGCTAGCAGACGCTGCCTGTGACTGCTAGCGTCTGCTGATCGCTAGAGAGCAACGTCTGCTAACCGACTGCTCGCGCTGCACAACCGTTCACTGGCCACCCCGTATATATGGCAATGGATCTTGACCTCCAAGGTGGTGCCGGTGGGAGATATCTCCTGTGCGTTGTCGAACAATAAAAATTCGCAGCGTGCGCCTTAACTAAAAGCGGACTGCGAGTCTCTGTGTCCAGTCGGAGTCTTCTCTCTCCCATTGCACATTAGCAGCGATTGGTATGTTCCAGTAGGAAACACCGCTCCATCGCTGCTTGCTTTACGCATCCCCAGTTTTAAATGCGAATGCATTTCTTAGTCGGGCTATGTCAGGTATCCGGCGTTGGCGTTGTCCGCGGTGGCCTCGGCAGGTGTTATAGTGAGTGGAGAGGAGGAGCGCGCTCTGGTGCGTGAGGGCGCTCGCATCGCGGGAGCTCGGCGGAGCTATATATGAAAAAAAAATTTTTTTTAATAAAAAAAGAAAAAAAAGAAGAAAAAGAACGAAAGAAAATTAAGACAAAAATTTAAAAAAAATAAAAAAGAAAAAAAAACAGAAAAAAAAGCAAAAAAAAAAAACAGGCGCTGCGCCGTGCTCCCGACCAGGCTGCAGAAATTTGGCGCTTTTTCCTTCTTCGAAACACAACCACCATATATAAATGGAGTGAAGCGCGCGCGAAATGCATTCGCATTTCCTCACGATTCCCTTCGGGGAGGTGGGGGGCATTTTTTTATTGAGCGAAACATTACGAAATGACGCTTAAGATATGTACAAATGTACGCACAGACTTATGTTGAACAGTCGCCTATGTTTCATATTACCAGTTGTTTACAGTTTCGTAACGATGCCAACAGAAACATGGTCATTACCAACACCAGAAGCGGTAAGCTGATATGTAGCGCTTGCGCTTGCGTGAATGGTAGCCCAGGATAGTGCTACGTAAACCAACTACAGTGGATGGTGCATAAGTATACGACTGACGTTAACCCAACATGACTGCGTCATCGTAGGAGTACATATGTAAATTTTTTAAAACTAGATAGCCAGCACTGCAAACAAAATTGACGTTTCACCAACGTCACACCTGCATAGGGTCTTTTTTCAAAGCAGTTCCGAGACCTGACTTGGCTCTGTGGTAGAATACTTGATTGCCACGCGGATTGCTTGGGTTCGATTCCTGCTGGAGCTCTGATTTCTTTGCATTCGTCACGTCAACGCTGCTGTTGTCAGTTTTACTTAACACTCTTGCATTTGAATTACCAATGTCTGTCCTCGCGGTTGCTCGGTAGATAAAAATTGTCAAATACCTGCGGCGCATACCCGCATACTGTGGTCTGTGGTATACGGGTACGAGCCACACGTGTCAAGAGAAATGAGTTTGACGATAGACGCGACGGGATTTTCCCGTTATTTAAGTCACGACCAGCCAGACATATTCGTCAAATCCTCTTACCCTCCCATACTAACTTACGATAGATACGTAGATAGAAACGCCAAAGTGCTTGCAGTAGGCAAAGAAATGCTTCGCATTTAAAATGAAGGAGGCAACAGTTAGCCCAACAAATAGCCGACGACGTTAGATGAGCTGAGACACTCTTCCCTACATGCCGAAGGGAACTGAAACAGGGCATGTAGGGAATTAATAATAATAATAATAATAATAATAATATTAAGAAGAAGAAGAAACACATTAGCGTAATTTTATTCAAGCCACTAAACGTATTCCAACATAATGTCTATTTAAAAACTAGCAGTTGTTCCGTGTACCAATACAGCCGATGAGCGAAGCTCCTTAGAAATGGGACGCAAACGACTATGCGCCTGATCTCGCTGCTGGCTTTCATGTGGGGAGAGCGTCTGCTGCGCTCGGTGGCGGGAATGACTGAGCGAGTGAGTGAGACAGGTGAGAGAGGGGTGCGAGCGGTGATGCGGCGGGGAGCTTCGACGGCGGCGACGGAACGACGCGCGTGGCGTTTGGCGCGCGCGGCGTTTCATTGACTATTCATGTTCTGTGAGCAGCCCTAACTAACCTCAGGTGGGAATTTTACCGTCGTTTTATTAACGCGAGGTGTTTTTTTGTGCCGCACGTCTTGTTTGCGCCGCACACGCGGAGAGCGCCTGGTGCGCTCGGTGGCGGGAACGCATGTTCGCCGGTTGGAGGGGAGAGTGCAGAGACAAAGAAAGAGGGAGACAGTTGGGAGAGGGGTGCGAGCGCTGATGCGGCGGGGAGCTTCGACGGCGGCGACCGCGTCGGCGGGGTGCAGGCCTAAGGAGCTTCGCTCCTAATAAATACTCGAACAATGTGACATACATGCCAAATTGATAGGGTCAGGTAAACACAGCTGTCTGGTCGGCTCCAAAATTCCAACTTCTGTTATTTTAACAACACTTATTTCCTTTCTTTCTGTTTCTCACTTTCTTGCTCTTTATATTTGTAATGTTTTGTTTTTTTTACATTATTTTTTGCAATATGTTAGTAAGCAACAGTGTAGTTACCATTGATAGGCAACATACGTTTTTTTGGCCAATCCTTCAGAGTTTGTATGTGCCACAGTCTCCAGGCTACAAACAAACAAAATAAGCTGCATTACGACGCAGTTATCCGACAACGTTAGTGGAGTTGTAAAACCCTTTCCTACATGCCCGGTTTCAGGCTGGGCAGCGCTTTCTTTCTTTCTTTCTTTCTTTCTTTCTTTCTTTCTTTCCTTCTTTCTTTCTTTCTTTCTTTCTTTCTTTCTTTCTTTCTTTCTTTCTTTCTTTCTTTCTTTCACTGCTCATTAGCAACGATTTTGCTGTGGGAAACACCAGCGCACAGCGCATGCTTCGCCCTTACCCAGGTTTCATGTTCGTGGAGCTGAAACACTCTTTCCTACATGCTTCACCCCTCCCCATTTTTTTTCTAAATGGTGTAGATCATTCTACGACCTACCTAACACTTCCGCGACTCTTGGTGGTCGTATAATAAAGTTTGACAGAAGGCGACCAATCCACAATGGTCACCTAGCTTGGTCTGAAAGTGAGCGCATTGTGCTTGTTGTTGACTAACATGTTACGATCTGACTGCAGACGCAAGACCAATGAATGAATACATTGCCCAGAATAAGGTCGTATTCGTAAGTGCATTTTGTATATACTGAATCTGGCCTTATGAGAGTGCTGTGTATTCGATCCCGCAGTAGCGTTCAGACGTCTTTCCGTCTACTCTCATTTCCATTTACCTCATGATTGACGCATTTCGATTAAGAACTACAAACTTAAACTTCAGAACTTCAGCATGCGCTTAGTGGATATAGCCAGAGAGAGCCGGCTATGACGATTTGCCCCGGTCTGTCTACGCTGCCAAGCGAGTTTTGGCAAATCATCACGCGCTTACTTCCGCAGTCCATTCAGTGGCTTATTGTAGA
The DNA here is from genome assembly GCA_030522465.1 of Rhipicephalus appendiculatus. Lineage (NCBI taxonomy): Eukaryota > Metazoa > Arthropoda > Arachnida > Ixodida > Ixodidae > Rhipicephalus > Rhipicephalus appendiculatus. The sequence goes on along the minus strand of JALIZH010017131.1, from coordinate 17,426 downwards.
GTAGCACCCAGACCACGCTTGCTAGCGTGAAGAGCGGTCTCCGCATGTCGCTCATGGATTCCAGGGAATATCTCACGAGATATTCCCTGGAAACAGGTGATACAGACCCTACTGCCACTGTTACCTGCCGTGACGCACCATGTCAACAGCACTGTTTGGAACTGAATGTTAATTACACCGAAAAAAAAAACGGTAATGTTGACTTTCGTTAGCTGTTACTTAGCGCGGTTTTTACATCACCACATATATAAGCGCATCTACTCTTTATCGAAAACGAAGGCGCATTTATACTGCACATATATTTTGTCGTGGTGATCGTTAGCGTTCATCAAACATAACAGCAAATAACAGTGGTTTCCTGTTCAATATGGTCCATGTGTTATTAAGGGTTACACCTGATTTGCCCGAGCACGCGATTGTCACCCTGTTCTTTAGATTCTCGCAGAACGCAAACAAGGCAGGGCGGTCAGGTGCTAAGCGGCAGGTTAGAGTCGACCATCATTCTAACCAGGCTACTGCAGTCTATGGTATTTCCTATTACTGATTATATCCACCATCATCGGATCGTGCGGGTTGCGAGATAAGTGATTTGACTGAAATATGACAAATGGGGAGTCACACCATGCCTTGCTATCTTTATTTGTAAAATACCACAATTTCCTGATCAGTTCGCTTCGTAACTCTGTATTTGGTTAATTGTTTAAAGGACGCATCTCGGAAAAGCGTAGACCGTTGCCCTTGACAAACGAAAAATTTTATTTCAAGTGAAATATCAAACGAGTTGTTTTTAATATTTCCGGTCGAAATTGCGCCGCTTGCTGACGAGTAAAGTGTACAAATACTTTTCAACAACAGATAGCTGTTCCTTCTAATGGAATTATTGAAGGCAAATTATATGGCACTGATTGTTGTGGCACCGTCTCTGTTGTAGATACATCAAAAGCCTTAACTGGGCTATATTGTTTAGCATGCGGCTGTACTGGTAATTACGAGTCTGGGCGCCGCCTGAGAAATGGGAAATGCGTGGAGCTTGTCCCCGGCCACCCTTGACCTCACCATAGACATTCAACGAAGTTTTATCTCACTTTCTCTCACTCTCTTCTTCTGTAGTTGTGGGAGGGTTCACCTTAGGCATACTCATTACTTGTTCAGCCAACGTTAATCAGTAGACACATCGACAAGGCAGCGGCAAGTTGATGCATGCACAATCAAGACAGGGGCAAGAAAGTAACTTTGTCATATGCACAGGAGGACGAGGAGGAAGGAAAGGAATGAAAGGCAGGGAGGTCAACCAGACTCGCGTCCGGTTTGCTACCCTACACTGGGGGGAAGGGATGACGGCATAAAGAGAAAGAAAAAAGAAGAGGGAAGAAAGCACCGTCACGTTACATGTGGGTGATTCCACGACAGATCGAACAAGCATGTCCGGTCGATATCTTTGTTTTGTCAGGGTTTTTTATTTGTTATATGGACACATTCAAAGTGCATGGAACCGAAAATTTTATGTCCGAAAAACGCTCCCAGCGCGCCAGAAAAAATATTTGAAGGTGGCGGCGCGGGTGTCCCGTTTTTGCTCACCGCAATATTTCTGGATTTCACGGCCGAATTTAACGCGAAATATAAACCTTCCGTCGAAAATTTTTTCGGTTGGTTTTAATACGCAATACTGTGAACTATATCCACGCTTTCTTGATGCTATCCTCAAAAGGGAAAAAAAATGTGCAAAAATGACAAGCACGATCCAAATAAAAAAAAATCCTTGCAATATTTCTGCGAAAGATCGTTTTCCTACAAAGAGCGTAAAAAAATAGTTTCAAAAGCGAGTTTTAAAACAAATCCTGTTTTCAAAAATAAAATAGGAAAAAAACTCCGGTCCCAGTTTTGACAAAACTTTTTTATCGAAGAGTGCTTACGTCAGTCAATACATGGTTTCAATATCGTATGTCCTCATTTTCTTTTTTAACGAGCTATAACGGGCCAAAATGATCCTTGCTGTGTGTTCTCACTTCAGTCCCTTTGATTATTGTTATCAGCTTGAATTGTGCGTAAATCTACTGTACTAATTATTTTGCTGCAGTGAAACTTCACTCTTGTGGCCTGTCTTCAGGAAAAATGTATTCTGAGATTTTATTTGTGTCTAGCGTGTGCGGGGGTGGGCTGCTTCTAGTCTTTATAGGGCTAACGCGTGCATAGTTTGCAACCTACAATTTCGCCTACAAGCATCAGAAGAAAGGTGGGTGCATCTGTTCAAGATATGAATCGCTTCTTTCTCAAGAAATGCCTGGTCTGCCTCATCGCGGTTCTCGAATGCGGACAGGTTTTCCATGAGACGCGTAAGGCAATGCCAGCAGACTTCTATCGCGAAAACTCTCAGCCTATGGCAGTGACCTCCGCAGGTAGGCAACAATAAAAACAGTATTGAAAGAAAAAAAATATTTTCGCAACGAGAATGTTTTTCTCAACCCGGCCACGGGGCGTTCGTTCCATATTATAGTAATGGCGAGCTAATAAATCAAGAACACTGGCATACAATGTAAAACATGTTCTTTTTATATCGTTCTTATCAGCCACAATCCGTATGGTTATGAAACCATAGTGAGTAGCGCAAGTATACAGGACACACAGCAAGGAACAGACGAGCACGGGCTCAATGCCCGTCTGTTCCTTCCTGTGTCCTGTCTAGTGGCGCTACTCACGATGGTTTCTATGTCAAAACACCAACTCTCCCAACAGTCAACTCTTTCAAAGTTTATTTACATGTGGTTATACACGGTACCGACGATATGGCTCCTTAGAATATTAGCGTAATTGGGACAGTTATGTTTTTTTTTTGTCGATATGAGAGGCGAACTTGATGACACGAATGTCTCGCAGAATGACCTTTTAGAAGGCCTACGTACAGGACTTCCTAGTGGGCGTGAATATCTACCGCACTAATTTTGGATAGCCCAACGTTCAGAAGGAAAGAAAGAAAGGAAAACCGAAAGCCCGACATTTATTTCGTACGAGTGCGTGAACGTCGATTAGGTGCGACGGATGCTGCGTCGAATCGCACATCGGGGCTGTTCCATGGAAGAAAAGGTGGCGCCTCTCGCTATTATTTCCGCGCAGTGCTGTGCAATGTTGCACGTTCTCATGAAAGTATCTTGTTTTCGTAACAAAGCGATATTATAAAACATAGAACGTTGACTACTGTTTAGGTGTCCACAATTAAAACCTAGATTAAGCTCGATGCGTGAGTTCTGTAAGCAGGTAAGCATACAGTTCTCTAAGCATACTTTATCTCAGAGCTCCCAAAGTATAGGAAAGCAATGCCTGCTAGGGCTTAAAATGACAATGTTCATGAAATAGTAGACTAACTCCGCGCATCTTCTTCGACTTATACAGACATTTGATACGGTCTTTTAAACCTCTAGGAATGCCCCGTGAAGTTAACACGGTTAAAGCTCAATTCACCCTCATTGAGCAAGCCGGCGAGTTGACACAACGGCTCAAGCTATCGCAGTGACACTGTTTTGCCGGTGAGTCGAATATTGCGCCGTAAGTAGGGAAAAAATACCACCACTTAATCATCACCAAAGTGCGTTAAAATATTTTGCACGTAATTTAGAATTCAGACAGCTGGAGATTCATACAACATTGGCTTTTGCAGTATTGAAGTGATGTCACCGCAGCGTAATATAGTCCAGCTTTTAGTGCACGGAACTGCCAACGCAGTCGCGCGCTGGTGGGCACGAGGCGACCGCACAGAGTCGCAATGAACGAGCCTGGAATGTACTCTGATTGTGTCCTATGCAATGGGCTGATCGCGCTAAGCAGATTTAAAACCACTCGGCGTCGATCAGGGCGGGATTACCGGGCAGGTCACATTACGGTTGCCGTTCGGCGCCTGTCACGCTGACGTAGGGAGAGTTTGGCACGTTGGCCAACCGCCACGCGTCGAGGCCATTGAGGAGCGGTATATAAGGGGCGCGATGTGGCTGCGCGGAAAAGGTATCCGTGGCCCGGCGCACGGTACAGGTGAGCGGGGCATCGTTGAGAGCAATTTGTTCTGATTTCGTGAAGTGTTAACAAAGCCGTTATTGAGTTGTGGACGTGCCGATTTTCGCAATGCTTTGTGTGTTTCAAATGTACATACTCTCCATTTGCAAATACAAGTTCGCGTAACTTAGTGAGTGGAGGTGCTGTAAACCCAAGGCCCTTGTGTTAACCCTAAAGGTTTAAGGAAGGCTTGCAAGACCCGCCGTGGTAGCTAAGCACGTAGGATGTCGTGCTGCTAAGCCCGAGCGCGTGGGTTCGATCCCTGGCCTGAACGGCCGCATTTCTATGGGGGGCGAGATGCAAAGACCCCCGTGGCTTAAATGTGGGTCCGCGACACTAGTGAAGCCACCTATTGGCAGACTTCTATATTTACGCCATTTATCTGTAAAAATACGCAGCGTGGAAGTAAAGCTTTGATCTGATTTGTTTTAAAGACCCCCAGCTAGCTGGTGCAAATCAACCCGGATTCTCAAAGTATGGCGTGCCTCATAGCCATATCGTGGTTTTGGCACGTTAAACATAAAAAAATTACTAGCATTAAAGTCTGCAAGAAGTAATATGGAAATTGTTAGTTTAATACTGAAAAGCGTAAATGTGCACGAACAGAACTGTGCTTTCAATAACAAAGCCTGGTTGTACTTATGACTGCCTTGGTTGGCATGAAACATGAAGTGGTCAATTTTATTCAAAACTGATGATAAAAAAGGACTACCGAAGAAAGAAGGTTGTAGGTTGATCATAACGCTGCGTCTGTCTAAAAATAGAATGTCGTTATGTTCTATCAGTGACGAAAGTGACTATAAAAATTGGGGGGACCCTTAAGCTTCGCCTTCAAGAGTTGAACGCGATAGCGATAGCCCGTCCCTACTGCGTACTTCAATCACTTAGTGCATACTATGTAATGGGTATGGTTTAAACCAGGAGAAATTATGCGCGGCAAATGTGGGAAATGTTTTCGAACTTGCTATGCACCCACTACGTGGTGTTAAGGGAATACGCGCAGTAAGGTGTGTGCCGTTCGTAATGGGTGGCTGGCTTTAAACTATGGAATCGTTATGATAGTCACATATTCTGACGCCCGATGCCAATTTACGCATGTACCACGCAATATTTCTGGGATATTACATGTTATATTGCGACGCCTATATAAAGGACGCTTGCGTTTGCGAAGCATGGAAGTTATTTTCACTGCATTTCCAAGCAGAGGAAGTTATTTTCACAGTATGTTCAAGCAGAGGCATGGCTGTCACTTCAGACCACAGTGGGCACTCTGGAAACTTAACTCCTCAATTGTGAGCGACCAGGAGTTCACTGCTCGCGTCCGCGTAGCACTGAGGAGCTGTTTGTCGGCTGACATGCCTTTGTTTGCCTCTTGGGAATTTTTCAAACAAGAAGTTCGGGCAATAGCTATAGAAATGGGATCTGCGAGGGGCTTTTACAGAAAATTAGAACAAAAGATGCTAAAGCAAAATCTTCATAACCTCTATGAATTTGAGTGTGAGGCGCCTGGTTCTTATACAGACGAAATTGCTAATGCCAAGAACGCACTGCAGAGGTACGACGCTTTGCGTTACAGAGGTGCCCGTGTTCGATCACGCAATACCCGTACTTTGCATTCAGAGGAACCCACACGTCAAGCGTTGCTCGATGAACACCGCAACGCAAAAGCCAAATTTATACCAGATCTTTATTCGAAAGGGTTATTGGTCACTAATTCAGGTGAAATCATGTCAGAATTTGAAAATTATTACAAAGAATTGTTCAGCGCCTCTTCTGAAAACGAAAACGAAGATCTGGTAGCGCAGTTCTTGTCATTTGTGACTCCTCTAACTGACGAGGAATGTGAATCTATTAGTGGGCCAATCACTATACAAGAAATAGATCTTGCCATTGCACAATTACCATTGTCAAAAACGCCAGGACCTGATGGATTGTCGGGCGAGTTTTATAAAACATTTAAATCATTACTGTGTCCTGTACTGCTCGACATTTTTAAGCAGAGTTTTGATCTGGAGACGCTTCCTCGATCTTTTACTAAAAGCCACACCGTTCTAATTCCAAAATACTCAGACAGAGAAAAACTCCGTCATGTTGACGGCTACAGACCAATTACATTGTGCAATGTTGACTATAAAATTTTTGCCAAAGTGCTTTCGAACAGACTTCAATTTGCAATGTCGATTCTTATTGGTGCCCATCAGACTTGCGGTCTAAAAGGTCGCTCAATACAGACGAACATACACGTCGCTCGCACAGTATTGGAACATTGTTCATACTCACACGAGCAACTGGCAATGCTACAAGTAGACTTAGCGAAGGCGTTTGACCGGGTTCGTCATTCTTTTCTGTTTTCTCTTCTCGAACATGCCAACGTTGGGTCCACTATATTTAAAGGCGTAAAACTATGCTACAATGATTGTTTGACCCGTTCGATTGTTAATGGTCAGCTGTCAAAACCTGTGTTCCTTAACTCATCTGTGAAACAAGGCTGTCCGTTGTCGCCAATGCTTTTTGCTCTTTACTTGGAGCCACTGTGCTTAAACGTGATTCGATCTACCAACGTCCACGGTTTCAGTGTTTATGGGCATGAGGTAAAAGTATTGGCGTATGCGGATGACCTAGCGTTCTTTTGCACAGATCTTTCCAGTATAAAAACGGTGGTGTCAACAATCCGGGAATTCGGAACAATTTCAGGGGCACGAATGAACTTTGCAAAAAGTTTGGGACTGTGGTTTGGCCCATGGACCTATAAACCAACCCATTTCGAGGGTATTGAATGGTCTTGTGTGCCACCAAAATACCTAGGCGTTCCTTTAGATGCATACAGATCAAGCGCACATTACTGGAAAGAACGTGTACCCACCCTAAAGCGTTATGCCCAGACGTTTATTCCGCATAACCTCTCTATCTTTGGCAGAGCTAAGGCATGCAATCTGTTTCTGGCAACAAAAATATTCTACGTACTGCAAATAATTTATTGTTCCAGGGTTTACATTCAGAAGTTTCACCGAATATTTGCTACCTTCATTTGGTCATCAACCTATGAACCAATGAGGCGTGACAATGTTTTTAGACCAGTTTGCGCAGGTGGTCTCGGGTTGGTTCAACTCTTTATTAGACAGCTGGTATCACGTCTTTTCTATTTTCGCGACTGTGCCCATCCGCTGCTTCGAACTTTCTTGCAAGTGAATTTAGCCGATGTTTTACCAAATTTAGTGGTATCTACTAATATTGTATCGCCTCCCTATTTGCAAGGTTTCATGCGTGAAGTATACGAATCAGTGCGCTTTCTCACAGCAAGATTCTCCAATGATTATTTGTTCTCTAGCGCAAGAAAAGATCTGTATAACGATCTATTAGATATGTTATTTCCGGCCCCACTGTACCGCTCACTATATGCTGGATTGTCTGGTCATGACGTGCTAGTACGTGTGAAGAAAATGCCTATTTCACCAATAACGAAGACATTTTTCTACAAAGTGCACACAGAAACACTGCTTGTAAAAACCTGGTTAAGCACCAAAGGTATCTTTGTATCCTCAATTAATTGCCGCCTCTGTGAAGTTCCAGAAACAATAGAACATTGTTTCATTAGTTGTAAGGACGCCATCCTCTTTTGGGACGTCCTGCAGAGGGCTTTTAAAAAGCAACTTGATTTAAATTCTCACACCATACGTTATCTGGTACCACCCAAACCCAATGCTAAACCCAATGCTATGCCAGTCGACATGCTGTTGTTAATGGGCATGCACAGTTTATGGAAAACTCGCATGTTAGACAGGCATGCGGAATCAATGGTGTCTTCGCGGTCACATTTCGTGCAAATGACTGTACAGCTAAAAGACTTCTATGAAGAACTACAGTTTCGGCCGGACTGGTATCCACAGTTCATAGAATGCACTGCTCAAATACCCTTTTAGAACAAGGTGTTGCGGGAAATTTGTTTTGTAATGCCTATTGTACATTTGTGGAGGAAGCCTTAAGTTTTTTGGACGCTATGTGTATACATGAACCTCATTTGTAATAAATACCATGTAAGAGGAAAAAAAAAGCAGAGGCATGGCTGTGTGGTAGAACACCTGCTTGCCACGCAGACGACCCGTGTTCGATCCTCACTCGGACCCGAAAATTTTTATTATTTATTTTATTTGCATCTTTCTCGATTTTTCGGTCACGGACAAGATGGTAATTTTTCGGTCACGGACAAGATGATTTTTCGCTCACAACCAACGACGCCGACGCCTACGCCGGAATTTCTGCGAAACGAGCTCTTTAACGCTGTCGCGTTAATAATTTCTGCAGTTTTGAGTGCCAAAACCGCGATATGATTATAAGGCATGCCACAGTTGAGGACTCCTAAAATTTCGACCACCTGGGGTTTTTTTAACGTGTATCAAAATGTAAGTAAACGGGCCTCCAGCATTTCGCCTCCATTGAAATGCGATCGCTGCCGGCGGGATCGCAAATGCGACTTTCGGGTTAGGATCCGAGCACGGTAGCCATTTTACTACCACGGCTACAGGAACGAAAGCTAGTCAAGAGTGCAGTAGACGCTATAATTGAGCGCATTACTATTCATCTGAACCATTTTCAGCATTTTAATATTCTCCTTATATGTATAATCCCAACGCCGCGCGCAGAGTCCTTGTCTACCTTCTTGTCTAATGCACTTTTTTTTTCATCCCTGTAGAGTACTGCAGGGCTGAAACAAAGTATTTAAGCATGAAGGTTGATATGGGCTGTAAATCCTTTAATTTATGCAAGAGGAATCGGACTTTTTTAGAAGCAGTTATTAGAATTGACCATCATGGCTAAGTGAAAATTGTCGATTGCGAATATTGACTATCCAATGTTCTGCTTGTCCATTGCCGACCCTATTAAACCACTTGGATGTGCAACCTCGAAATAGACTGACCCTTAACTTCGCTGCAAAATTTTCGTGATTGTTCTGAGAAAGAATTTGCTGATGATGACGAATGGCTAAGTCACTATATATATTTTGTAATGAAAGTTATTATGGTTTGTACTGATTTTGAAGTCACCCCACGCGTGTAATTTTACATTTGTTTGTATTCCTACCTTTACATGCAATACATTAAATTATTGCTCCAGCGTAACAGATACTTCACCTTTTTCTACATTTTTTTGTATTGTGCTATAAGTGCGGACCCGCACATATCATTGACATAATGCGGACTTGGCTCGATTTTTGTTTGTCCACTTTAATGAAAGGGTTATTAGTTAGCCTGTACTGGAATGTGAATGGGTTTATCTATTATTCGCATAAATGAGGACATGATGTTTAATTCCATCCATCAGGTGGCGTATTAATCAGATAGCATCAATTGTTCTGCAAACACTCTTCTTCCTTTCCTCATTTGGTCGCTTTGGGATTATTGGAAACGTTTTAAGTTTATCGAGAAAATGTCAATTCCTGAAACAATGTCGCTTATGAGTCTCTCAAAGAATAGAGTATCTACAACACTACCCTGTGGAAATCTCTAAGTGAACACACTACTTCATCGCTGGAAACATCAAGCAGGACAGACTGTTTCCGGTTGGTGAGCTACGAAGACATCCATTTTTTTTAGCATTGGGCTGACGGACGTCAGGCAGCTAGATGAAGAATATACGGCAGACGCAATCTAGTGTTTTTATATAATGTAGCATTGTATTTCGGCACGCATATCTATCTTTAATTGCTCATTCATGAATAGTGGCCATGAGATGGGTGGTGTTCGACAGACATTTTTTCTGTAACCATGCTGAACATGCTGAATGCTGAAGACATTTCAAGATATCTTTCTTTTGTAAAGTGTATTACAAAACGCACGATCATGCGCTGGAAAACTTTGATGGACTTGAAGTTATCAAGATGGCCAGGTGAGTTCCACTTTTAAGCGAGCAGTTTTTGTTACAAAAGGATGAACACGTTCCCAATGCCAGTCAGTTCGATATCTGGTGATTCTTTCCTGAAACGCGGTTCATAGGTGCGTATGAGTACAGCGCACTGTAAGAAACACACAGAACAAACGCAGATCAGACGTTTTTGGATTAGTAGGCTATTCCTTGCTTTGTACCCTACTAAAAACCACCCGATAAAAGAATGTTTCATAGAGCCAGCAATCAAATAGATCGCCTTCAATATCATCCTGTCCTACATTGCGCACGCTCACAAACTACGAAGACATAATACCCGAAAAAATCACCAAGAAAGTGAAAGAGGAAAGGAGAGGGAGGCGACGGGAGGTTATCATGCGTAAGTACCGGCTTGGCTACCCTGTGCTGTGGAAAATTATACAAAGAATAAAGGCTGGTTCAGACAGAGAGAAGGTGTAGAAACCGAAAACACCCATTAATAAGGTGATACAACGCGGTTTACTCACAATACTGTCACGGGGAGCCGTGACGTGGACGAGGGCAGCAGTCGGTGTGTCCAAGATGAAACCATTTGGCCGCACTTGTGGCCGGGAAACAGAAAGTCAAACTACAGCAAACAATGCACGCTCTACAATGATATCAGCGAACAGAGCGTCGGTGGTCGATAAAACTGATCCGCGGCAAAGCGCGTAGGCATTTATACATGCATGCGGCATCGAACATTCGAGCGATATCGCTGGCGGCTGATTTTGTTCGAGAATAAACTCAGCTGTTCGCGTTTGCATGCTCAAGCCTAACAGATGATCCTAAAATAATCCGGAATGCTCGCAGACATTCTGGCGTGGTTTGCACAAGGAAGTATCTACACGTGAAATGGGCCGGTAACATAAAGCATAGAAAAAAATGATGTTTGTGTGGCAATATGTCCCACAACGGACGCCTAGAATGTTGCAGAAGTACGCTTAAAACTAAAGTCCTTAACCACATTTAGAGCACGTTCTCAGGGCACTTTGTTTCCGTCAAGAGGCGATGACACAGTAAGTTTATGACGCACATTACATTTCGTAATGTAAGAAGGAATGTTAGAGGGTTCCCTCAATAACCTCTGAAACCACAAAGGAACTTCGAAGAACGCGTTATTATCCTCTTAAATTTCATGCCTTTACGGCGCGATTCCTGACGCCAGCCAGGCTGTTCCAAGTGTCGTCACGAAGAAATAAGCTCTCGATTGGTCGACATACGAAGAATATAACTAGTGCATTATCTCCTACTATGCTTTGTCATGCAGTCGCACTGCCGCCCAGCATTGTCTCGCATGACTACCATGAGCGATCAACTGATTTCACTTCGTTTTGTGCGCTTTCGACAGCGCAAGGTGAGATAAGCGTGCAGCCGAAAAGCGCGATAGCTTGGTAGGCTCAAGCGCTTACTGCTGACATTGTCCATGGGTTTTATAGAGAAATAACTGGCGAGCAAAACACAGTGCCTGTATGAAGGTAGTGAAGGCGTGAAAAAAAAAAAACTATCTCGTTTTTCAACTCAGAGTGGTTTAGGGGCTCGTTAACAAAGAAGGATTCAGTTAGATATAGCACTAAGCTGCATCAATTTTAGATTAATATCAGTGTGGTGCCTCTGAAACTATAGGCCTTCTTGTAAAGTTCAGCCACTTAGCTGGCAGAGATGTACGTTAGAAGCGAATATTAGCGCTAATGTTGTTAAAAATTGACGACAGAATTGAAGTTGGGCATTGTAGAGTCCGTAATCTACGCAAGTTGTTAGAGCTCGGGTCATTTAAAGCGCCAATAAGTAAACGTAGCTCTTTTATTTCATAAAAATATATGTTAAGTTCATTCAGAAAAATCTTCCTTCCATTATTAAATTCAATGTGCCATAGCCTTTACCTACCAAAAAAGGTCTTCTCGAAATGCGGTGGAGAAAACCTCAATATTTATTTGTTGAATGTGATAAGCGTGACATTTTCTTTACTTGAAATGCAGATATTGCTAAATTTATGTGAATCCGACAGCAGTGGTTAGCCTAGTTTAATCAAATAAAATAACGATATAATGGATTCCATTATGAGTTTTGTGTGAATAATATTAGAGCAATTTCAGAATGATTGGCAACATTATAGGATGCACTACATTTATAGCGTTGCAGACTTACTAGGTACAGCCCCACGTCGTGTCGGAACTTCAGTATTGTGTAGGAGCTCAAGAATGTTTCAGCAGAGTTTCCTAGGTAGAAAAGAGACAAAAAATAGTCCATGTAGTTGAAAAAACTAGCTGAAAAATAGCCAGCCAATGTAACCCAAAGCCCGCAAAGGTAGCCAATAGTAGCGGCGCCACGTGTGCAGAAATCCCTCCATCCGTGAGAAGCGCGAAAGAAACAGGGACGAAGAAGGGATACACGTAGGACAGGCGCTTTCTAAGACTAAGACTAGTTGTCAGAAAGCGCCTGATGATGATGATGATGATGATGATGATGATTCCCGGAATAATGGCACAACTTACTACGGGGGGATGTGCCACGAAACGTGCGGCAGTAGAATTTGCGAAAAATAAATAGAGCAAAAAATGAAGAGAGGGGGCAGGATATGTGAAACATATCCTGCCCCCTCTCTTAATTTTTTGCTCTACTGCTCCAAACGAGATAATCTAGAGGTAAGCAAAAATATTTGTCATAATTTTGGTGTCTTTTTTGCAATGCTAATTAAACTAATGTCAAACAATTGAAGTGCGTGTATCTCTTCTTCCTCGCTGTGTTTCTTTCGCGCTTCTCAAGGATGAACCGTTTCCAACCAGGCCAAATACCTGTGCTACTGGAAATCACTCCAGCGTTTCTATTTAAATGTCTAAATGCAAGCGCCTTTTGGTGTAAATGTAAATAACTACAGCAAGCACCCTTCAAAGTTGTCATTGCTGATATTAAATCGTAAATTCTTGTCTTTAGCAGTTATTTCGCTCACGATGATTGTGTTTCTTGCACAGTCACAGAAATTACACTCTCTTTTCTCGTTCTGCGCGAATTTTCTTAAAACGACTAAAGGTACGAGCCTTGCGTTGACAATGAAAATGAGTGCTGGATGACTGTGCTCAACATCACAGTTGCTGGGACTGAAGCATATTGTCAGGAGGTCGTGACGTGGACGAAGGTAATGTGTCCAAGATCAAATTCTTTATTTGGCCGAAGTTGTGGCCGGGAAACGGAAACTGCAGCAATACACACTGTATAAACCAGGGGTCTCAAACACACGGCCCTGCGGGCCGCATGCGGCCCGCTGACCTTTCGCTTTTGCGGCCCGCGGAGCGCACATGAAACTCTTCGTCCCATATCTTTTTTAATGACTTTGTGACTGTTCGTGAATTTGCTATATGGATGCCCGCATTATTTTCTCGCCTATCGGGATTAATAACGCTTTGTTCGGGTAAGCTACACAGACGTGACTGGTCTTGTACATTTTTTTTCGTAAGGCACCTAATGTTGGTCAGCTTGTCTAGTAACATAACCGAGAAACAAAAGCTCTATACTTCAGGGTCGGCGTCCACATTTTGGTCATTGTGAAGATCGGTATCGATATGTTTCTGGAGTCCTGATCTATATAGGAGAACTGACCCAATATATGATATATGGGAAAGGCCATATGAAATTGCAACGTTAAATGACATTTTGTGGACCCCACCCCGGTTTCCCACTTCTTTACTGTCCTGGCCCTTTGCGGGACTACATTTCGTGATGGCGGCCCGGTAGCTGATGTGAGTTTGAGACTACTGGTATAAACTGATAGCTGCGAACAGAGTCTCGGCCGCCGAAAAGCTTCGCTGGAACGCGCCGGCTTTTAAACATCACACATCAAACTTTCCATAGTTATCACTGGCGCTCACGCGAGCTCTGGAATAAATTTCACTTTTCGCGTTCTGCACGTAATCTTAACAAAATAATTTACAAACAACCACGAAGCTTCTCAAACGTTGCGGCGCGGGCCTGCGCAGAGCGTTGCTAAAAGTTTTTGGGGGTGAAACGCGAATACAGCAAAATAGAAACAAGAAACGCGGGTTACAATGTCTCTTTCTGATAAACCATCGTCACGATGCTTGAACCAGAACATGGGGGGAAAGCATGACAAAACTATGCACAGTGACCTGTCTTCAATGCTGCAACTTTCAGTCTTGAAGAAGGGCAGCCTTGAAAATTACATGTCCACTTGTCAGAGCATCAGCTCCAGCGACACCTCAGGTTTCAAGCAATTATGTCTTCAGACTTTCATCTTCCACTAAACTTCAACCCATTCCATATTAGTTACACACGGAGTAAACAATGCCACAGTCTATGAGAATGAAAAGCGTAGAATGCAACATAATGAATCACTATGGTACAGCTGAAAAAGCACTTCAAAAAATAAAGTTTGTCAACAAAGCTGTTCGCCTGTTTTTGATGTGTGAGGGCACTGTCTTTCAGCATAAGTACTATACAGCTTGGAACATCAACATATGGGGTTAACATGCACGCTACCCTGCGAATATCAATGATTGGGTCGTTAGGCATTTCGTGAAAAGATGTTACACTTGTCAAATGGCAGACATCCATTTTTACTCGCCACACCATAAAATTTAAAAACGGTCATGCAACATCCTAGCGGTGAAGTATTTTTTAAACAGGAACACGCGGAGCAGTTACAAATGAAATATAAAATTGAATCAACTTAGCATGATTAGCGCTGTAGCATAACAAAAAATGAGCACAGCACGCTTTTAAGTTACGCCTCTTGTGAAAATTACATCTATTATTTCGAAGTTGGATTAGTTAATTGGATGATGTATGCATTTGATCATGCAAATTATTCAGTTAGGTATGCACAACAGTTTAATATGCCTCCAGTATTATAACGGGCTTAATAATTTACTTCTTGTACATACAGACCAGAGACATACAGACAGAGAGAGCCAGCATAGCTGCTGGCTCTCTGAGATTTTGTGCCAAAATCTGAAGCGCCGCCACAGTCAACATACCTGAAAAAAAATTACAGTGCTTCAAAAAAAGGCCACGGCAATGCTCAATAACTGCCTCACATAACTGTTAATTGGGTCACTGATTACCTTTGCTGGGATTATTGCGATAATGATTCAGTGTGCTTCCCTCTTTACTGCTATAAGGCACTGACACCTGCCACCTCTGTTACCTGCCTGCTGTTACTACCGATAAAATGCAACTGCTAAACTGAAATGGCAAAAGAAAGTGTTTCTGCTGGAAGCTAGTTAACTCAAGTTTTATGAATTCTTTGGATCAACATTAGAACAAGACACTCGAGTAGCACAGCTAACATAAGCCCCGCAAAATCATGGCAAACGACTAGAGTTAATTCTGCGCAATATGAGCACCCATGCAGTTGCAACATTTTCTACCACAATAAAGCCCCCGCATAACAAATAGTTATTCTAACAAGGTGATTTTACAGTTCGAGAAATGAATTCATTGACACCACTTTCTGCAAATAAGACTTGTTTTCTTGTCAAATTCTTTAGTTATCATCTTATAGGTTCAAATCCTAGAGCTAAAGCTACCACAATGATGAGACAGCATAGCCTGGGCAATGTGGCCCTGGCTCCACATGCACGGGTGGCGGCAGTATGACGCAATCTACGTTGAGCGTGAATGAAAACGTCGGTATGAATTTAATGAAAGGGAATGTATTAGCACGTAGGCGAGCTTCGCGAGGCACACCTAACACGAAGCAATATGCTGAGTTATCACCCACATGCATCAACCACAGTATCACGGTAGTTTTAGCGCACAAAATGAACAAGGACGGAAAATAACTACACGGACACTACGCCCTTGTTTTCCGTCCTTGGTCCTTTTGTACGATAAAAAAAATAAAAAAATGGGCACATGAATTACAACCTTGCCCTAGCATACGCGCTTTAGACACGGTTGACGCTTGGAGCTAACAGGCGCCATCCACACCCAATTATTAAACCAAAATAGAGGTTCATCGCGAGCGGGGCACCAAATACCACTGCCAGCAGAGAAGCGCGCCGCCACAACTCTGTTCAAATCTCCCACCGAATCACATCCGCTCATGCGCACTCTGCTTTCAACTCCAAACAAAGAAAAGCTTGCCCGCACCTAACATCACACAACTCTGCCGTCATCCCGATAAAATAATACACACAAATATGCTCCCTACATAAACAAATGCTCACTTATCGTGAACTAGTTAAGAAAAACTTAGTTGACGGCGTTATTGTCGCGCTCATGCAGTTAACAAAGCGCTGACCGCAGCAACGTGACAGCCGTACATACCGTTTCACTTCGAGTGCTCCACGATATGTAACTGCTGGTCTCCCCTCCAGTGTAGTGCATCTTCGTAATAAGCAGCACTGGCAAAGCACACAGGACGAGGACAGAGCGCAGGCACAGTTCAAACAACAAAACACCGACTGCTAAAGTCGACCGATCGAGAGGCGACGCGCACAAACGCACGAAAACGGGAAAGTATTTTGAGTATTTCGCCAGCCCGTTGAGTCTCGTGGTACATAGAACTGTGAGCTGTCCCGCGCTCTGCGCACGCGCGGTGGTCCAGGCAGCCGAGGTTGCCTAGGCGACGAGACAAAGCGGCGCCGGCGGCCGGCATTCGGCGCTCAAGCCGCTCCAGCCCAACGTATGCCCCGGCCGTTGTTGGGTTGCGTGGCCGCAGCTTT
The DNA here is from genome assembly GCA_030522465.1 of Rhipicephalus appendiculatus. Classification (NCBI taxonomy): domain Eukaryota; kingdom Metazoa; phylum Arthropoda; class Arachnida; order Ixodida; family Ixodidae; genus Rhipicephalus; species Rhipicephalus appendiculatus. The sequence continues at coordinate 804 of JALIZH010017131.1, read as the reverse complement.
CTTTCTGCGGCAGTGTTCTGTTTCGTTAGGCTTTTTGAACAGTGTATTCGAATCGCAGTGAGCATTGCGACGATGCAGTAAGGACTGCACGGGCTGCATGTCACAGCGCACGAATGTAATATTCAAGCGCAAAACTTAGCGCAGCTTCACCGTCGTGAAGACTGGTGAAACAGCGGAGCTGATGGCTTTTGCTTAGCTTTAGGGTCTCATCTGCTAAGTACTGTTTTAGCTGTGGTACAGCGATGATAGTGTGATTCCACTAAACATTCCCTCAAACCCTCTCTGTGGCAGCTCTTTCTCAGAGACCGAAATTTTCCAGAACTCGCAAGCGCGGGTCGTATTCCCTTTGTTGCTGGGCGGTCGAACGTATCTCTTCCCTATGAGCCTTGTGCCGCTCCCGCGACGCCGCGTCCCTCCATCAAAACTCGTTGTCTTCGGCTATTCGATGTATCTCAGCTTCGGCTTCCTTTGCTCGAAACTCTGGGACGGCGCGTCCTCCGTGGGTCCATACTCTAGTTACTTGCCGTCGTCTTTCCGGTCGCGCCGCTTCGCTTCTTCATCCTCGCCACACGTCGCCGAACTTCGTAGCGCTCTGTGCCGACAGTGAACGCTTTTGTTACTGCTTTATTCACGCAGAACTTATTATAGCAGTAACAACTAAACGAAGCATAAACATGAAGCAAGCAGTGCTAGGGCTGCAAAATCAAGGTGTGTGACGCCTGGGGCGGGGAGCACTTTTGCCCCTCATCCCCCCTCCCATGGCTGACACCTGGCCCAGCGTAAGCGGATGGTGCCCAGTCGCAG
>JALIZH010017130.1:0-85712 GCA_030522465.1 Rhipicephalus appendiculatus | reverse complement strand
ACACAACACTCCTGGTGGAGAATGTAAGGGCTTTGTAAATAAATAAAAAAAATAAATAAATCTTTTTTCTATTTTGCGTCATAATACCTATTATTTGTTGTGACGGCGTTTATTTCGGGTTCAATGAAAAAGAAAAGAACAGCGAAACACATTAGTAATCCAAGTTTCGATGCCACGCCACGACCACTTCTAACGTCACATTTGTCCAAGCATAGGCTTGTGCGCTCAGCCGTAATTTCCACCCGCAATAGTTCTAGCGAACGCCACTACGCGCTGTTGTGGTCGGCAGAGATGCAGTGATTTTATTGCGGGATGGTCCGCCTCGGCGGATCAGCAGGCCCCGGAGACTCTCAAGTTCCAGCGATGATCGCAGAGGGCGAAAAAATCGACCACGGCGAGTTCCATCGAAATGCGCGTATAGTGGAACTACTGACTCCTCTTTTAGCGGTCGGATAAGTTAGTTCGGATTTTCCGTGTTAGGGGCGCTCAACGAGGCCAAATATTTCGTTTTAGAATGTGTCAAAAAATTGTTAGAAGCTTAGTTTCCGCGTCATTTTTCATAAAGATAGTAGGGATCGGTTTTAATGTTACTTCTAGAATTACTACAAGAGCTCGATTGTTTGAGAACAAGTATTGAGATTACACTGACGCTCGAAAAGCAGCAGCCCATTGGCATCGGTTGCGTTTCGGTCGGTTAATTCATTCAAATTGTACCGCGGTCGTTTTCTGTGATCGGCATCACGCAGCTCCGTTTCATATCGGCTTTGATATATCAATGCTAGTTTGTGTGTCAGACTTACCATTCCGCTACCTCAAGGCGAACGTGTCTAAAGCCTGTGAATCATGTCAGCTGCGGCGCTTCACCGACTTTATAAACGTCGGGCTGCACAGCTTCCAGCGTGAAAATTCAACGCCGGCAAATTGCTCGGAGACTACCTACGAAAACGGAATAACGATGCACAATGTGCGCGTGGGCACCGGTGAGTGAAAATGCACTGCTTTGCACTTGAACATAGCCTGTTTTTCTTTTTTTGCATGCGCTACGGTTTTTGTCAATTCATAAGGTTTTACGACTTGTCCAGCTGATGAGACGCACAGCTTGTGGGTTCTAATGACATTTTCTCAGAAGGGGCGGGGATACGGGGGGGGGGGGGGGCTCCAGCCCCCCCCCTTTCCCCCAAGAAACTCACTTATCCTGGGTGTCCCCCCCCCCCCCCCCTGGTAAAAAAATCCTGGCGCCGCCCCTGTTTCTCAGATCGCTTACTGCGTTCTCACATTTGTAGATAATATCTTTACTGCTTAACTTTGCCACATAGATCACAGCATAAGTTTTACCTGTTTCTGCACAAACGAGTCCGCTGCGAGAGATGCTCTTAAATTCAATGCATGGTAAAGCCAAGTGAACTTACAGTATGTATACGCATTTGAACATTTTCATAAGCAGGGACAGTTACATTTTCATATACCATATAGTTTATCCAGTTGGGCAATTAACTAGCTTTGTCCACTGATGGGCATCTCTAAAAACAAGTTCACAAACATATAGTTTTCGTGCAGTGTTCTCATATACATTCTTCTTAGACGTGAATCACAAATACATTCACTCTTCTACTATAGTAACCATGACTGCTTTTTCCTCTTTCAGCCCAACCACAGCCTCCAGGAACTGCTCATATCAGCAAACGCTTGGATGCTTTATCTCTGAACCTACCTCAGGTCAGCAGAGAATGTGTCATCACTGAAAGTAAACTCATGGGCCAAAATCCTCGCAAGGTATGGTTGTAGACACTTTAATTAATGAACCAATTTTTGTTTAAACATTTCTGTCTTACTCTTTCTCATGACTCGGTTTTTTTTTCTTTTCAGGAAACTGGACAAAAGAGGGATCATTGGTTTCCAAGTTACCCACATCAAATCGTAAGAAGCTCAACAGTTGCCGTAGTTACAACCCCATGGGCCACCAATATTTACGAGGCACACAAACGCAAGCCTTAGGTATACTGAAAAGCAGTGATATTGTACAGTATGTCGAAGCAGTACAAAATTGGGTGCACCAATTATTTTCTTGCTTCACGAATTACTCAATTTAGAGGAAATGTGCACGCTTCAAATTTTTTGGATAGTGCATGTGATGGGGTGCACATACTGTACCTCACTCTACGTGTCAAACTTTGCATAGAGTATCACATATAACTAGGTAGCAAATGGGCCAGTAGTAGTGCATATTTAGCAGCACTGCTTTTTCAATATAGATTGCTGTGAATGCGAAGACTGTTGCAAAGAATGGCAAGAACAGATACAGTAGTGCTGAAACGAAAAGTTACTGGTACCGCTTACTTGTTGGGAGTGACATTGTGAATGTTCTAAAATAGGAAACTGTGTGCAAGCACTCGTCCCTTCATTAAACAAGACATGTCGTGTAGTGGTCACCTGGAGATGAGTGGATTTAAGGGCACCTCAGTGCATAAGTATTGTTGGATGGCACTTCCAGGTCACTACTCTGGAATACATAATGTTTGATGGTGGGCGTAGGTGAAGGAAAGCATGTGCATAAGGACATTTTGGGTAGTATTCTATGGAAGAGGCTGAGGAATTTGTAAAGCATCTAAAAATTTCTTTTTTAGCTCTGGTCAATGAACATTGCCAATACATTAATGGGATGATATGTAAACACGCACTGTCCAGAAAAGAGAGTACATCACCGTTGCATTTGTGCAAGCAATAGGTTTTGTATGTGAAGTTGAGCCACAGACAAATAGCAAATACAGTAAAAGCTCGTTAATTTGTACTCGAAGGGGGAATGTAAAATTGTTCAAATTAGTGGGCAGGCACTAGAATGAACAGACAGACATTGTGCCACAATGCGTGGGCAGAATCCAAAGAAGCCACATCTGGGCTCGTTAATACGAACTAGGCGTTACTACACGTTTGTGGCAGGTGAATTCATAAATTAGGTTCATGGAGCTCTAACAGCGAACAAAATTGGTCAGTCTGTGATACGCCAAAAAAAAAAGCATCGACGTGCATTGCGAGCAGTGAGCCTTAATATCGAAATATATTATATTTATGCTCCAAAACACGTTTATTTACATGACAGAGTTAACGCAATCAAAATTAAAAGTAATCGGTAATTTGCATTCACTTGCGTTTCTTCCATCGCAACTCCATGAGCATTGTTTGTAGCTTGCCCACGGGCTCCAGTACAGCATCTGAAATCTCATCTGCTGAGAAATGATGCTGTTTTGTTGTTTTGCATCTCTAGTAAATTTAGTTTGGTTTCATGTTGCAACATATCGTGATCACTCTGGGCAGACTTCTGCGAGGAGCGACGAAAATCAGGGACTCCCAGTTCGAGCTAACTGTTGTTGATGCCAACGCGTTCGAATTATTGGGAGATTCCACCTAGAAATACACAGGGCTGTGCCGGGACCAGGGCATCAGTTCGAATTAATTGGAACTTTGAATTAACTGAGTCTGAATTAATGAGCTTTTACTGTAATATTTGTTCACGATAACAGACCTGACACGACATGGAGTTCTTAACAGAGCATTAATTGAGTGCACTCAATAGGTGTAATCAGAGTTCATTAGAGTTGGCCAGTGTTTGTACATGTTGAAGATTCGAGTGTGTACTGAAAGCTATTTCCTTGGTATTGCTGTGAGCTATGTAGCCTAAAAAAGGCTAGTTTTGCATGACACCCATAATAAGAGTAAGGCACACAGTTAGGAGGTAGTGAAGAATGAAAATGTGAATTCAGCTTCTGCAGTCGTCCATCGTTTGAGCAGTGTCTTTGACGACTATGCACTGTTGGCACCAAAAAAAATGGACTCATTTATTTATTTGTCAATGCAAAGCATAACAATTTTACCAGGGTTATTCAAAAAAGTAAGGGCTGTTTGGTCCCAAAAAATACATATTCATTAGCAAAGGTTTTTATTGGCGGGCTTAGTTTAGCACAAACCTAGTGCACTTTTCTACATAATCACCGTTAGCTTCTAAACACTTTTCGTACCATCACACTAGTTTCTTTAGTCCCTCTACATAAAAGTTCACTACCTGGGAATTGAACCTGTTGACAGCGGCGGTCTTCAATTTCTTGCCGTCTTCACACCGTTGTACCCTGAGCCACTGTTTCAAGTGAAAAGATAGGAAATAGTCAATTGGTGCTGGGTCGGGACAGTAGGGTGGGTTATCAGTGTGCCCAACCAATACCTTGAATCTTCTCATTGGTTCTGGCTGTGGTGCGAGGACGCATGTGGTCATGGAGGAGGATGATTCCAGACGAGAGTTTGCCACGTCGTCGATTTCTTATCATACACTTTTTGCTTTGTGAGCGTTTCACGGTATATGTCAGCTGTAAGTGTGGCCCACATTTTGTGAAATCAACCAAAAGAATGCCCTTTTCGTCCCTGAAAATGGTAGCCATCATTTTCTGACTGGAGTAAACAAATTCCTTGAATTTTTTCGGTTTTTGTGAAGGGGAGTGGAACCACTGCATTGATCGTTGTTTTGTTTCTGAAGTGGCATAGGATATTCCAAGTATCGTCATATGTAACAATGTGTGAAAACAAAGCATATCTCTCTTGTCGGTAGCCATCCAAAAATGCTCGTCCACTTGACATTCTTAGGTGTTTGAGTTGGTCGGTAAGAATTTTTGGCACCCAGCTTAAACAAATTGTGATATCTGAGCATTTAAGCTAAAATCGTGTAAATTGTAGTGAGGCCAACAAGGGGAACTTTATCTGACAGACCACTAAGTGTTAGTTGTTGATCTAATTGCAATGCCCTGTCCACTTGAATAGTTTCCATTGGTCTGGATGCTTGGCCTGCCGCTCTGCTCTTTGCCGTACACATTTGTGCAGCCGTTTGTGAAGTCTCGACACCCATAGGCGTGCGCACGAGGGGGGGGCAGAGGGGGCGGCCGCCCCCCCCCCCCCTAGTCACCTAAGAAGGGGGGGCGCAAAGTCTGCCTCATACATTGACTTACAGGGAGGGGGGGGCGCGCAAAGTCTGCCCCATACATTGACTTAATAGGGAGGGGGGGGCGCTGCGACGAACCTTCGCCCCCCCCTGAAGGGGAACCCTGCGCACTCCTATGTCGACGCCATTTTCTGACCTTTCTTTCACTCATCACTGTTGGTCCGTAAACTAGGCACAACTACCCATGAATTGGAGAAGCTGATGATTCTTTTGCATGCAAAAATCAAATTACAGCGTGCAACCTCACAACAGGCGGGAGCAACGATTTTTGCAAACATTGTCATCTGCATTCCCCGATAAGGAGATGACTACCGAGCCAGAACAATAACTTCAGTACTTTCGCGGAGAATTAACAGATGGTGCTGTGCATATAAATCTTTACTCTGACGTGTAAATATTAAAAGGTTAGCAAGCTGCCCTTACTTTATGAATAACCCTCGTAAAAAGTTAATTATACAGATTGGACAGAAATGATTACTTACTGCCTATTTTTCCAACATTTCTACCGTGACTTTCAGCACTTCCTAGCTGTCTAGTGTACTAATGTTCCATATGTCCCTATTGTATGTGCATATGTCTTGTGCAATGTATTGCAAGTACTGTCCACTGGTGTATCGTTTCTTTTTGCAAATGAGTGCTTTTAGGAACACCCACAGGCATCCTCTATCTCATGTGTCAGCTGATCAACAGTGGGCGAGCAAGGGCAGCTCAATTCTGTAAACTTATCTTCCGTGAGAACCTTCACAAGAATGTTCACTTGCTGAAATGTTGGATTCAGGCTAATGCTTTCATTATTCGCCAACTGTTACTCAATTGAAGTGTTTTTTTTTATTAAATGTATATAAGGAGAGGTTGGTGCCAATGCGTGGCGCCGGCTACTCCTCTGCTCTTGCACAACAGTTGTCGTCGCATAGTAAAAAACAAGCACAAACTAGGTTATACAAAGACACATAGTACAACTCTCACACACTGAGTCCAAGTTCCTCAATACAAAAAATGTGTCCACGCTACACAAAAGTTGACAGAACACAAGTAATCACGCAATTGAAATGTCCACACAAAACATGAAAGTTCACTAAAATGTCAAATCCGATCATGATTATTATACCTGCATACCAAGAGAAAAAAGCCTTTAAGCTCAGCCATTTCACAACATCCACAACGGCAGAGCTTTATGCAATACTCTGTGCTTTACGCTTCATATGTCTACAATTGAAGTGTTTATGTCAATGCAACCTCTTCGCCTCTTTGAAACATAAACCAAGTTTGCTTTTTAACAGAATCCCGTAAATGGTGTTTTCCCAGGATAGACGAGGTTAGCACAACTGAAAGTTGAGCTGGTTGTCGGAATTAGTCGTAAAAAGATCGGACGCGCAGGCACAAACACAAGGATATTACTCACAATAATGAGAACGCGTTATGCGCAGGAATATCTAGCATAACAGCGTGGTTTCACTTTTTTTTTCAACGCGATGTGCCTCTCGCCAATGTTTTGTCGAAATATTACATTGCGGCTCAGGCTAATCTTACTGACACTGCATCTTTTGAGGGCAGTTTTAATGCTGTTTGTTTATTACAGCTCAAATCCATCAAACGCGCATGTGTAGTGAGAAAGACAACGGGCAGCACTGTACGTACGCAAGTACTGTGCTTGGGTCGCCCAGCTTAAATATCGTTGTCTGACGCGTCGTTCCGCGTATTATAAATGGCATTCTGAACGAGCGAAGAGACAAAGTTGCTCAATTTGAGCAGGGAATTTTATTAAACAGATGGCTAGTACTGTTTTTGTGTGTATTGTTCAACTCTGTGACTGACAGTGCTCCTTGTTTACATGCATACTGCTACATTCACGATTGCCAATAAACAATGTAAGCTTACTTGCTTGGCGTGTTTTTTTGCCAGTTGAGGCCTGGCGGTCACCTGGCGACTTAGCGGAAATATTTGTAGCAACATTAGGCTGCCGTGCGCGCGAATACTATCCCCGCGACAGCGGTGAATAAATGCCCGCAACCTACGGGCGCGCACCGCGACCACCCGCACCCGCCAGCAATGCAGCAGCCATATTGCCTCAGCGTAATGATGATGATAGTTTTAGCAGCGCCATCTCTAGGTCGGATACTTTAGTTCACAACGCCACCGCTACCCTTATTTGTGTTGCACTGTCAAAGGTACAGTTTCCCTTCTCTACATAATAGTATGGGTGTTCTGTGGGATCAGTGGCTAGAGGGCGCTAGGGTGCTCGGCTGCTGACCCGAAGGTCGCGGGTTCGATCCCGGCCCCGGCGGTCGCATTTCGATGTAGGCGAAATGGTAGAGGCCCGTGTACTGTGCGATGTCAGTGCACGGTAAAGAACACCAGATGGTCAAAATTTCCGGAGTCCCACTACGGCGTCCCTCATAATCATATCGTGGTTTTGGGACGTAAAACCCCACATATTATTATTATTATTATTACATTATATTTATTGCGGGATGATGATAAATAATTTGATATCGGGGCTTAGACCCACGCTAAAATTACCCCCAGCCATCAGTCCGCGCAAAGCACAAATAAAAAATAGGTGCTTCAAAAGCGTTGGAGGGCCCCTTAAAGGGATGCTCATAGCTACAACACATTCTTACTTAAGAAACATTGTCTGAAATAACAAATATATGCTGTTCTACTGAAGTACCCATCGTCACTACCATGATTTACTATGTACGCATTCCTTTTCGTGTAGCAAAACGCGCCGCCAATGTGACATTCTGGAGGCGTAATTGGCCCTCGCTCAGAATTATACTAAAATTGCTAGTGTGACCGGGGTATAACCCCCCTCGTTGGATGCCACAATACATTCTGGACAGATTTTTACAGTGAAGCTTTAATCCAGCGGAAGCCCTCAAGAACGAAATTCTCGCGGCAACGAATAAATCTGGCGTCCGCAGGCGAACGTCCATAGAGCTCAATGCATTTACCACCTTTCGACAGTTGTCCGCCTGGGTGGATCAGTGGCTAGGGTGCTCGGCTGCTGACCCGAAGGTCGCGGGTTCGATCCCGGCCGTGGCGGTCGCATTTCGATGGGAGGCGAAATGGTAGAGACCCGTATACTGTGCGATGTCAGTGCACGTTAAAGAACACCAGATGGTCAAAATTTCCGGAGCCCTCCACTACGGCGTCCCTCATAATCATATCGTGGTTTTGGGACGTAAAACCCCACATAAAAAAATACCTCTCGACAGCAAAGAGATCTCAAAAAACATTCTCGCGAAACGGAAGTTAGAGGCAGTGATCCGCAACATTTTTTGCGACCCATGAGCTAGTTGGGAACGCAGAAGTTCGGAAATTACAGCCGCTGCTCAATCGAAAATCGCGCACATAGTGCGACCATTGCTGTTAACATTCTGTCGGATGATGATGATACCAAAAAGACTTCTTTTTTTCGCTTATAACAGTATTTCGCTAACGCCTCTGTTGGCAATTACGTCGGCACATGACGTTTCAAGTCTTGATCGTGCACGAAGAGTGCAGCGACTACGATATCATCGAAAATCTGTGCGAAGAATACAAGAAGTGATGGCAAGAGTGAGGAGAGCATCAAAGCGCGAGTAAGGCAAGTAAGTTCGCGCGAAGTTCTTCATGATTTTGACGTCATTCGCACTTTCCTCGGCGCCCACGACGACGACGAAGCTATTCAAAGGTTGTTAGCTGCGAGGATCGAGCCATCATGCTCCTTCAAAGAAGTGTGAAACAGGGCAACATAAGCGAACTCTTCGAATAAATTTTGCTTTTGCGAAGTAATTGGTCTTCCTCTTTTTCTACTTTCCCGACAAAAAAAACTCTCACGAGAACGAACAAAAATCGCCTCCCCGGTGATTTCGATATTGAGGGGTTCGACTGTAACTAGGTTCTGGCGGTTCATTTTGAAGGACAAAGGACGAGTGGAACAACAATCTTGAGTTCACGGATTATTAACTAGACCAATCCAGTGTTTTCGCGCCAAAAAAAGATAAAAAACGCACATAGCCTAGAAGTTAGCGTAAATGTGCATAATTTCACCGTCATGCCAGAGTTACGTGAACAACTTTACCCCAAATACAAGTCCAATCATGATAACATAGAAATGAAGTGTAGCGATATGCACTATACCAGACCGACCGTACTCATAGCTTAGCTGGGTTTCAGATCATCAGTAGTGGATGGGCTCGGAATTTCTTCTCTAAAGATTCGCGTGAATTGGCGTTGCACCACCTGCATACCGAGATTCGAAAGCCACATCGTCTTCGTCATCAAGATTGTTCGTTCTCGGTAACGCCGGTCCATCATGCGTTCCGCCACGGCAGCCTGTCCACGGCGTCGCCGGCGTCCCTTTGCAGGTAAGTAAACACTTTGGATTAGGTTACTAAGGCTCAATTTACGCTCGCTGAGGGCGCACGTCATTCCAGTGATTCATATTGCGAGAACAACCGATTAGCCGACTCCCGTTTCACACATGGATGAGTAAGGCCTAAGGTTCATCGTCTGTCATGCATGTGTGACTACCACGTATGCGAAATCATATTGCAGCGCAATACCCACCCCTACATGCACCACTCAGTGAGATCGTTGTATTTTGCTACATATAAACTAACAAGGTCCCTCATGCATTCGCCTGAAACGAGTCAATAGCGAAAGCATCTTCATCTTTCCAGTTGATTGTATTGAGACCCCCGCTCACGAAAGCTTTCTAAACCTAGCATAGGTATTTCTCTGCCTCCGATATCGGGAGGCGTTGCAAGCCTTTGGTACCTCACGTCCTAAGGGTCGACTCAACTATGACCCAGCGAAGATGTCGTTTGGTGACGTCGTCACGTGACGTCCCGTTAAGTGACGTCATATTGTCACGTGGTCGTGACGGTGCAGAGGACTCCAGCAGAACTTGGAAATACGTAACTCTTCATTTACCCGAACATGTGGCCGGGAAACAAAGTTAACGGAAGGTGAACTACGCACGCTGTACGTACACTGATAGCGGCGAACAGTGCGTCGGCCGTTGATATAACTGACAAGCGGTCAAGCGCGTCGGCTTTTATACACGTATCGTCGAAGATTCCAGCATTATCGCTAGCGGTCGCGTAAGTTCAAGAACTAACTGCAATGTCCGCGTTGAGCACGTAATCGCGTCCGGAACCTTCTAAGATTATCTAGATATTTCCCAGCCATTCGGGCGTGCTCCGCGCAAGGGCAGCAGCTACATTACAAGGGTGATAACATGAAAACAGAAAGAAAATAGTGGGTGTGGCAATATTGACATTAGTATGACTTCACGATGACGCCATATATTTCAGTGATATGCGGCGTCATATGCTGTCGTAGCGTGACGTCACCATGTGGTTTTACATGACTCGTGTTGGCGTTTATGGTCACGTTGTAAGTTTGATGAGGCATCTAAAGCTTTGGCCTTAATGTGTGAGGGTGTCTCAGGTAACTCCGTCCACATATCAAAGCGACAAAAATATGGGCTACGCATGCTGAATTGGCCCAGTAATCCGCCAATATGGTTGATTAACAATGCTTGCTTAATTGACTTTTAAAACCTCAACTGCCGCGAAAGATCTTCAATACAAAAGTTGTAACGCTTGTTCGAAAACGTCTGCTTATCTCACCCACGCTAACTGCCAATCAAGAATTCAAGGTAATTAACAAAAAATCACGCCATATCCACGAAGTGAATGATGATGAGTGGGCGAAGCTCGATCGTTTTCATCCATGGCAGAAAGAGAATGTGTGGCCTGGAACGCGCTTATACTTCATAGTCATTAGCGTCATCGTCATCTTTATCACGTGGAGTGGGTACATTATACGTGGCTATATACCTACCTACCTACTACTAGTACTACTACTACTACTACTACTACTACTACTACTACTACTACTACTACTACCACAACTACAACTACAGCGGAAGGACAGACCCACACCCTTAGGAGCTTCGCCCCTAAAATTGGTTAATTAACTCTAGAAATCGTAACTCTAGCGAGGAATGTTTGTTTCAAAAGTTGTAGCGCTTGTTCAGAAATGTCGGATTATTTCACTTATGCTAAGGTATTAGCTCTGTTAGACCGTCTCTTTTCCAGCATACTTCGCGGAAGTTAGCTGAAACAACCTGTTGCACATGTCCTTGGAAAAGCGAGTGTTTGCATCTGTTTGTGGCTCCGTAAGAAAGCGAGCGTGAAAATAAAGCCCAGGCCCTCTGCCGGGCCGGCATGCGGTGTTTCACAGAGCCAGCCAGTGTTTAAGGAGGCCCTGCAACACTTTTCCAAGTATCCATGGAATGGATTCAGTGAAGGAGCTTATTACCTCACAAATTGACTGCCGCAAAAATCTTTAGAATCCGTCCAGTACGAGCGGAGTTACAAAGATTTGTCGCACGCTTCACATTCTTTCTCTCTTTCCTCGTCCCGACGAAAGAGCTTGAAGCTAAGCAGGGAGGGATGGCACGGATGAAGACAATACGTCACGCGCACCTCTTGATCTTGATTACTTCTTTTTCTTTTTTTTCCCTTCGAACACGCTGCTTTTCAGTGCTATCGCGCGTGCGTGCGCGGACAGGTGGCGGCCTACCGCGGCGGCCCCAGTAACTCCCGAGCGCGCCATGCTCGAATAAGCTAATGGAGATACTTAGGCATGTGATGCAGTGATTTTTGAACTTGTAGCGTCATTTGTCGAGAGAAGAGAAAGCGATTTTTAGCTGACTTTGAGAATTTATTGTAAATTCCAGGCCGCGTGCTGCGCTATAATATTTGGCTCGCGTGTTCTCGGGAGCCTCGACTAGCGATCGGCTGCGTTATATGACCGTGCTGAAAAAGTGTTGCAGGGGTGCTTTAAAGGGGAACTGTGGCGGTTTCACGAGTGCTTTTTTAGCGCTAGAATGCGTGTAGTAATAAATGTCGAGACGAACGCGAAAAGAATTATGAAAATTGGTGACCAAGACTGGTGTTATTAGTCTTCAAAGTTCAAACTCGAGCAGACGACGCAAAGAAACGCTCCCTTTCGCATTTTACCCTCCCGATGACGTCAAAGGCTGTTTCCAATCACCACGCGCCTTTTACAGAGACATACCGGACGACTCGCCTCGCGGTGGCCGTTGTGCAGCGCTCCCAGCGTCGTTTTGCAATTGCTTTCACATTTTCATATTTAAAAGCAGAAATCGTTTTGTGTCTGAGGAAGTATAATGAGTGTTTTTTTTATAATTTTTAGCGCGCAGTAGGGTGACCTTACTGGGACCATATGAATATTACTTGCGACTTGTCGCGTCGAACCAATCAAAACACATGGCCAGTGTCGTCACCCCCCACGTGATGAAGCGTAACTTCCGATCTCAAAAATAGCCGCTGTACGTCGCCCTAGTACGAAAGCAGTGTGGCTTCTCCGTTGAAATAAAAATATAACAGCGTTGTTTCCTTGGAATGCCACTTGCGCAATGATATCGACGCAGTCCACACTTGCAGTAGAAGCGATGAAAACGACACGCTTAATTTGTGCTGCAGGGCATCTTTACAATTGTTTCAAAGAAAGAAAACCCTTATAGGCATGACATGTAGTGTGAAGATACGAAAGTAGAAGTATCCATGGAAGTTAGCAGCGCGAAAAACGAGACGACGCACACAGGGAGAACAGACAAGTACAAGCGCTGAAAAAAGTTACGGCCCGCCAAACAGGTGTGCGTCGTCTCGTTTTTCGCGCTGCTAACTTCCATGGATCCATACCAACTGGCCCAGCTTTCTACACTTCTGAAAGTAGAAGTATTGCCCGAGGGGCCCGTTTTCTGCATAATGCATGACTAATGAGACCGGCAGGCATTAAAGCCAAGGAAAGGCTTTCTTTAGCTTATTGCCTGCCGGTTTCATTAGTTATGTAGCGCGAGAAGTCTCGTTACTACATGCACGGCCGCTGGATAAAAAAGCGCCGTGCGCTGTTTTATCCAACGGCCGTGCTACATGCATAGTATTGTGAGTCTAAAGCATCGAATCGCACCGGGCGTCGAAACGTTTGAATTTCGGAATGAGTGAAAGTGGTAAAGGCCCGCCAATTAGAAAGCACTCAGGCAAACTTAATCATTATCATCATCAAAAGAATTCAGAAAATGTTCAGCTGTGCAGGTGAAGCTTACATTAAACTTTTATATGGTGAAAAAAACATGTATTTATTTTTCAAAATCTTGAATCCATGGAATGCCTAAAGCACAGTGCTAGTCGAGTCGAATAGCAAGAACTATCCCAAAAATTTGAAACTACGAAATTGCACAGACTCCTACTTTTCACGCATTTCCTCCCAACATCTCTAAGTATAAGCGATCGCAGGTACATACGTCGTGAAAACATGAAAACACCGTGGATGTAATTTCTCTTTTGCCCAGGTTGAAACGTAACCGGCTGGAATGATCCTTGATAGGAATGCAATGGGAGGCCTTCATGCAGATGAAGAGGAACCGCCTCTTGCTACCGTAGCCGAGAGGGTTGACATATATAAGATTTTTGATCGCGAAGGAGCCGAGCATTTCCGACGTCGCTGCGCAGCCGCCACGGCTACAGCTGTGGACAACAATCAAGTCTGTCCAATTAAAGACTACCTTCGCATCTGCAACGAGCTCCTCTTCAACGTCGGCATGGAGCTTCGGGAACAACGCGGTGGCTCGTTGTCCTTGGTTTGCTTTAAGCCAGGTACAGCCGACGTGCCGCCTCCTGCCTGCGCAGAAATTCACCGGTCAAACACTTTCCTCCCATGGCTGCTGAGAACCCACGTATGCATCGATGGCCTCGAAGTAAAATATAAATCGGTGACAGCACACAGCCGGCTCTTCTTGGAAGAACTGCCCGAGAACTGCCGCCTGAGAAAGCTCAGAGTGGAGTTTCCTTTTGGAGACACCGTGCAGATTCACTTCGCGAGCCTCCTCCCCAGGCTTCGCTGTCTGGAAGAGCTGTATTTCTTATGTCTCCGACCTCAGACACACTTCTGGACGCCATATCGGATCTTCTGAGAAACACGACCTGCCTTAACTCTCTGGTTTTCCTCGCATGTCACGAGCACGGCCAGCCACCGAAGATATTTATTGAAGCTCTTGCCGCAAACACCACACTTAAGTCCCTTGAGATGTGGGCAAATTGGAATGCCTCCGAGCCGCCAGGTACTCTCGGAGAATATGTGAGGAGCAACCGGTTGCTCACGAATCTAATGCTTTTCGGCGAAGGAATGGATCGCGAATAGCTGCAACTCGAAGAAGCTATTGTTCGTAATCACACTCTCACCACGCTTAAGATTGGTAGGCTTTGTGGAGGCGAAAGAACTGTCCGTTTCCTGACCAGAATACTCGCAGAATGTACCAGCCTGAAGAAACTCACTCTCGGCGGCTTGCGGAATGAGTATGTCAGTATATCAGAGGCAACATTGACACGCTGCGCGGACGCACTGGCAGAGAACAAAGCACTGGAAGAGCTCATTCTTTTGTACTCCCTGTGGCATGGAACGAACTGGATCGCTTTCTTTGCGTTCCTACCAAAGAGCAAGCATCTAAAGAAGCTAGAAGTCTTCAATATGTTCGATGAGCATTATGAAATGCATCCGCCTGTTGTAGAGGCATTGGTGGAGGGTGACTCATCGGGGCGGGTTTCTTTCGAATGTTACAGGCACAAAACCGCCGTAGACCTCATCCATTTTGGGGTCTCCTCGGGGATCAATATTTCTGGAGACGTGAGCGTGAGAGTTTCCGCGTTACAAAGGTTACCAGCGTTCGATCACTTCACCTATGTCTCGCTAGCTTTAACTGAAGGTGACCAACGTTTGTTCACTTCTCTCGCCATGTACATCCGGTCAACGACCGTTCTTAAGAAATTGTCCTTTATCGTGAGCGCCCCAATGGACGCTGCACCCTTATCCTGCTGGACACTTGTCTTCGATGCTATTTCAGCCAACACCACTATCTCAAATCTCGTAGTTTCCAGTAGCGACAATTTGGTGTATAACGACCACTTTGCTGCAACGATCGGGTTCAGCAGGTGCATCACTCGACTGCTCTACATAACGAGTAAACCAGAATGGAACCCCACTGGCTTTGTGGTGCGATTGTCAGAGTCTATCGGCGACAATTTCAATCTCCTCGACGTCGACTTGTGCCACGCGAAAGTGGACGCCGAAGCAAAGCACTGCTTGTTCACAATCAGGGAAACGACACGGAGAAACTGTGGCCAAGTGGAACGTGCTGCCGCATTCAATCGACTGGTAAGTATATGCCATATTCCTGTGTCCACCAAGAAATGGTACACGTAATTTCCGTCACGGAATCAAGAGATAAAAGGGCTCGCAGGTTGCTCAGACAACAATTTCTAAATAAAGTCAGTTCGACGCAGTGAAAGCTGTCGAAACAGCCAAGCACTCTCCTGCCAACTCTCGCTACCGCTGGTGAAAGGCGGCTACTTCCACGGGCGTACGAGAGGCCTGGCTCACCTTTGGAAAGGGCGCAGCGCATACAAGTCACCGCTCTTACAACCATAGCCTGTCGTATCGTCTCCACCAGGGTTGCCGTCGGTGGCTACTTTGCGCCAAATTGGCTACTTTTGGACCCCGTTGGCGACGAAAATTTCCAGTTGGCCCCATGGCTCTTTTTTAAACTTGTGGTTTTACTTATTAAAAATGGTTTTATTTATTCATCAATAGTAAAGACTCTGTTGATAATACAGCTTCTTTTCTATTTGGCTGGAAATTCGGCGATAATGTCAAATGACATGGCTACTTTGGCTACTTTTGGCGCGAGTTCTGGCGCCTTTTCATGTCCACCCAACGGCAACCTTGACTGGACATGCAAACAAGGGCGCAAGAGAGAATTCAAAACGCACTGGCACACAACTTTTGTGGTGTCTGATGCGTCCCTAAAGGTTGTGGCGTCTGTGGTGTCTTGACTTCTCCCTTGCGTACGTGTCTGCACACCCAGTCTATTAGCCTGACTATTTCAATATAACTTAACCCCAAACAGAGCCCTCGCCAAAAATTCTTAATTTTCCAGAGGAGTGACATCTCGCCGGACAGAAAAGTTAAATATGCCACTTTTTCGCGTGACAGTACATGTGTCCGAATAGAGGAAAGGCAGACTTCTGCTTTGGGAATTCTGGGGTGGCTGTATATTTCAGTAACTATATGGTGGCGCCCCTATCAATGTCAGCGTGGAGCCATCGAATACAAGCGAAGCGTCATGCATGAGTGATTCAGGTGTTATAATGCCAGATTGTAGTATAAAGCAATGCGATAACAGATCCAGTCAGATCTACAGAATAAGGTATAATGACTGATCAGGATGTCCTTTTCGAAGTCAAGATATAATTGTATACAACTGCTTAATTTCTGCAACTCGTTTCGACTAATATTTGGTGATGGTGGTGAAGACATTTATGAGGCTATAGAAATAAGGTATATTGACTGATCAGGAACTGATCAATATCTGACACCTGTACTGGACTGGTAGTTGGTGGTGGTGAAGACATTTATTAGACAATAGGAATAAGGTATATTGACTGATCAGAAACTGATCAATATATGGCACTAGTAGCGGGCTGATAGTTGGTGGCGGAGGGGAAAACATTTATTAGGCTATAGGAGGGACAGGAGGCGTGCTAGGAACAGCCCTTAAAGGAGTGGCCCTTACAATCACTAAGCTGAGGTCACTAGTTTCCAGAGCCCAGTGGCGGTAACCGCCACGTAGGTGCGCCCGAGAATAAGTCATTTACAACCTCAAAAAAATCTTTATCATGGTCTCTACCACAGAGAATATGCATAAATGTCGCATCCGATAGCACTCACTTGTTATCATTACGTCAAACACCTCTCGAGTGTTCCAGATAACTTGTGTTCATGGTTTTACATCGCAAACTGAACATTTTGTTAAATGTCGTGAAGGATTCTGACATATCTGCACAGCCAAACGTAATATTTTCGCTAGGAATGACGAAACTTTAACTGCTACTATGCATAGTATTTACATTAGCCCAATGTAAAAAGCTGAAACAGCTGAAAGGTAGGCGCGGCATTCGTTTGTCTTAGATTGTAACCGAGTGTGGGGTTGTTTGACGTGTTATTCGTGGCAGCCGAACAGAGTCCCCTGCTGGTCCTCCAAGCTTTGTTTGGGGTTGGGCGGAAAGGCCAGGTTGGCGGGGTATACGCCAACGCCAAGCTATAGAAGTCTGAAGACACCGCACCGCACTTCCGACAGATGAAACTAAAGAAAAGGTCAATACCTTTCAGAGTTGTCGGGCACAGCAATGTATTAATGCGAAGGCAGAGTAAGAGCCGGTCATCCGCCTTCTGAAGGCCTCCACACGGGCGGGGTGTAGAGGCGATGAATATCTTGTTAATATGGTGTACTATCTTTCAAGATGCTGAGTACCTGAAGCACTTTAGACGTAAATATAATCGACTATTTCACTCAGCTTAGGACAACATCTTAATAAGCAGGTCAGACAATATTTAACTGATTATGGATTTTATGTCACGGCAGTCCTTAGGGAACGCCTTTCTCAAGTCGTGTGCATAATTTTTTTAACGCAAATTAGATGGCTCGGTCACGGGTGCCTCATCATACGCATGAATGAGTGTATGATGAACATAAATGACAAGTCATGGAGGGTATATATCAGAATATACGTTTCATTAGCATGGTAGATACCAAATTTTACATGAATACGTGCATGACGAATATGCGAAACGAGCAGCCTGTCATGACATGAATGCCTTGATTTTCTCAAAGCTAAACAATGCGGTGTGTGGACCTCCTCACTGACTGCTCCGCATTACATCGATACCGCCGGCGCGTGGGATATATCGCATTTTTCTTTTTTCAGTTGCGGCTGTACGTGTACAAAGGCGGTCAAAAGCCCTCATGTAGCGCTGCCCTAGGATTAGGTGGGATAGCAGCCTGGAATTTTTCGACGCGTTATTCTTGTTTTGATAAGCATTGTGGCGAGCAAGTCTACTTCTCAATGCGTTGGAACTCTGAAGTAACCTCTCAAAACCCTAAAGTCATAATGACGACCGCTGATGTCTAGCTTTCCACGCCATGACAGCGTTTATATAGCCTTACTGCCCATGTTTCTTGGCCTGTCCACTTCATTATATTTTCGTTTTTAGATGTGAAGCATCTAATGGCGAAGCTTAATCCGGTGGTGGGGGTGGTGGTGGTGTGCCGCGTGCCCACCCTTACAGCGCATGCGCAAACCCTTTAAAAAAATAAAAATAAAAAAACCTCCTCTCCCCCTCTCTCTCCTCTAGGCATCCCTCCCCGCGGCAACCACACCCTCACTGCGCATGCGCCTCCCTTCCTCTCTCCCCTCTTACACTCCCCCCCTCTCTCCTCTAGGCATCCCTGCCCGCGGCGTCTACACTCCCACTGCGCACTCGCGTCCCCCCCTCTCTCTCCTCGCCTACGCTCCCCCCTCTCTCCTCTACGCGTACCCTGCCCACGGCGTTCACACTCCCCACTGCGCATGCGTGTCACCCCCCTCTCTCTCCTCTCCTACGCTCCCCCCCTCTCTCGCCTCGCGACGCCGACGCAGGCAGCGTCTGCTAGCGAGTTTCTTGGTTGAAAGAACCGACTGCTCGCGCTGCACAACCGTTCACTGGCCACCCCGTATATATGGCAATGGATCTTGACCTCCAAGGTGGTGCCGGTGGGAGATTTCTCCTGTGCGTTGTTGAACAATAAAAATTCGCAGCGTGCGCGTTAACTAAAAGCGGAGTGCGGGTCTCTGTGTCCAGTCGGAGTCTTCTGTCTCTCATTGCCCATTAGCAGCGATTGGCATGTTCCAGTAGGAAACACTGCTCCATCACTGCCTGCTTTGCGCCTCCCCAGTTTTCTCTCCTGCGCAACGCTGCGATAGCGCCAGCGTCAACGCCGCCGCCAGTGTAGCGTTAGCGCCCGCTGCTTCACATCTACACATGGTTCCCTTTAGCGGGAGATGGTGTAGTTTTTTTCAGTTGTGGCTGTACGTGAACAAAGGCCGTCAGAAGCGCCCATGTAGCGCTGCCCTAGGATTAGGTGGGATAGCAGCCTGGAAACTTGTGACGTGTTATTCTTGTTTTCATCCTCTTTTTCTCCTCCTATCTCCCTCTCCTCTATCTCTTCCCTCCTCCCAGAAAGAGTAAGCAGGCGTTGTGCCCCTCCAGATGACAGTTGCCAGCTTGCTCTCCCTCTTTCCTCTGTGTCCTTGTGTATCTGTGTATGGAAATCAAATAAATAAATAAATAAATAAATAAATAAATAAATAAGCATTGTGGCGCAAGTCTACGTCTCGAGTTGGAACTCTGAATTAACCTCTCAAGACCCTAAAGTCATAATCACGACCGCTGGATTCTAGCTTTCCACGCCATGACCAGCATATATATAGCCTTACAATCTATGTTTCTAAGGCCTGTCCACTTTATTTTCTTTTTTTAGTTTCTTTTTCTGCTTGAATATCTTTCGAGGTGGTGTCCACTTACATCTTTGCCAATGTTTGGTTGTAGCGCGAGGTTAGAAAAGTTGGGCACGTTAGAAAAGAGGAAAGAGGCGCAGCAGGCAACTAGGCTTTATTTCGCATTGAAGACAAATATAACGCTACTGCGATTGAGGGGGGTTCCTCTGAATCTCCACGAGTCTTCCCCACGAGGCTGCGCGTGGCTTTACTGAGCGCCCTGCCCTCGGATCGGGCGATTTTCATCCCGGACCGATGGACGCTCCTAGCATGCATATTGAAATAACCGAATTATTTTACTTGAAGAGAAGGGCCTTCGCGCCGCCGCCTTATTCCAAGCTAAGTAAGCCGTAGGGGTTCATGCTCAGACTCCTGTAAACACCTACAAAAATCCTGCGTGCAGTAATAGCAGATATCCCGGACATTTAGCCGAATAGTTCTTGCGCGGCCTGTGGCGAGGCCCCCACTTTGTCTCACAGGCTCAGGAAGTTCGGGTTTGTTGGGCCCGAAGTTCACCAAGTAAGAGTGCGACGCGCTCCTGCGAAGTCCCGTCTATATGAAGACCAAATCCTGGCCAACCAGCGCGCCCGTGATACGGGCCGGCAGGCTAGACCTGTCGGCTCCCCGTGTTATCGCGTGTTATCGCGTTTGTCCCGTGCTATCGCGTGTAAACGCGTGTTATAATATTTTGCTGGACCCAACAGAAGTTTAGTTACTCCATCACTCACTCACCACCGCATCGTACCGGTACCGACGCACATCAGAAACAGCACATTCACACGACCACGCCCCACACTAACCGCCCAGATAATCAATCTCATTTGGAAAATGCGGCCATTGTGTGGCGGTTGCATTTTATCACCAGGTGTTTTCCAAGCAGATGCTATCAGCATACTTTCAAGCGTGCGCTAACTGAAATCGTGTACACAAAGATGCCGCGTTTGAAGCAGCCACATAATTACCAGCAGAGGGGCCTAATTTGTGCTCAATACTACTTATTAGTATTCGCATCATGCTTACAGGCAGGTAAGACGCAGCATGTTTTTATGGGTTTTTCAAATAACGTTGTAAATAATCTTTCTTCAGCACTGGAGCTACTTTGGAGTTGGCCCAGACGACAGGTGACTGTCCGTCGTGGCATGCTCCGGATCTCAGGTACACCCATAAATGGCGTAACTGTCTCGGTCAAGGACGACGCGGTATTTCTAGGTGACGTTACCCGGGAGAGGTGCTTACCAATGCGATGGTTAGCTGGGCGCGAGGAGGAGAGGTGCGGTGGAGACGAGGCGACCGGCCTATTTGGATATAGGAATGGGGACGTATGTGCGCCGCGCTCTTTCCGAAGGCGGGCAAGACTTCTTGTACGCCCGAGGAAGAAGCCACTCGTCAAGAGCGGCAGCGGTAGTTCGGCACGGGAGCGCTTCGCTGTTTCCAGAGCTTTTAGTGGGTGGGAATGGCTTTACCTTTTTTCTTCATTTCTTTTTGGCCTTTTCATGTCTCCATATACGCTCATAGTACCTGTTATACGTAACTGTTATTTCTATCGCCCGCAACATATCAAACAGGTACACGGCCAACGCATTGGAGAAAGTCTCACGGCATCCAGCGCTTCTGAGAGAGCTCGCCGAGAAGGAGGGAATCGCGGTAGACGAAGTGGCCAGCACGATACGAAGTCGCCTCAGGACCGTCGGAAGGGCTCCACGACTTTATGCGGCTCACGGGCGTCGTCAAGGGACGCATGACGTGCGCTCCAACCTGCCGATGGCTGTAGCGTTCAACTGCAGGACCTGGACACTCACTGCTGGCGCATAGTAAGGCGATACCTGAGTTTTGACGACGTGAAAAGCTTCACCGTCGGCAAGCCGGACGACTCGGTGCCAAGCTGTACCACCGGAAGTTGAAGAGTGAGCCGAGGGCAATAAATTCATTCGTCGTTAGGCAGCATTGTTTATGTGAACTGGGCTCGGGTTATGTGCGTACCCAGAGCCCAGTTTCTCTTTTGTTTGTATGACCACACAAGAAGGGGCCCTATCGAGAATTCCCATAGGACATATATGCCTCGTATCCAAAAATCTCGTACGAACACACATGAATCATGTGTGTTGTCATATGATCATACGATATGTGTCATACGCGTCATATGAGATTTTTCAATAGGGTGGGCTTAGAACACAAAGCATTACCTTGAAAGCTTAAGTAAATATCAATGTTACCGAACTTCTCCCGCTGAAAGTGACGGCCTAACGGGTATAGGCACTGTGTTGTCAACAACACCAGAAGTATTGGCTTTCCGTGCTCTCACCAACGCCCACTCAGGAGTACACGGTCCCTTGTGTATTTGCTTAAGACGAGTCGAAGGCGAAAACCATCTTTTCTCCCTCTCGGTCATTTGCTGTTAAAAACGTTATTGTAGATAATATTCAAAAAGTGAAGGTCCTTGGCTTACAAAATTATTTCCTGTTTATCTTGTGAAAAAAGCCAGGTAGGTGTAAAAGGTCTGGATTTATCTAGATTTATGTTTGAGACCAACGTAT
This sequence comes from Rhipicephalus appendiculatus, assembly GCA_030522465.1. Classification (NCBI taxonomy): domain Eukaryota; kingdom Metazoa; phylum Arthropoda; class Arachnida; order Ixodida; family Ixodidae; genus Rhipicephalus; species Rhipicephalus appendiculatus. The sequence continues at coordinate 63,747 of JALIZH010017130.1, read as the reverse complement.
ATTGCGGTAGATACAGTTGCACTTACTTTCCTTTTTTTGCGATTGCGGAAACTTGCACGTCGCTGTATGCGTATACCGAGTTGCGATATTCACGACCTGGAAACGGGCCATTCGTCCTGTAGGTCATAAATGTTGCGCAAGGAACGTTACAGCTGACGCCTCTTTATCTCTCATTCGCCTTCACTCTTACAAGAATGCTTAAGTCATTACGCGCAACACTATACGGAAACAGTACAGCCATCCTAACACCTATAGCGCACAGAACGGGACAGGACACAGAGGTAGGGCATGGACACAGCGCTAAATTCCCACAAATGACTTATTTTACGAAGCAGTACAAGTAGAAATATAGGTACCAGGGGCTCCTATTTTTTAAGTGTTCTGTCGCAGAAAGGAGGCGGGTACGGGACGAGAGGGAGCCGCACGGGATTGGTCGAGGCTAGCCTTACGGTCAAGACGTGAAAATAGCCACAGAACGGGCACAAAACGGGCGGAGGCCCATACAGGCATCTTTTGCCTCCATGTATGGATGCCCTGTTCTGTCGATAGAACAGGTACAAAACAGTCCTCCGGAAGACTTGGATTGGATTGAATCGTAAGCCCTTGGGCCCGGAGAATCGAATTAACCCGCTTTGTTCCTGGCTAACCCTAATCCCGCACCGACAGTTTGCGAAAATCACCACCAAACGACTCCTCAAATTGCGACACCACCCAGCATCCACTCATAACAAACCGAAAATAAATTGTCAATTTCATCGCGCTCTGTATTCTCAAGCCTTAAAAAAAGTGCTTGCCATTACTAATGTTCAGGTGCAATAATTTTCTATTTCCTTCGTGCGCCGAAAACATTTCGGATTTCGCTCAGCTCGGCTGCTGGCTGTTTCTTCCCTCTCGTCCTCTCGTAACGTTTCATTTCGTCCCGCCTCTGTTCTGTGACAGAATGCTTACAAAATACCCCCCGCCTCTCTCACCCCCACGTAGCAACGCACTGAGGTGCATATGCACGAGATTACAACTTTTAAAACATGAGAAATTTATGAAGTCGAAGCTAACATGAAAAGTGCAGCGAAAGAAATATTTGGCAGATTACTAGCATCCTGAAAAACCAGTCAGCTAGTGCGAAATCCAGGTCCACCAGCACACGGATAACACACGCAGGAAGCAAACACGAAAGCATTTCTTGCGAAGAATGGTGACTTGCTGGGACTAGTGTACACTGCAACTCATGTAACAGCGCGACAAGGTGGAAGGGACGATGACAGGGAGAGAGAGAGCAAAAGAGCCCTGTATCTGTGGTCGTCCTCTCCACCTTTTCGCGCTGTGACATGCCTTGCATTTCTTGTGGGCGTGTCATAGTGGTAAGACTTTTAAGCGCGCACTTCCGCGGCGTTGTGAGCGCCTATTCTATCCCCCCACCCTACCCAGTTGAGCTAAGGAAAAACGCATAATAATGATTCCGAAATAAAATTTACAGCGCGATTCATTTCAATAATGATTTTTCCTTCATAGTGATTCTCGTTTCCTCCCCTAGTCACGCTCCATTCGCAACTCGCGTAAATTCACTTATTGATGTCGCTCGCATTCGTTCTGCGCCGCCTTTTCCTCCAAAGGTTCGTGAGAATCACCCATCTATTGCCCGCATGTATAGTAAACTATAGTTCACTTATCTAGTTCACTATAAGTTCACTATACCTCCATGCCAAGATTCGAAAGCCACATCATCATCGTCATCAAGATTCTTCGGTTTTGTCAACACCGTTCCATCACGCGTTTTGCGACAGCAGCGTTCCGACAACGTCGTTGGGGTCTCTTGACAGGGTAAGCAAATGCTGTGTTTTATTATTTCACTTACGATGACGCGTTGCGTCAAGTTAGGCGGGAAAGGCGTCAGCTATGGTGATTCAGACTACGAGAAAAGTAAGTTAACCGACTCCCGATGATGACGTGTCTCAGCAAGGCTCAAGATGTGAGCATCCCCATACTTGTATGATTATTATATGCGAAAGCCTATTGCAGTGCAGACCCCCCTCCCTTTACGGACATTCGTTTGTCTGTGGCATTATTTTGCTACAATATACAGCTGCAGCTAACTGTAGCCAATTTAATTTATGCCGACGCGCCATGTGACGACGCGATAAAATGCATCTTGCTGACTATTGCATGGTTAAAGGGACCGACAACTGGCCATAACGTGTGATTAGATACGAGTAGAAATGAAAAGACCATGAAATATAATGACAGTCTGCAGCATTCTTTTCGCGTTGTGACTCGGATTTATATTTTTAAATCGTGCTTAAAGGTAACAAAATTACACCATCTTCCCAAAGGGAACCCTGATGGGATGCGAAGCAGCAGTGTTGCGCATGGGAGCAGTGGAGAGGGTAAAGCGAGAGAGAGGTGACACGTACAGACGTGTTTCAAAGCGTACGTTAGGCGCGCGTCAGGCGGCAGCTGCGGGTGCGGCGGTGAGGGGCGAGCGCGCGGCAGGCGAGGGAGAGAGTGACCTACTTGGCACCGGCGTGACCTACTTGGCACCGCTCCAACACCTGCGGCGAGGGGAGCGCGTTGCGGCGCGTTCGTACGTACGGAGGGGAGGGACAGCGTTACACAGCCTAGTCAAAGAGCTGCTTCGCATCTAAAAACCGTTATGTCGCGCAGTCTAGCGGAAGAGCCTTGAAGCTGGATTATGGAATATGAAGTCGATCACTTTGCTGTACGCAGTCGTGTAGCCTGATGCTGTCCTGCGCACCAGTCCTCAAAATTAGATTATGTATATTATTATCCCACCCCGCTCAATTCTGTGCTGCTTACGACGTAAAAGGAGTTGCACGGTGCCAAGCGGCGCTGCCGTCGCGGCCGGCAGTGGAGCAAGTCGAGCCGCTGTCCATGCGCGTGGAGTGCACGCATGCGCAGTAAACCACCGCGCTCGAACACGAACCGCTCTCGCGCTCACTGTTTGCAGCATGTGAGTATACGACTTCATATTCGCTGCAGATAGAAATTTTCTGATCACAAATGTTTCGCGGCGTTTTCCACTTTGCCGTTCCGTGATTACACTCACTGAGCGGTAAGCTCTCCGTTGCGCTAAAAAAATAGGCACCATAAAAATTGGTTGTTGATCCCTTTAAGTTGCAGCAGTTTTTGTCTTTTGCGTAATTAGGCAGCAATAATTAACCAGCTTTTGAAGAAACTAAACTGAACAAAAAAATCCATAAGGAAGTTGGTCGGTTCGCGATACACCCGATCGTGGTTACGGCGCGTTTCCTCAAACACTGTTGTTTAGCGGCGGCGTCATGGCGTCTCTCCTTCCAGTGTTCGTCAGCGTGCGTACAGTGGCTATACTTCTTTTGGCACATCAGGTGCAACGCTGGGGAGGCTAGCGAGACTTAATGACGATGCGTTCGGATTAAGGCATTGTTCAATGTTCTTGCAACCCTGAATAGAATTTTCTTTCCGTTTTTATATCCTGTAGCAAGTGAAAACGTTTTCTGCCTTACATATAAACAAAAGCCGTTATACTTCTGTTATTATGAAGCTGTATCGTTTAGCGTCTATTTCCTTTCGTTTTTTTTTTCGTACTCCATTTTCAGCCCGTCGAGACGTGTCCCTGGTAGACTCTTGCTCGTTTCGCGCGAGCGTTTACAACGATGAAAGGATACCAACATATGCGCCGAGTTATACATTCTGATGACCGAGAGAGAGAGAGAGAAATAGATAAAGGAAAAGGCAGGGAGGTTGACGTGGTAGAAAAACCGGTTTGCTACCCTGTACAGGGGAGGGGAAAGAGGTATCAAAAAAAGGCTAGAGGGAGAGAGAAAATAAAAAAAGAAGAATAAAAAAAAAGAATGCCCGAACTTTTTGCATAGAGAGAGAGAGAGAGATTCGAGAAAGAAGAAGAAAATAAAAGGACGCTATTTTCTGCCTCCCGTCATGGGGGGCACGGCTTAGCGCCTTTAGGGATGGGGATGGGGGGAAGTAAAGATGATAGAAAGAAAGAGAGAAGATAGCGAGAAGGGGTGAGTAGATGACAAGAGAGTGTCTTGTCAGTCCAGGCAGGGAGGACTAAGCCAGGGCTTTTCGTCTATAGGGCGTCGAGGTCCGCAGGAACCGCAAACATGAGAAAGGCTCGCAGGGCTGCTATCCTGGACCGTGCGGGAAAGAGGAAGTCCTCCACAGTTGCCGCAGGGAGACCGAGCAGGTGGTAGCGGCGCACCAGCTCGCATCGTTCACCGGCCAGGGCAGGGCAGGAGCAGATGATGTGCCCCAGCGTTTCTTCTGCACCACATCTGCGGCACGCAGGGGATGAAGAGCGACCCTTGGCGTACATACGCGCAGCAGGCCAGGCACTGCCGGTCCGCAGGCGAAGCAGCAGCCACCGCTCGCGTCTCTTCAGGCCAGTCTCCGGTAAGGGTGGCGGTGGATTACCGCTTGCCACCCGCCTGTCAGGGTGAGCCGTTGGAAGCAGCTGCCGTAAGCGTTGTCGGGAGTAGCCCGAGAGGGCTACCGCCTTGGGGACTGGGGTGTCGCCGTGGTGAGCTGCCTTTTGCGGCGGCGTCGGCCTCCTCGTTCCCAGCGATGCCAACGTGGGAGGGAAGCCAGTGGAGGGACAGGCGCACACCGCTAGCTCTGATTGCGGTTAGCTTGGCGTGGAGCAGCGCCACGGTGAGCCCAGCTTGGACTGGTTGCAGCAGCGCTTGCAGTGCTGGCCGGGAGTCGCAGAGGATCGCCACGGGCTGCTGGGGTGTTGTAGCAGCGAGGTAATCGGCTGCCAAGTGAAGGCCAGCCAGTTCAGCTGCAGTGGAGCTGGCGTGAAAGGGAAGGCGGCACTGGATGGTGGTCCCAGTCGTTGGTATCACACAGGCAGCCGCGGCCGAGCGGGGGGCTGACCCCTAGAAGCTTCGACAGCAAAGCACTCGTGATCTCTTTGAACTATTTCCGAGAGCCATACTCAAGTTCATCGGTAGGGTTAGCAGGTATAGCTGTATTGGCCAAATACGTGGCCTCAAAGATGTGCGGCAACTTCAAGCTCAAAGACCATATATTATGAGTAGATGCGGTTCTTCTTAATCTCAATAGCTGGCGCTGCAAGCAAAATAATAATAAATACACCTTCCGGTGGCACTGTCTCAGATTTTGTATTTAAAAGCTTCAAATGAGACATAAAACCTATATTCAGGAATATGTCGAGTAAGTCCCCTGACGGAAACAGCACACGTCTTTGCGAAGTTTCAGTGGTTTCAGGTTCATTCTCTCTGGTCACAATGTGCGACACTGGCCTCAGCGCTTCTCATGTGGTTGGCCGCCCTCGCCGGTGGTGTTATGCAACGACGCCGAATGACGCAACACCAGAATACGCCAGGCAAAACGTCGCATGTGGTTCGTCCTCAGTCGGGGAAAGCGGTGTGAAAGTCCAGAAGAGCGTAGCTGATTGGGCGCAAAACTAGGGCTATGGCTATAGTTAATGAGTCATGTTAATGAGTTAACGAGGATAAAGACACCACGGCCGGACTTGGTGGAAACGCGAGGAGCCTCGTGTCTCTCCTCCAGCCCGGCCCGTGATTTCTCACGGGGCGAGTGCAAGCGGGGAACGCAGTGTTTTAGCCAGGCGATGCAGGCAAGTGTCGAAGCGCTATATTTTATAGGGAGGGATGCTATGAACAAGGCTGAGGACGCCGCCCTGGCGGCGTTTGAAGGCGTTGGCAAAATTACGCTTCTCCTCATGGAAACGCTCCGAAAGCGATGGCCGTTGCAGCGGGGCGCTGCTGTGCCAACCGTGAAGGCCGCGAACGAACGGTTCCCATTGAGGGGCGAGCCTTTGCACCGGCAGTGAGAAATAAACAGAGGAAGCGTTATCCTGGCGCAGCAGACACCATAAAAGGCTTCAGCAGAGCGGCGCTGGCCGCCTTAAGTATGTGAAAAAAAAAGCGGCGTCCGCGTGAGACTGCCGACTGACGTCAAAGAGGGCGAAAGCTATACAAATGACTCTGAGCACCTCCGATCGTAGTTGCATTGGATAGGGATAACCTCAGCATGCATTGGCTATTCCCCGTTGAAAAATACGACAGAATCAGATGACAGAAGTATCTGAAGTCGTATTTTTGGACGACGCATACTTTTCCTGCCCTAGCGTCCGGAGGTTCTGTTGGTGGTCTGCTGTATAGAATTTCTGCATTGTTACAACACATTTTTCACACTATTTCTGGGACATTTCTGTTGTGGAGATTCGGTGCCGGTTGTGACAACACATCTTTCTGCGGTACTGCAAACATTTCTTACACTGCTTCAGCTCTTACAATACACTCTCGACAGAATTGACTTCTGTGTCAATGATGTCTGTTGTACAGCAGACAAGAATGCTGCTGCGTGCACGAGGAAGACGTAGCAAAAAATCTTGTAAGAAGGGAAAGTTTTGTTGTCCTTGTGGAAAGTTCATTAGTCATTTTCAACTGAGTTGCGTTATTCCTCTTGCGCAGGTTGAATGTGATAGCGGGCTCGAGCGACCCTTCGGAGGAAGAGAATGCAAGATCTTTTTGGCGAAAGAAAGGAACCATCGACCGCTACATTCGCTGAGGGGGGGCGATACCAGCGGCATCGTTGAACGCGGTGGACTGGATCGTAACCGACCAACGTGCACCGCGCACAGAGACCAGATATGCCAGATCCACAACATCCTCCCGAACTGCAACGAGCTGCTCTTCGACATTGGCCTGGAACTCCGGGAAGAAGGAGGAGGGCAGTTTTCTTTAAGGAGCATTGAGATACCCGATGCCAATCTGACACCTACTCCGAGCCCAGATTCCTACAGGGCGACTCCTTTCCTTCGATGGCTGCTCCGAACCCACGTCTGTATCAGCAGCCTCGAACTAATAGACAATTTCTTAAAGTCGCACAGCGAGATCATCTTGTCAGAACTGCCCCAGAACTGCCCCCTGAAGAAGCTCACGCTCACCCTTTACGAGGATGACGCCGTGTACACCTACACCGCGACAGTCCTTCCCAGACTTCGCAGTCTCGAAGTGCTCAACTGCTTCATCATGTGTCGAAGCAGCGATGCTCTCGTGGGTGCCGTATCGGCCCTTCTGAGAACTACGACCTGCCTCAGGTCCCTGGTTTACCACGCAACTGACGATAACAGACAGCCGCCAAAGTCGTTCGTCGAAGCGTTGGCCGCCAACTCGACGCTGAAGTCGCTTGAGCTGGTGACGGACTGGGCGACCGACGATCCACCCGGACCCCTCGGCGAATACGTGAGGAATAACAGACTCCTCACAAGTCTCTCGGTTTCCGGCCATTATGTAGATCGCGCAGAGCTGCTTCTCGATGAGGCCCTTCTCCATAACGGCACCCTCTCCACACTTGAGATTTTAAATGCTTGCGGCGGTGAAACGACCGTACGTTTCTTGACGAGGTTACTCGCAGAATGTTATGCCCTAAAGGAACTTGATATCTGCAGTGTTAGGGCTCCATTCATAAAAATATCAGAGGCCACATTGAACCGCTGCGCGGAGGCACTGGCCAAGAACGAATCGTTGGAAGTGCTCACGCTACCATATTCCTTGTGGCATCCAAACAACTGGATTGCTTTCTTCGCCTTGCTGCCGAGAGGCGGAAAACTTAAGAGGCTAAATGTCACGGAGAAAGGCTTTGATGATTATGCAACATTTCCACCTGTTCTCGAAGCATTGGAGCGGACAAACTCATCGACACAAGTGAGCTTCGGGCATTACTTACACGGATACGGAATAAACTTCATGCACTTCAGGGTCTTTTCAAGAATCTGCCTTTCCGGAGAGGAGAGCATACAAGTTGACGCTTTACAAAGACTGCTTGCGTTGGATCACCTCACTGACCTCTCACTAAGCGTCTACAACGCTAGCAAACCTGTGTTCTGTGCACTGGCGAAGTACATCCGAGAAACCACCGTGCTTCAGAAACTGAGTCTCACCGTGACAAAACCGTACCAGGTGGCGCACACAGCCGCATGGTCGTGCTGGGCACCTCTTTTCGAGTCGATGTCCGCCAACACCAGCGTCTCGGATCTCGATATTTACAGCAACGGTAATTTCCAGCACAACGACCACCTCTCTCGCATCATCAGGCTCAGCAGGTACATTTCTCGGGTGTCATTTTTGCTGAATGCAGGAGATGGTACAGCCACCGACTTCGTCTCCCTTCTGTCGGAGGCCATCGGCGACAACTGTAATCTTCTCAACGTCGACTTGTACAACTCTAAAGTGGGCGTCGAAGCGAAGCGGTGCTTGTTAAAAATCAGGGAAACGACGCGGAGGAACTCTGGCCTTCTCGAACGTGCAGCTGCGTTCAACAAGACTAGTCGTCTCGACTGGTAGGTAACTCTGATGTTCTTTTTTTTTTTCAATTTTTTCCCGAGGAGGAGGGGTCATTTAGAAGTCAGCAAAGTGCCCTTCTTTAAAATAGATCTCACCGGGAAAAATATTCTTTCGAATTGCATATTACGAGCGGAAATCAGCTAAAGCATGAATCAATACGCGTCCTAAATATACAATAACCATAGTGATTAATCAACTTTCCTGATATCGTCGTCCGAGCATTTGCACCTTATACGATGTGCAACCCCTCTCCCGGCAACGGGTAACCCTTCTCTCGGCACTCCATCCGCAGCAGCGCACCACGACGGACCCTCCAAATGCACCTATAAAATATGTAACAAGGTACTAATGTCCGCGCAGCATTGTCGATACCCGTTGGCATCGTGCATATATATGCAGGTAAAATTTCGTGGCTTTATCAGAGGTTCACCGTTTAGCTGTTGCTTTTGCTTACGCTGGTTTCGGTGTGTTATCCTAAATGATTCATTGGGTTTCAAAGCATTCTCTATTTATTTTAAGGCGAGAGCCTTTAATGTCTCATGCTCACGTCCGTCCGGTGTCCGTCCGTCCGGTGTCCATCCGTCCGGTGTCCGTCCGGCGTCCGTCCGTCCGTCCGTCCACACCCCCCACTGCGCATGCGCCAACCCATAAAAAAATATAAATAAAACAACCTCCTTTCCACCTCTCTCTCCTCTAGGCATCCCTCCCAGCGGAGGCCACACCCTCACTGCGCATGCGCGTCCCCTCCCTCTCTCCCCTCCTACGCTCCCCCCTCTCTCCTCTAGGCATCCCTGCCCGCGGCGTCCACACCCCCACTGCGCATGCGCGTCTTTCCCTCTCCTACGCTCCCCCCTCTCTCGCCTCGTGACGCCGACGCGGGCAGCGTCTGCTAGCGAGTTTCTTGGTTGAAAAAACCGACTGCTCGCGCTGCACAACCGTTCACTGGCCACCCCGTATATATGGCAATGGATCCTGACCTGCAACGTGGTGCCGGTGGGAGATTTCTCCTGTGCGTTGTCGAACGATAAAAAATTCGCAGCGTGCGCGTTAACTAAAAGCGGACTGCGGGTCTCTGTGTCCAGTCCGAGTCTTCTGTCTCTCATTGCCCATTAGCAGCGATTGGGATGTTCCAGTAGGAAACACCGGTCCATCACTGCGTGCTTTGCTCCCCCCCCCCCCCCAGGTTTCTCTCCTGTGCAACGCTGCGATGAGCGCCAGCGTCAACGCCGCCGCCAGTGTAAGCGTTAGCGCCCGCTGCTTCGCATCTACACATGGTTCCCTTTAGCGGGAGATGGTGTAATCTTTAAGGCGAAAGCCTTTAATGTCTCATGCTCACGTCCGTCTGGTGTCCGTCCGGTGTCCGTCCGACCTCCGTCCGGCGTCCATCCATCCGTCCGTCTGTCCGTCTGTCTGTCTGTCTGTCTGTCTGTCTGTCTGTCTGTCTGTCTGTCTGTCTGTCTGTCTGTCTGTCTGTCTGTCTGTTCGTCCGTCCGTCCGTCCGTCCATCCGAGCTCTGGCACGGAGCCAGGTGGCCGCCGGGATACGCAGACGGACGCCGGTCGCGTCGGACTCTATAGCACTCGCGCTTTGCTTGCGTAGCGTCGCTGTGCCCAGAGTTTGCAATCATTCTGACCGACGCCGTCTCAATGGACCCAGGCGTTCACGGAATACATTTTCCAATTTACAAAGGGTCCGTCAATTTAAAAGCTGGAACGCGGATGGCGTTTGCACGATGCGCAAAGCGCGAGAAAATACTAACGCATGCGAACGGAGGAAGATGAGTCTCGCGTCTCGCCGCGATTCGCGGTAAAAAATTAAAGAAGAAAACACGCACCCATTCGGTTTGCGTCTTATCCCACTGAGAGTGTAAAAGAAAAAAAGACATGGCATAATCAGTGGAATGGCCACACGCTTTCGCCGTACACACTTTTTTATAAGCCTACGACACACAATATTTGGTGATACATGAATCGATAGATACTTTGAAAATTTCAAAAGGTCGGCTCGTGTCTCGCGTGCGCGCTAGATGTCAGGGCTGTGTCGGCATTTTGCGCGATGGCGGAAATGCAGCGGAATAGTTTTCGTGTGTTATGATATGCAAAGTGTCGTTACAAGCGTTCAGCGTTAATGAGGAGGTTAATGTACCCCCTCGATACCAACAGCGCTCCAAGATTTTCCGGGACCCCATCGCTGCTGCTGTGACAGACATTAGCGGGAATATCTTAATAAACGCATTAACGGTACTCGATTACAATTTAGATGAGTACCGGCTGAACAAGGGCGCCGATATGAAACATTTCTAGAAATTACCAGAAGTTTTGTGAGTGTAGGTAGTTTCTGACGCACCAACCGACTTTGTACTTCATGTACTTGTAAATAACAGTTCTTTTAAAACCCATGAACTATTTACGCTAATCCTGTATACTCATGATATCTCTTCTTTGTAAGGAACTGTTATTTTTACCACTAATATCATCGCAAACAGGTACACCGCCACCGCACTGGAGAAGGTATCACGATATCCAGCCCTACTGAGAGAACTCGCCAAAAAGGAGGACATCGCCGTACGCAGGGTGGCCAGCTTGATCCGAAGTCGTCTCAGCAGCGTCGATGGGCTCAACGACTTCATGCGACTGACTGGCGTGGTCAAAAAGTGCGTGACGTGCGCGCCACCTGTCAACGGGTGTGGCATGCAACTGCAAGACATAAGCTATGATTGCTGGTGCCTGGTGAGACGATACCTGAGCTTCGACGATGTGAAGCGTTTCACAATCTCCAAGCCGGATCACTCGGCTAGCTGAGCATAAAAAACAAAAGTATCCTGAGCAGGAGGACATCAACGTCTACCCCCTTCGAAGTGAAGCTTTTCGATACTCTTGCTGTTGAGTTCTTGCATATAAATAAATTTTTCAATGTCGCGAGCGCCTCCCTTGATATATTTCAGACCATAGCGCTGGCGGGAGTTGTCCATAAACCTTGATAAAAAAAATGTTAAGGCAGCTACGCACTCGTGGGGCGAAGACTAAGGAAAGAGCGAAGTGTGCCGCTCCTTTTGCTCCTTATCATGCTCACTTCCCATACCCAGTACTTTGCTATAATGTGCTATACAAGGCTATGCTATGGCTCACTCTCTCCCATCCTCCTTTCACTCCTTTTTACCCTCCCGTCTCTTCTCCTCGACCTCACTAACCTTTCCCACACACATGCTCTACTATACTAGACGGGGCTATGTTATGCCCCTCCCCTGTTTCTTTCCCTCCCCCGTCACCCTCAATATACAAGGGTATGCTATGCTTTGTCTTTGCTTCTACCTCTTTCTTTGTCGCTCTCTCTATTTCTTGTTTTTTTCGTTGTCTCTCTTTCTCCGTGTTTCTTTCTCTATCTCCGTTTCTCTTCCTTTGTCTTTGCATCTTTTCGTTCTCTCACTTATAGCACCGCAACCATATGGTTCTGTTGCTCTCTATCTTCTCTCGTTCTCTCGCCCATAGCAACGTAATCATATGGTTCCCATAAATGCTTGTTCTGCTGGCGTGCCTAGATAGCCCATCTTTCCTTAAGTATGTGTCTTTCTTTCTCTCTCTCTGTCTCTATACTCGTTCTCTCGCTCACCAGACGTGTTGCATGCCACGCACGTGCTCTGGGAGCGAAGCAGAAGATGAAGAAGAAGAAAAGAGCGCGTTTTGATTGATAATGATAACAATTTCTGTTCACGATTAACGGGGTTTATGCGAGCTTAAAGAGCTTCGCTGTTGAAATAAACAGGTTTATAAAAGGCCTGCAGTGGGTTAAGTTATAGGGGTTGCATATGATAGTGGGGACATCAAGGTGTGGCATGAGCTAAAACTGGAGTCATATAATTAGTAGGAATTAGTGTAAAGTGCAATTACATTTTAGGAACACATCCGATAGGCGGGGGGGGGGGGGGGGGGAGAGGGAGGGGATGCTTAGGCCATCTGACGGATAAGATCTCAACTGCGTGCCTCTTTCTACGTTGACTTGGCGGCGCGCGACACTCGAACACCGAGATTTTATGTGAAAGCGATGGAACAGGTGCGAGTCCCACTCGCAGATCCCCGAGTCTTGCATTAGGTCGCTTTCGGATTTCCCTGACGTCAATACACTGTGAAATTCGTTTTCACTTGCCGACGATACCTGTCCTCGTGTTTAAGAGAACAGCACTGGTAAGCCCGATCCTGATGAAGTCCAGCAAGGTGGGAGATCGACGACTATGGGGAAGCGCTCGGAGTAACTGTATTAGGAGCGTTCTTTCAAAATCGATCACTAAGCAATGCCTCATTTTTCGCAAATTGCACTTGAGGCACTTAATGCCAAAAACGTCGCGATCGGTTTCAATCCGCCCACTGGATTTTGTTGCCGACACATTATTGAGCATCCTTTGAAGATGCATGGGTTGAATTTAAAAAAAATTAATTGTAGCGCAATGATCATTTATTCGCGAATCGCACTATAGTGGCATGTACTATAGGACGACCATTGTATGTGTTTCCAATTTGGTGTGATTACGCCGGATGGAATTTTTTTTTCCTGAAAGCTCAGAACTGTTAGATCAACTCAGGGCCGTCCAGAGGGCCCACGACGCGGCGATGAGGCTAGGCCTACCCGTCCCGACGTGGGAGCGGCCCGCTGCTCAGGACTTTAATAAAGTTCTGTGTCTGTCTGTCTGTCTGTCTGTCTGTCTGTCTGTCTGTCTGTCTGTCTGTCTGTCTGTCTGTCTGAAGAGGTTTTCTTGAGTTATACTGACGTAAAGCAACTCTAAAGGGTTAAAAAAATCGCCTGTCGCTAAACCGACGAGCAAGTGCATGTCGATCAGGTTAAAACTCAGAAAAAATGTGCATATCTGATTAACATGAGCAACCTGACGTATACAGGAATTAATAGTAGAAATAAAGCGTAGTAATTAATCCAGCAATTTATTTGAAAATTACGGGGGGCAAGCTGTCAGTGTAGAAGCACATGTATATTACAGATGGGACAGTCAAACACGCATATATCAAACTAGAAAAAATACGGACATTAGTTCGACATATCAGATAATTCTAAACTAGTTGCATATGTCATGAAGAGTTGTTCATTAATTTTGCATTGTTATTCCTGTTTTATTTGTTGCTTTTGATTATTTTCATGCCATTTCTTTTTTCCTGTAGTATTACCATTATGTTATGTATTGATTGTATTGTTATTGTTAATCAAGCTCATTAACCCTTTATTGACGAGACATTAAATAATTCAAAAAATCATTTATTTGTTATAGATTTGTACTTCATATAGGACTACAATGCACACTTTGCAAGCACAAAAATTTGCTACGTTTGCTTGCCGAGATCTAGCTTTGTTGCCTGTGGGCAAAACTAGGCATGAGTCCGAAAGCATGCTTCACTGCATGACCCTACGGGTCAGTGTGGAACTTCTGGAGGCACTCTTTGCCTGGCGTGAAACAGAGATGTACATTGCACTTCCTGCACATTACCCATGTGATACCTGTGCATTTTGGATATTTGCAGCGGCCTTTCTTTTGGGAGAACGTTGGGAGGTGATCGAGAGCCTGATCTCCTTGCTCGGAACAAGAGCTGCTGGTCCACGCCGTTTCTTTGCCTGCAGTTCATTCTCCACTCTTGATGGGGCAAAAGGTCGCCTTCTGGAGGGTGTTGCAACCTTTCCTTGTTGCCTCAACGCGCACGCAATATCCGCTTTGAAGGAGAGGAGGGTCATTTGCTCTTTGCGTGGCACGTCAGCGGCGGTGGCATCTCGGCGGTATAGGAGCCAGCAGTTGACAACTACCACATCCAACAGATGAAAGAATAGCCGCCTGTACCATTTTTTTCGATCTTAGTTGGATGCGGTAAAGTGCCACGAGCATGTCCATGAGGTCTACGCCACCCATAGATTCATTGTAAACCGCTACAATGGCAGGACGAGGCACGTTCACCGTTGTCCGTGTCTTTTTGTCAAAGCGCTTGACAGGTTGTTCCGGCGATGCAGAAGCAAATGAGGATAGTAGGGCCACGTGACGGTTGTCGAACCATTTCACAGCCCTCAAGCTCACTCCTTCAAACGTCGTTTCCATCTCAACATAGGAGCCACGGCCTTCGCGCTTTAGTTCTTTGTCGGATGGAAGCTTGCATCCTTTCAAACGAGCCTCCCGCACTGTGCCCACAGAACTGATGCCAACTTTTTTTAGTACCACCTGCAAGTCCACACTACAAAACCAGTTGTCAAAGTACAGAACGTAGTTGAGGTCACGTGGCACTACACTCGCCATTCGGAAAACGATGTTGCCACTGGCGCCGATGTCTGGAAAACCCGGCTGGGGTAGAATCTTTCCTGTGTATACCTCAAAGTTGTACATGAGTCCGCACTCGTCACAGAGCAGGAAGAGTTTGTAGCCCCATTTCTTGGGCTTGTTTGGCAAGTATTGTTTCAGTGAGCTGCGGCCTTTGAAGGGGACTAGCTGCTCATCGACACACAGTTTTTGTGATTTCGGTAATTCACGGCATTTCGCGACCAGATGATCCAGTAGGGGCCTTACTTTGTAGAGCCTGTCGCGCTCTGGGTCATCCTTGTCGGGTTCCTCCAGGTTGTCGTTGAAATGCAGGGACTGCTTCAATTCCTCCCATCTGTCCCTCGTCATGGTGTCCGCAACTTGACCGATACGGAATCTCTCGGACCAGTACATCCGCGTTTGGGGCAGCTTCATAATGGACATAGTAAGCACTATGCCTATAAACTGTTCTAAATCATTGACAGTCATGGATGTGACTTTGTTGGGGTTCCTCTGAGCACTGTATAGTGATGACTGCTCACAGATGAGAGACAGGAAGTCCATGCCAAAAATCTTCTGAAATAATCGATGGGGGGACTCCACCGGCGATGGACACGGAGGCACATATTTCCACTGTGGCATGGCACGACCAGCTGAGTCTTGGACAGCGCTCCATGTAGGATGATTTTTCGAAGGCTTGGTAATCTCTTCAAGTTCATCGTCAATATCATCTCTGCTTGGGGTGCTAGACATCTCACCTTGGCAGTCCCCTGAGAGAGCTGTAAAAATTCAATAGAAAGTGAATGCGACATGAACCTAGAGCTAAAGAAAAAGCATGCAAAATTATAAAATGACATATCCATGTGAATTCGCAGTTACTGACACAAACTAAAAAAAAAAGTCGGCTAGAGATGGCAGCGTCTCAAGCACGCGACGCTAACTTTTCATGGGCCGCGCAAACGGAGCACCAGACTACCGGGCGTCTCACGTACCTAACGGCATCTGTCGACAGTAGCGTCCACGGCTTCACGAGGACGCCGATACAACCAGAGAGGTTAGACGATATGATCAATGTACAGTGAAGGTTAGACGTTATATCTCCGAGTCCAAAGGTGGAAAAAAAAACCGCGTTACTAGCCAAATACGCGAATTCCCCCCCCCCCCACCCCCCCCCCCCCCCGTTGCTTTATCGCACCCGTTCTCGAGACGGAACAGTACTTGCATCTTGAATGCCTGAATACTTCTGGCTATTTCAATAATAAAATACTTACATGCCCGGGCTGAACCAGCATTTTCTGGTTCGTCGTCGCTCGATTCCAGGTCCGAGTCATCGCTGCATTCGGGGGGCACCTTTGCGGCTCTTTTACCGTAAAATGCACCCCGGTCCATAATTAGTGCCTAGTGATGGGTCCTTGTTTCCTGCACGATACCGTGCAGCGTTCATGCTAGCGTCGCAGACAAAATAGCACGCTCTGAGCAAAGTCACCACACCATTCACTGATCGGCACGAGAAACGCGGCGTAGTGCCTCGTGTTGCCTATGGGCAACAAACACGCGACGCGACGCTGTGGGCACAAATTTTGATTCACATTTGTATAAATCGACAGAGAGCAAGATACAGCGTTCTTCTAAACAACTGTGAAATGATAGAAAGAAAAAAAGAGTGCTTACCACGAAATTGGCGTTTGCAGGTTGACGTGGTGTCGTCTCACGCTGTGCAGCAATTCGCGCGCCAAACTTCTTTCTCTTCTTCCATGATTTTCGACTTGCTTCACGAGGGGGCGCCACATGTTCATGTAACATGGTTGTGGGCAGAGCTTGGGCAAAAAAGAAGCCCCCGAAACCGAAACTCCGCGGGAAAAAAATATTTTCTGGTATGTTGCCTGTGGGCAACACTCGTCAATAAAGGGTTAATCATTGCTCACACGTTCGCATCTTTTGCTGTATTTTTTGGTAATTACCCCACGCATGTAGCCATAGGAGGTCCCCCCCCTGTCAGTTTCTCTGAAACTTTGGGACGTCCTGCTGTACTATTCTAACCATGTAACTGAACTGAATTATTTAATAAACTTGACTTGACTTGACAACTTCACAACCTTTAATGAAATCATTGCATTGTCATGCCAGTTTCGGTGCGCAAGCTGGCTTCATGGCACTGCTTCACAGCTATTTAAGAAACACGCCTTCACGACAATACGCGGGATCCTTTATTCTTTTTTTTTAGATTTTGTATTTTTCAGCGGTTCGCGGTAGGGCTTGGGGCACAACATGCAGGGGTGCATTGTACACAGGCACTTAAAATGTTCAAGGTTTGTACGCCACGTGGTGCGACGAACAGTGAAATACAAGCGATGTCCGGAATTTCTGGGTACTTTTCGCGCACTGTTAGAGTAGGATAAAAATTAAATAGAGGACGCTTAACAGTTTAAGGAAACGAAAAGAATGAGCGCCGACCAAATGAAAAGGTTTAGAACATTAAAAAATGACGTTTCGGCTACCCTACTGAAAAGGTTTAGAACATTAAAAAATGACGTTTCGGCTACCCTACGGTAGCCGAAACGTCATTTTTTAATGTTCTAAACCTTTTCATTTGGTCGGCGCTCATTCTTTTCGTTTCCTCATACTTCTTCCCGACCAGACGATGTTTAGTCAAACCATCGATTTCGCTTAATAGTTTAGAGTGCAACGCGATAGCGTTTCGGGCCCTGTTCGCATTTCCCTCTCCCTCGAATGCAATGCTTCGCTTCTAAGCAGAGACATCAACCTTGCTGTGAGGAAAGGAACGTGACATTTGCCTTTGTAAACACTCCGAGGGCGCCTACTGCGAGTACAGTTGCGAGGTACCTGCCGTGTCATGCCTCCACTTAGCGTAGTACCCACGTACCCACTACACCTCTTTAAAGGTAATACGCGCACCTACGTACCTCCACAGGTCGTTAATGATGTAGCCCATGAAGGCGATGGTAAGTTATGGCTGAACACATTGTGAGTCGCGGTAGCTTCACACTGGGAACGGAATTGGGGTTCCAAAAATAAAGACCGCCGGGTCATTTATTGCAATACCGATTGTGTTATGCCTTTCCGTACCTTGTCGCTCTTCAACCTATCTCGACCCGCATGACCACCCCTCTTGATGCTGCTCGCCATCTGTTCTGCACCACTTTTACTCCGAAACTGCATCCGAACTCATCTCGTACCTAGAGCTAGTATGAAGTCTTGGTTTGGATGACCTTTATTTGGCCCTAGAACCCGGCAGCCGACAGTTACGATGAACCCACAACGACGATGTTCATACACGACAACGATGAGGATGCATAACCAACGCCTTATGATGGTGATAATGTAAAGAGGGTGGGTATAATAAATGCCCACACTAGAATTCATCTCGCACACAGAGCTCCAATTTTCTGTTTTGGGTTTGAGCCAGGCTCTGAGGAGAATAACAGAAAAGAACAGCTTCACTGTGTGAAAGACCGTTTTTTTACAAAGCTGTTACCGCTTAAAAAAAGAAACGTGGTCCCAAGTGTTATTCGAAAATTTGGGAATTCCACTAAGTACTCCAAATATATTTTTCTTTGGCCAGCTTCATTGGAATATAATAACAGGAACGTCTGCGGGGGCCTCTGCGAAATATTGAGTGACACAAGCAGACCAGACTGTTAATGCATTGATGGGCGTCAATTGCTGGGCACTTCATAAAACAACCAATATTTTATCGCGTATTAGGAATTACTTCTTTCACGTGAATTACTCATTTTTTGGCTTAAATATAAACTTATTTATGCTGCTCAATATCAGCCTTCCGCTGGCCACACCTCCCGCTTTGCGGTCGTCTCCGTTGACACCAAGGGTCGGGTCCTTTCGGCCGCGTCGATCGTTACCTCGTCGTCTGTCAAGGCAGAACAGCTAGCCATAGCATTAGCCCTCTTAGATCCGAGCAAAACGGAAGTCTACACAGACTCAAGGTCGGCAGCAAAGGCATTCGCCTCTGTCGCCGTCTGTAGGGAAGTCGCCAAGATACACGAAGGAAAAGTTCTTGATCATCACACCATCACCTGGTTCCCGGCCCACGTAGGGTCAAAAGGGGGGGGTGGGGGGTGGGGCTTGTCAACGCCAACGAATTGGCCCAAGCTCGAGCGCGAGGTCTCGCTTGCCGCGCTGGGCTCTCCGAGGCCGGAGCGGGCGGGGCCCGCGACGGGTCTGGTTCGATGGTGGCGGAGACGGAACCCCTCCACTTTAGGGACATACTATCCACCTTTAACGAAGTCACAAAACATTATCAACTCGCTCGCAGGGCATTTCCCTTGCCCCAACGAACCCTATCACGTCCACAAGCGGTTACGCTTAGATTACTGCAAACGCACTCGTATCCCAGCCTTTCGATCTACAGTCGTTTCACGGAGGTCCCCTTCGTGTCCCGACTGCGGCGCATGCAGTGATTTTAACCACATGCTCTGGGAGTGCCCCTCTTTTTCAGCGCCACATGGATGAAGAGATTTCGCGAGTCACTTTTTATTCGCTGCTCAAGAGCCACGACTGGTTCCAACAACTCCAGGCAGTCCAGAAGGCCCACGACGCGGCGGTGAGGCTTGGTCTTCCCGTCCCGACGTGGGAGCGGCCCGCGGTCCTCCCTCAATGAAAACTGTGGGATGACTTCTTCAGGACTTTATTAGTTTAGTACCTACCTACCTACTACATGACTAAAATTACGATATTC
The DNA here is from genome assembly GCA_030522465.1 of Rhipicephalus appendiculatus. Taxonomy (NCBI): domain Eukaryota; kingdom Metazoa; phylum Arthropoda; class Arachnida; order Ixodida; family Ixodidae; genus Rhipicephalus; species Rhipicephalus appendiculatus. The sequence continues at coordinate 44,402 of JALIZH010017130.1, read as the reverse complement.
TATTTTTGAAAGAAAGATAGCGTAGCGTTCTCTGCAAGCGCTTACTTCCTTTGATTCTCTCTCTTTCTGCCTTTATTTCTTATTATGTCTATGCTATGCTTTACTCTCTCCCCTCCTACTTTCCCTCCTCCTCAGAATCACATCTTGTCTCATCACGCTCACATCCCTTTCCTAACCACTTGGAGTACTATAGAAGCCTATGCTATGCTCTGATAGTGTGTCTGGATAGCCGAGTGGTCACGACGCTCACCTTCGGACCGCAGGTTCGAATCCCACCTCGTGAAGAATTTTTTTCCGAAAAGAATTTACCTCTTCCTTCTTCACTATTTCTTTCTCTTTCACTCTTTTTGTACTCCTCTCGCTCATCCGGGTTGTTAAAGGGACTGTCTACCGCTCGGAAAAAAATTTCTGATTGTGGCGAAAATGAGAATATCGTTCATCACATCGGTGGCAACGAGCATGCTTTTGCCCCATAAAACAGGAATTATAATTTTAATTTGATGTTGAAAGTCGACAAAGCATGACTGCTAGCGTCACCCAACAGCGATGCGGTTCAATCTACTGGCAGGACAAGAAATCCTCGCAGGCAGACTCATCTTGCTTAAAAACAAACATGTATAACTTGAAATTGTACTTTACGCACTTGAAGCAGCTTTAGGTTGTGCCAGAAAGTAAGTTTTGCTTTTTTTCACACGCGTTAAAAGAGGCGCCTGGTGGCGCTGCCAGCGGCGCGTTCGCTTGCCTGCATACCTGCCTGCCTGCCTATGGCGAAGAAACGCGAGCACTACGACCGGCGCCGCTCACAAGAAAAAAAAGTCTTCGGCTAATAGCAACTGACTTCACGGAATGTTCGAACCGTGCCCGTGAGTCCAACGTAATCTAGTAACGTTGCGCGAGTCCTCATGCGTAATGTGCACACCAGTATTCACCGAGGTTCTGCATTGAAGATGTAGATGTAGATGTAGATCCTGCGCTTCTGGCTCACACCCACACTGGGGGATTGGCCAAGAATCGGGTAGCTTAAAAAAAAAAGAGAGATAATGAAAAAACTAGCAAGGAGAGTAGTTTATCGTTTCGGGTAAAAATAAGATTTTTTTTATTATTTCTGTTAAAATACCAGTAAGTTCGGTCGACTTGACTCTTATCGAATAGGAAATAAATGAATAATATAGAAAAAAATTTCCTGGAGTCTAGTTTGGTTAGCGGCAGAGCTTTGTAATCGTGGTTATTATTTAAATCTCTTTGTCTGTTCTATAAAATATTGCAAGGCCTCGCATACTTTCCCGTTGGTGTGCCCAAGGGTCAGTGCACCTAAGGATAGCAAATTTGCAGTTGTTAGATTTAATCCATATGTGCGCAACGGTGTTTCTAGAAATACCTTTCTTAATGTGGAGTACTTTCTACAATATATCAGAAAGTGTTCTATTGTTTCGTCTTCACTACAGTACGAACAAAGCGGGGAGGGTGTCAATCCGGCTCTGTATAAATAAAAATGTAATGCTGGAATACGACAGCGTAGCCTAGTAATTATGACTTCAATACCTCTGTTATTACATGTGTTACTTTTCCAGGGTGTCGATAGATGATTGAAGTCCGGGGAATTTTTTAGAGAAGGTATATCGAATTCTCGCATCATCATTTGCCTCCGAAATCTAGCCGCTACTATGAAAGCTGATGTAGGGGTAATATGAATAGCTGGTCCGTCTAATGCTGCTTTCGCGAGTGCATCAGCTGTTTCATTTAGTAATAGGCCTCTATGCCCAGGTACCCATACTAATCGAATATATGTTAAGTGATCCGGTACTAGGGAACAGAACTCTTTCAGTGTTTTCGACTCACCAGATGCCGTGAGCGCACCGCATACGGATAGAGAGTCCGTTACTATTACGGCGGAATTAATTGATGTGGTCAGTTTACGAAGGGCCAATACTACCGCTAAAAATTCTGCAATGAAGATGGGTGTGAAATCTGGAATTGGGAGGGAAAAGGACCAGTCGAGAATAGGACAGTATATACCAATGCCACTTTTTAGATGTGAAGCATCTTATGGCGAAGCTTAATCCGGTGGTGGTGTGCGGCGTGACCACCCTTACTGCGCATGCGCAAACCCTTTCAAAAATAATAAAAATAAAAACCTCCTCTCCCCCCCCCTCTCTCTCTCTCCTCTAGGCATCCCTCCCCGCGGCAACCACACCCACACTGCGCATGCGCCTTCCCTCCTCTCTCCTTCTACGCTCCCCCCTCTCTCCTCTAGGCATCCCTGCCCACGGCGTCCACACTCCCACTGCGCATGCTCGTCCCCCCCCTCTCTCTCCTACGCTCTCCCCTCTAGGCATCCCTGCCCGCGTCGCCCACACTCCCACTGCGCATGCGCGTCCCCCCTCTCTCTCCTCTCCTACGCTCCCCCCCCCCCCTCTCGCCTCGCGAGGCCGACGCAGGCAGCGTCTGCTAGCGAGTTTCTTGGTTGACAAAACCGACTGCTCGCGCTGCACAACCGTTCACTGGCCACCCCGTATATATGGCAATGGATCTTGACCTCCATGCTGGTGCCGGTGGGAGATTTCTCCTGTGCGTTGTTGAACAATAAAAATTTTCGCAGCGTGCGCGTCAACTAAAAGCGGACTGCGGGTCTCTGTGTCCAGTCGGAGTCTTCTGTCTCTCATTGCCCATTAGCAGCGATTGGCATGTTCCAGTAGAAAACAGCGCTCCATCACTGCGTGCTTTGCGCCTCCCCAGTTTTCTCTCCTGCGCAACGCTCCGATGAGCGCCAGCGTCAACGCCGCCGCCAGTGTAAGCGTTAGCGCCCGCTGCTTCACATCTACACATGGTTCCCTTTAGCGGGAGATGGTGTAATTTTTTTCATCTCTCTGCGATGCATCCGTCGCAATGATGACATTTTCTTGCAATCTTAGCAGGTGGTCCTGAAGAATAGCCCTTAACATGTTACTCGGTAAATGTTTAGCATTATTAGGGGAAATGTCATCAAAGTAGATTTGAAGCGAGTTAGTCGCATTACAAACCGGAATAACTTCCCTTATTTTGACGGACAGTGGATCGAGAAGAGATTGTACAAACTTTACTTGAGGTGTGTGAAATCTAGGCCAATGGAAATCAAAAAATAAACCAGGTTGCACAATGAAACTGTTTCACTACGCCTCAAAGGGGATTCATATGCTCTTAAATACGTTTGTACAGCCAATATTCTGAATCTAGTTATGAGTGAATGGATTCTAGCTTCCATATACGAAACATTATTCGCTACAAATTTAGGTAGCCCTAAGCACATGCGCAGTGCCTGTTTCTCCAGAAGAACAAGGGGACGAAGTTTATATGTAGGTGCCCCGGAATATAAAACACACCCAAATTCTAGAACTGGTCTTACATACATGCGGTATATTGATAATAGCGTGGTTCTACGCATTCCTGATCTCCTGTTGCTTATTCTCCGTAACATACCAACTGCCCGAACACTCTTTGCTGTAATATATTCTATGTGATTATGCCATAAGAGCGAGCTGTCATATATGACTCCCAAATATTTGATATTTTGAACTTGTGGGATGATGTCAAGTTTGTAAGAAAGAGATATATGGACGGGGTCTTTCAGAGGAAATACTAGCAATTCACACTTAGTAACGTTTATAGAGAGATGAATTGTATCAAGCCAGTGTACTATTTCAGATAAATACAATTGCAGGTTTTGATAGAGAGCATGAATGTCATTAGCTGATGAAAAGAACGCTATGTCATCCGCATAGACGTACGTGTGAAAATTTTGATTACACGGAATCGAGCTTAATAAAATGTTGAATAACACCGGCGACAGGACAGCCCCTTGGGGTACTCCTTTTTCCTGTTTATATGTACTTGATGATACTCCATTCTGAGAACAATAAAATTTCCGATTACCTAAAAATTCCGTAATCCATGCTTCCAAATACTGCGGGAACTTTATTTATCTCAGACGACTGATTAGAACACTATGTTCGACGCTGTCGTACGCTTTCGCGATGTCCAGGGTAACTAGAGCTGCATACTGTCCTTGGCGCCGCGCCAGATGTATTCGACTGTCAAGGTCAATATGCGCTTGCCATATGGAACATCCCTGCCTGAATCCAATTTGACATGGGCGAAGGATCATTTCTCCGTCTATAAACTTCATTATACGAATATGCAATGCTCTTTCTATTAACTTTACAAAATCTGACGTTAATGCAATTGGCCTGATATTGTCTAGAACATAGCCTTCACCGGGTTTTTTAAGAAGAGGTACATTTTTGGCGATTTTCCATTCCGTTGGAATCCAAGCTTCTCTTATTGAATAATTTATTATATTGAGTACATCCTCCCGGGACTCCTTGAATAAAATTTTCAGCATGGCCGAAGTGACTCCATCGGGTCCTGGAGCAGCCTCGGGAAGTTTTCTCATAACCTCTGATAATTCCTCCATCGATATTTCGGTAAAACTATCATCTGAGCGCGGAGTTAATGTACGGGAATGAACCTTAGATGCAAATCGGTTTTCCAAACCTTGTGCTATGCTCTCCAATGATTGCGTCAATTCCTGTGGCGATAAAACTATGGATTCAATATTTACTGCCTGAGGAATCAGTTTTTTATGTCTGAGAAAGCCAAATAGAGCTCTTTTGTTATTTGATTTCGATAGAAATTCAAAATGTTTTTCATCATGCTCCTCCTTCGCTTTCGCCACCGTACGTTTAAAGGTACCTGCAATGAATTTATAATCTGACCAGTTTTTTGGACATTGATTGTGTAGTAGCTTCTTCCAGGCAGCTTTTCTACGCCTGTAATCCCGAGTGCAGTCCTCATTCCACCATCGCGACACAGGCTTTTGCGCAACAGAATGAACCTCAAGTTCCGCTTTTCTACGGGACTCCTGTAAAATTGAACAAATGCTCAATGCTTTTTGTTTTGACGTTGCTTCTGACAGAGATGCCATAGAGCACCGCAAGCTTTTTTTAAAAGTACTGTAATTTATACACGTGAGTCCTCTAGAAGTTACCGATATTACTGGGCATATAATCTCAAATATCACCGGAATGTGATCACTATTGGTAGGATGTTCTATGGTCGACCAAGATGCGATACAAAGGCCTGACCCCGAAAAAGTCAAATCAAGAGAAGAAGTAGCCATCCCTCTTATAAAAGTAGGCTTGCCTGAGTTGTGACAAGTGAGACTATTACCCTGAGACCAATCCCATAACCGAGTTCCACATGAGTCTGTCCGTAAGCCCCATGTTATGTGATGGGAGTTAAAGTCACCCGCCAGTAGGACATTGTTACCGGTAATAGAGATTACACTATCCAACGGGTTTGTGTCGTGAACCCCTGACGGATAATATACTAGTACGAATTGGCCCAAGCTCGAGCGCGAGGTCTCGCTTGCCGCGCTGGGCTCTCCGAGGCCGGAGCGGGCGGGGCCAGCGACGGGTCTGGTCCGATGGTGGCGGAGACGGAACCCCTCCACTTTAGGGACATACTATCCACCTTTAACGAAGTCACAAAACATTATCAACTCGCTCGCAGGGCATTTCCCTTGCCCCAACGAACCCTATCACGTCCACAAGCGGTTACGCTTAGATTACTGCAAACGCACTCGTATCCCAGCCTTTCGATCTACAGTCGTTTCACGGAGGTCTCCCCTTCGTGTCCCGACTGCGGCGCATGCAGTGATTTTAACCACATGCTCTGGGAGTGCCCCTCTTTTCAGCGCCACACGGATGAAGAGATTTCGCGAGTCACTTTTTATTCGCTGCTCAAGAGCCACGACTGGTTCCAACAACTCCAGGCAGTCCAGAAGGCCCACGACGCGGCGGTGAGGCTTGGTCTTCCCGTCCCGACGTGGGAGCGGCCCGCGGTCCTCCCTCAATGAAAACTGTGGGATGACTTCTTCAGGACTTTATTAGTTTAGTACCTACCTACCTACTACATGACTAAAATTACGATATTCTATTTTTTGAAAGAAAGATAGCGTAGCGTTCTCTGCAAGCGCTTACTTCCTTTGATTCTCTCTCTTTCTGCCTTTATTTCTTATTATTTCTATGCTATGCTTTACTCTCTCCCCTCCTACTTTCCCTCCTCCTCAGAATCACATCTTGTCTCATCACGCTCACATCCCTTTCCTAACCACTTGGAGTACTATAGAAGCCTATGCTATGCTCTGATAGTGTGTCTGGATAGCCGAGTGGTCACGACGCTCACCTTCGGACCGCAGGTTCGAATCCCACCTCGTGAAGAATTTTTTTCCGAAAAGAATTTACCTCTTCCTTCTTCACTATTTCTTTCTCTTTCACTCTTTTTGTACTCCTCTCGCTCATCCGGGTTGTTAAAGGGACTGTCTACCGCTCGGAAAAAAATTTCTGATTGTGGCGAAAATGAGAATATCGTTCATCAAATCGGTGGCAACGAGCATGCTTTTGCCCCATAAAACAGGAATTATAATTTTAATTTGATGTTGAAAGTCGACAAAGCATGACTGCTAGCGTCACCCAACAGCGATGCGGTTCAATCTACTGGCAGGACAAGAAATCCTCGCAGGCAGACTCATCTTGCTTAAAAACAAACATGTATAACTTGAAATTGTACTTTACGCACTTGAAGCAGCTTTAGGTTGTGCCAGAAAGTAAGTTTTGCTTTTTTTCACACGCGTTAAAAGAGGCGCCTGGTGGCGCTGCCAGCGGCGCGTTCGCTTGCCTGCATACCTGCCTGCCTGCCTATGGCGAAGAAACGCGAGCACTACGACCGGCGCCGCTCACAAGAAAAAAAAAGTCTTCGGCTAATAGCAACTGACTTCACGGAATGTTCGAACCGTGCCCGTGAGTCCAACGTAATCTAGTAACGTTGCGCGAGTCCTCATGCGTAATGTGCACACCAGTATTCACCGAGGTTCTGCATTGAAGATGTAGATGTAGATGTAGATCCTGCGCTTCTGGCTCACACCCACACTGGGGGGATTGGCCAAGAATCGGGTAGCTTAAAAAAAAAAGAGAGATAATGAAAAAACTAGCAAGGAGAGTAGTTTATCGTTTCGGGTAAAAATAAGATTTTTTTTATTATTTCTGTTAAAATACCAGTAAGTTCGGTCGACTTGACTCTTATCGAATAGGAAATAAATGAATAATATAGAAAAAAATTTCCTGGAGTCTAGTTTGGTTAGCGGCAGAGCTTTGTAATCGTGGTTATTATTTAAATCTCTTTGTCTGTTCTATAAAATATTGCAAGGCCTCGCATACTTTCCCGTTGGTGTGCCCAAGGGTCAGTGCACCTAAGGATAGCAAATTTGCAGTTGTTAGATATAATCCATATGTGCGCAACGGTGTTTCTAGAAATACCTTTCTTAATGTGGAGTACTTTCTACAATATATCAGAAAGTGTTCTATTGTTTCGTCTTCACTACAGTACGAACAAAGCCGGGAGGGTGTCAATCCGGCTCTGTATAAATAAAAATGTAATGCTGGAATACGACAGCGTAGCCTAGTAATTATGACTTCAATACCTCTGTTATTACATGTGTTACTTTTCCAGGGTGTCGATAGATGATTGAAGTCCGGGGAATTTTTTAGAGAAGGTATATCGAATTCTCGCATCATCATTTGCCTCCGAAATCTAGCCGCTACTATGAAAGCTGATGTAGGGGTAATATGAGTAGCTGGTCCGTCTAATGCTGCTTTCGCGAGTGCATCAGCTGTTTCATTTAGTAATAGGCCTCTATGCCCAGGTACCCATACTAATCGAATATATGTTAAGTGATCCGGTACTAGGGAACAGAACTCTTTCAGTGTTTTCGACTCACCAGATGCCGTGAGCGCACCGCATACGGATAGAGAGTCCGTTACTACTACGGCGGAATTAATTGATGTGGTCAGTTTACGAAGGGCCAATACTACCGCTAAAAATTCTGCAATGAAGATGGGTGTGAAATCTGGAATTGGGAGGGAAAAGGACCAGTCGAGAATAGGACAGTATATACCAATGCCACTTTTTAGATGTGAAGCATCTTATGGCGAAGCTTAATCCGGTGGTGGTGTGCGGCGTGACCACCCTTACTGCGCATGCGCAAACCCTTTCAAAAAAATAAAAATAAAAACCTCCTCTCCCCCCCTCTCTCTCTCTCCTCTAGGCATCCCTCCCCGCGGCAACCACACCCACACTGCGCATGCGCCTTCCCTCCTCTCTCCTTCTACGCTCCCCCTCTCTCCTCTAGGCATCCCTGCCCACGGCGTCCACACTCCCACTGCGCATGCTCGTCCCCCCCTCTCTCTCCTACGCTCTCCCCTCTAGGCATCCCTGCCCGCGTCGCCCACACTCCCACTGCGCATGCGCGTCCCCCTCTCTCTCCTCTCCTACGCTCCCCCCCCCCTCTCTCGCCTCGCGAGGCCGACGCAGGCAGCGTCTGCTAGCGAGTTTCTTGGTTGACAAAACCGACTGCTCGCGCTGCACAACCGTTCACTGGCCACCCCGTATATATGGCAATGGATCTTGACCTCCATGCTGGTGCCGGTGGGAGATTTCTCCTGTGCGTTGTTGAACAATAAAAATTTTCGCAGCGTGCGCGTCAACTAAAAGCGGACTGCGGGTCTCTGTGTCCAGTCGGAGTCTTCTGTCTCTCATTGCCCATTAGCAGCGATTGGCATGTTCCAGTAGAAAACAGCGCTCCATCACTGCGTGCTTTGCGCCTCCCCAGTTTTCTCTCCTGCGCAACGCTCCGATGAGCGCCAGCGTCAACGCCGCCGCCAGTGTAAGCGTTAGCGCCCGCTGCTTCACATCTACACATGGTTCCCTTTAGCGGGAGATGGTGTAATTTTTTTCATCTCTCTTCGATGCATCCGTCGCAATGATGACATTTTCTTGCAATCTTAGCAGGTGGTCCTGAAGAATAGCCCTTAACATGTTACTCGGTAAATGTTTAGCATTATTAGGGGAAATGTCATCAAAGTAGATTTGAAGCGAGTTAGTCGCATTACAAACCGGAATAACTTCCCTTATTTTGACGGACAGTGGATCGAGAAGAGATTGTACAAACTTTACTTGAGGTGTGTGAAATCTAGGCCAATGGAAATCAAAAAATAAACCAGGTTGCACAATGAAAACTGTTTCACTACGCCTCAAAGGGGATTCATATGCTCTTAAATACGTTTGTACAGCCAATATTCTGAATCTAGTTATGAGTGAATGGATTCTAGCTTCCATATACGAAACATTATTCGCTACAAATTTAGGTAGCCCTAAGCACATGCGCAGTGCCTGTTTCTCCAGAAGAACAAGGGGACGAAGTTTATATGTAGGTGCCCCGGAATATAAAACACACCCAAATTCTAGAACTGGTCTTACATACATGCGGTATATTGATAATAGCGTGGTTCTACGCATTCCTGATCTCCTGTTGCTTATTCTCCGCAACATACCAACTGCCCGAACACCCTTTGCTGTAATATATTCTATGTGATTATGCCATAAGAGCGAGCTGTCATATATGACTCCCAAATATTTGATATTTTGAACTTGGGGGGATGATGTCAAGTTTGTAAGAAAGAGATATATGGACGGGGTCTTTCAGAGGAAATACTAGCAATTCACACTTAGTAACGTTTATAGAGAGATGAATTGTATCAAGCCAGTGTACTATTTCAGATAAATACAATTGCAGGTTTTGATAGAGAGCATGAATGTCATTAGCTGATGAAAAGAACGCTATGTCATCCGCATAGACGTACGTGTGAAAATTTTGATTACACGGAATCGAGCTTAATAAAATGTTGAATAACACCGGCGACAGGACAGCCCCTTGGGGTACTCCTTTTTCCTGTTTATATGTACTTGATGATACTCCATTCTGAGAACAATAAAATTTCCGATTACCTAAAAATTCCGTAATCCATGCTTCCAAATACTGCGGGAACTTTATTTATCTCAGACGACTGATTAGAACACTATGTTCGACGCTGTCGTACGCTTTCGCGATGTCCAGGGTAACTAGAGCTGCATACTGTCCTTGGCGCCGCGCCAGATGTATTCGACTGTCAAGGTCAATATGCGCTTGCCATATGGAACATCCCTGCCTGAATCCAATTTGACATGGGCGAAGGATCATTTCTCCGTCTATAAACTTCATTATGCGAATATGCAATGCTATTTCTATTAACTTTACAAAATCTGACGTTAATGCAATTGGCCTGATATTGTCTATAACATAGCCTTCACCGGGTTTTTTAAGAAGAGGTACATTTTTGGCGATTTTCCATTCCGTTGGAATCCAAGCTTCTCTTATTGAATAATTTATTATATTGAGTACATCCTCCCGGGACTCCTTGAATAAAATTTTCAGCATGGCCGAAGTGACTCCATCGGGTCCTGGAGCAGCCTCGGGAAGTTTTCTCATAACCTCTGATAATTCCTCCATCGATATTTCGGTAAAACTATCATCTGAACGCGGAGTTAATGTACTGGAATGAACCTTAGATGCAAATCGGTTTTCCAAACCTTGTGCTATGCTCTCCAATGATTGCGTCAATTCCTGTGGCGATAAAACTATGGATTCAATATTTACTGCCTGAGGAATCAGTTTTTTATGTCTGAGAAAGCCAAATAGAGCTCTTTTGTTATTTGATTTCGATAGAAATTCAAAATGTTTTTCATCATGCTCCTCCTTCGCTTTCGCCACCGTACGTTTAAAGGTACCTGCAATGAATTTATAATCTGACCAGTTTTTTGGACATTGATTGTGTAGTAGCTTCTTCCAGGCAGCTTTTCTACGCCTGTAATCCCGAGTGCAGTCCTCATTCCACCATCGCGACACAGGCTTTTGCGCAACAGAATGAACCTCAAGTTTCGCTTTTCTACGGGACTCCTGTAAAATTGAACAAATGCTCAATGCTTTTTGTTTTGACGTTGCTTCTGACAGAGATGCCATAGAGCACCGCAAGCTTTTTTTAAAAGTACTGTAATTTATACACGTGAGTCCTCTAGAAGTTACCGATATTACTGGGCATATAATCTCAAATATCACCGGAATGTGATCACTATTGGTAGGATGTTCTATGGTCGACCAAGATGCGATACAAAGGCCTGACCCCGAAAAAGTCAAATCAAGAGAAGAAGTAGCCATCCCTCTTATAAAAGTAGGCTTGCCTGAGTTGTGACAAGTGAGACTATTACCCTGAGACCAATCCCATAACCGAGTTCCACATGAGTCTGTCCGTAAGCCCCATGTTATGTGATGGGAGTTAAAGTCACCCGCCAGTAGGACATTGTTACCGGTAATAGAGATTACACTATCCAACGGGTTTGTGTCGTGAACCCCTGACGGATAATATACATTAGCTATGTAAAATGTTCTACAGGAAGGAAGACTCAATGCAATTACTAGAATTTCGTGTTCCGATGACAGAAGCTTAAGCGCTATTTTTGCTTTGTGACAAAATCTGGTTGAAATTAATGTGAGCAACCCAGCCCCTCTTGACAGTCGGTCTAGACGAAATGATCGGTAATTTTTTAAATGATAAATCTGATCAGGAGCTAACCAAGTTTCTTGTAATACTAATATATCAGGATTTTTTTCAACGATTAGACACAATAAATCTGTGGAAGCTGAAAAAATGGAACGACAGTTACACTGTAAAACTTTCAAAGGATCAATGATTGGATATACCAACAGTAGAAATAATCTTCTCAAGTATACTTTCCTTTATGACCTTGCTAGGCGGAGCCTTTTTCGTTTTAATCTCAGACGACGAGGCAGACGATGGGTTTAGAGGGGATCGGCTATGTTTCTGAGCACACGAATCAATTTCGACGTCGGTATCGACACTCAGATCTAGGGTGTGGAGACGACCTTCGTTCGCTGTAGACTTAGTAGTCTCCCTGTAGTCATCTAGGGGCAGCCTATCTACATTTGTAGTACCTCTTGCTTCCTGCTGAGTTGACAGCGTAGAACATTTCTGGGGAGGAGCTGTTGAGTTGTTTATCAGCTGAGTCAACTGAGTGTTCATTATCTGATACAGGCATTCTGAGAGGCTGGTAAATAATCTGTCCATTGCTTTTGACATTGCCTTTTCCACGGCGGCCTCGATTGTTTGTGCGATACTAGCATCTGCTATTGCACTTTGCCGAGCAGTAACCCCAGCATACCCTTGTGTCCTTTCCTTGACGACTGCCACTGCTTCTCTCCTAGAACATCGCCTCCTGTCCATTACTTCCAGAAGTTGCTTTTCTTGAAAGTGAACGGGGCAACTAGAATAATCTGCTTTATGAGTGCCCTCACAAAGGCAACACTTCTCATCTTGTGCGGTACAGTGAGAGTGTGTGTGACCCTCACCACATATGCAACACCGTATTCCAGATTTACACCCACCAGCACTATGGCCAAAACGCCAACAATTTCTACATTGCAGGGGACGCGATGCTAATGGTTCAACCCTGAAGATTAGTGGCCAAGCTTTTATTTCAGATGGGCACGATGTTCCGGCTAAGGTTGCAATTACATACTCTGTGGCTACCCTCATGTTGTCTACAATGCGGTTGCACCGGTAGATAGCAATTACTCCGGTCATTGAGAGTTTCTCGAGCGTCTCAGACGGGCTTAGTTGTGAGTCAACTCCACGTACAATGCCTTTGGTGCATGCGAGATGAGGTGGAATATATGCACTCACCGGGACAGAGGCAAATGACGAGCATTTGAGGAGATCCTCAACACAATCTTTATCCGGTGATCTGCAAACGATACCTCCGCGGCCAAACTGTCGCACATCGGTGATGTTCTGATACTGCGAAGTTACCGCTCGAAGTTGCTCCTGAATCGCCTTAGGGTTGTTCAACCGGATTGATCCGCTACCCAAGGGCACCAGTGCAACGGGAATGCTGCTAACGCCGCTGCGTAGAAACAGATCAAGAGGTAGATCCTCGGTTCGAAGAGAGGCTGTCCATGCCGAACTGCCCTGCCCAGGAGAGTTCCTGGACATTCCTGCGATCTCTGGGCGATCCCTGAAAACCAAACTAATACAGGTAAAAATAAATAAGTAACACCAAAGGATATAAGCTACCCGATCCTTAGCCACCCAAACGAACGATCAGCCGCAATTCGCTTGGTTGAAGATTTTGCCATCACGTTTCGCTTCACCAAGGCGTCTAGCTGGCTCTCATATCGCATATGCAACACAGAACACGTAAACATAACTGAAAGACAACATGCAGGGACCTTCTGCTCTTTTGTGAAGCACGCCTCATGTTCGTTTTAGTAGCACGTTTGTCATGAGTGGAGCCACTACAGTTGTTTCCCAACGCCGGTGTACCAGTGTTGCTGGAACATACCAACTTTTCCGCTCGACTGCGGTGCTTCTTGAGGCTAACTAAACAAAGCTGGACAAACCATGGTAATAATACATTATCTGGCAAATTGCGTGCTTTAAACGACCACTGCAGTATTTCTTTTATTATTAAACAAAACTTGATGAAGTCTGCAAAAACTGCACGCGGTTTCAGTTTTCGACTTTCACCGGCACTGCAATCGTCATCGCCTCCACCAACCAGTGTTGTGGGCACTCATCACACCGCCGGAACAAGACCGAACGCAGATCGAAAAGTTCTGTTTTAAAAATTTCTACTGACTTTCCAGAGAATCCGCTGCAAGGTTGGACACCTCAGACGGTACTCTTTTTATTGCGATACAGAATAGAAAAGCGATGAAGGAGGGTAGACAGTCCCTTTAAAGGCCACGCCGGAGAAATCGGCACACGTGATCGGGAAGCGAAGCAAAACAGGACGAAGGTGAAGAAGAGGTGCAGAGAGCGCACGCCGGTTCATAATGATGGCCAATCCCCCTTGTGGGTATGAGCCAGGTTCTCGTAGGCGACAAACAAACAATGGGCATTTCTGTTTCCGACAGTCCTAATTGAGGCGAGCCTAAAGAGATTGCTTTTTAAAAAAATCACAGCATATCCACGGAGTGAATGATGATGAGTGGGCGAAGCTCTGGAGGTTCATCGGTAAACCGTGAATCTTCCGTGAATTTTCGTCCAGTACATCATCAAAGACGTGAGAAACACTGTGTGTATATATACAAGAAATTTTATTTATTCGTAAATTGTAGCTAGACGTGGCTTCCGGTCCCCCCTTCATTATAACGGCTTTATAGTCGGTGAAGTGGAGGGATAGGGGTTGTTATATGGCTCCGTAGAGGATTTCTAGAGGGGAGAGAGGGGGGTGAGCGTAGAGGAGAGAGAGGAGGAGAGGACGCACATCCGCTGTGGGGATGTGGAACGCGGACGCCGCTCCGTAGAGTAGAGGATTCCTAGAGGAGAGAAAGGGGGGTGAGCGTAGGAGAGGAGAGAGAGGGGACGCGCGCGCTGCTCCGTGCAGTAGAGGATTCCTAGAGGAGAGAAAGGGGGTGAGCGTTGGAGAGGAGAGAGGGGGGGAGGCGACACGCATGCTCTGGAGGGGTGTAGGACGCGAGCGCCGCTCCGTACAGTAGATTATTGCTAGAGGAGAGAAAGGGGGTGAGCGTTGGAGAGGAGAGAGAGGTGGAGGGGACGCGCATGCTCAGGAGGGGTGTAGGACGCGGGAAGGAGGGATGGACTAAGCCCCCGCAAGTACATCCAAGCAAAATCAAGGAATGGAGCCAACCAGGGCGACAGACACCACCTGCCTAGCCATTGCTAAGCTGCCCCTCTATGCTCTCGGCCATAACTCTAGTGACTGTAGTTGTGGTGGACGGCCTTATTGTACTACAGTGTTCTGCTTGACAGATGGCCACACCGCCTGCGGGACGCTCTGCTTTCTCGGTGCACACGATGGGAACTAGAGGTGGTCTGGAACGCGCTTATTCTTCATGGTTATCAGCGTCATCGTCATTATTATCACGAGATACTGCCGGTGACGCCTGACGCGGGACAAGGTTAGACTAAGAGGAGCTTCGCCCCTAAAAATAATTTGAACTTCCCCTTTCCCTGCCTTTGTCTTAATGTTTTCATTTACACGAACCGCCCGCCTCTTGGCCAGTCCCCCCATAGTGGGTCCTAAGGAACAAGCAAGCAAGCAAGCAAACTCTGTGACCTTGCCCCACCTATAAGCGCCACATCGTTATCATCATCAATATCCTTCGATTTTGACGACACCGTTCCACCGCGCGCTCCGCCCGTCTACAGCAGCCCGGAGGCGTTTCGACGACGCCGTTGGCGCCCCATCTCAGGTAAGCAAGTAGTTTGTGCTGCTTTACTTCTGCTCACGTACTGCGGGGAAATAGGTGAGGCAGGTGCCACCTTTTAATAATAAGACTACAAAAAATGGAACATCTTACCTGTCTCCCATTTCGAACGTAGTTGAGAAATGTCCAAGGTCTTACATATACCTGAGCGATGAATTGGGCTAGTTGGTGGTGGTTGGTGATTTCTTGTTGCGCTGCAAATGCCGAGATGAGGACGGGAAGGGGACTACAGGACAGGTGGTGCGCAAACATAGAACTGGTTTATTCACATCTTGCGAAGTGTCAAATATAGGTTAACAATCAGATAGGATGGATGGGGTGAAGGGCGGGACATAGCAGATAAGACTAAAAGTAAACAAAGATAATGCGCGCATATTGCATATGCCATCGTAAGCACAGACAAGTTTTACGCATATCAGCGTATGTCACATTCTAGGAATTTTATTTTTGCCTGCGTTAAATGTAAGGAGGGTGTGCTGATGCATTCCTCTTTTGCAGCTACGATGAAAAGGGCTTCCTTTACCTCCCTCGTGTATTTGTCACCACCACGTGTGCAATGTACCAATAAAGTTGTATGTATACTATTCCCTTAACCTGCGGTAAAAATATAAAGGTCAGACAGGACGCTGTATTAATGAACGTCTCCTGGAGCACAGATACGCTTGCCAACAATTACAAGGAACTGTTTGCCTCACGGCACATTGCAAAACGATCTCCCTGCACGCCGAAGTTCCGGGATACTACGATGCCAACACGTGGTGCTTGTACAACATGAGTAATGCGTCCACTACCAACTTATTTCGTGCATGTAGTCTCCTCCTTCTTAAACTGTACTTGTTCAGCAAAGCTGCTCCGGCGAAATGATATTGTTGCTGATGATGTGAATGTATTTTTTATTGCTCCCCCTACCGTAAACACCCTGCAATTTGTTAACAGTATGTTGAAAATAAATGAATAAATGCATAAATAAATAAATAAATAGTCATATTCATAAGCGCAGGGTGAGAGAAGGGGGGGGGGGGAGGGTCGACCTTCTCTAATACCTCGTCTTTGTACTGCGTACTGATCTAAGGACCTCAGTAGTGGGGACCAACTTCGGTCCCAATAACGGAGAATCCTCCCAGCGTCCATACGGGGGGAACCTGACCAGGTACTCAGTACACCGTCCTTTTCCTTTGCGCAGGTTCGAAGTTGCCGCAGGCTAGGGTGATCCTTCGAAACCTCCCAATGGGAAACATTTTTGGAAGAGAGGTGCGGCCTTCCACCACTGTTTTCGCGGAAAGCGTGCGTGCTACAAGCATTTTCGATCGCTGGGTAGCGGAACATTTCCGGCTCCCGTGCGCAGCAGACATGCCTGCAGGCACGCGGAACGATCAAGGATGCCCAATTAGGGACTGCCTCCACATCTGCAACGAGCTACTGTTCCACATCGGCCTAGAGCTTCGGGAACAACGCCGAGGCTTGTTGTCCTTGGTGAGCTTTGACGTAACCAGCGCCCGAGTAGCACCTCCTGCCGACGTGGATTTGTACCGGCCAAAGGCCTTCCTTCGGTGGCTCATCAGAACCCACGTCTGCATCACGAGTCTCGTGCTCTGGGGCGAATGGGTGACGGCGCACAGTGAGATCGTCTTGGAAGAACTTCCGGACAACAGCCGCCTGAAAAAGCTTTTAGTGCGGTTCCCTTCAGAAGATACCTCGCAGACCCACATCGCGACACTCCTTCCAAGGCTTCGCTTTCTAGAGGAGCTGATTTTATCAAATTCTCCGAGTACAGACGACTTTCTGGAAGCCGTGTCGGAACTTCTGAGAACTACGACGTGCCTTAGGTCTCTCGCTTTCGATGCATGTTGCAGCGGCCAGCCACCAAAGACGCTTACGGACGCAGTGGCTGCGAACTCGACACTGAAGACGTTCGAACTCTGGGCGAACTGGTACGCCGCCATGCCGCCCGGTACTCTAGGGAAATACGTGATGAGTGACCGATTGCTCACGAAGTTGGTGCTTATAGGCAACAACGACGATCGGCAAGAGTTCCTACTAGAAGAGTGCCTCGTCCGTAACTCTACTGTCTCCACACTCAAAATTCGTAGTGTCTGCGGCGGCGAAAGCACCGCGCGATTCCTGACGAGGATTCTCGCAGAGTGCTCCGGCCTAAATAAGCTAGCTATCGGAAACGTGCGGCACGTGTGCATAAATGTATCCGATGCAACACTGACGCTCTGTGCCGAGGCACTGGCCGCGAACGAGACGTTGCAAGAGCTCACGCTTCCTTACTCACTGTGGCATCCGACGAACTGGATCGCATTCTTCGACTTGCTACCGAGAAACACACATCTTAGGTCGCTAGAAATCTCGCAACAAGACCATGTGAATCATGTCCGGACCTCAGACGTCATCGATGTGCTGGCATGGGCAACCTCGTCACCACGGGTTTCCTTCAATGTTTTAATAGGCGGACACGTCCTAGAGCTCATGCACTTCAGGGCTTTTACGACAATGAAGCTTTCTGGAGGACAGAGCCTGCAGCTTCGCGTTCTCGAACGACTGCCTGCTTTGGATCATTTCACAGACCTCTGGATAGATGTACACGAGGCTGGCGAGCCTTTTTTCTCGTCCTTGGCGAACTACATCCGGGACACCACCGTGCTTCGGCGACTGACCCTGATCGTGACAAACCCGTCCCCCCGCGGCGGACACGGCCCCCCTTGTCTTGCTGGACTCTTCTCTTCGAATCCTTGTCCGCCAACACCAGCATCGCACATGTTGACTTTCGCAGCCAAGACAACTTCCAGTACAACGACCGCCTCGCACGCACCATCGGGCACAGCAGGAGCATCACGCGGGTGACATTTCGTTTGAACGCGCCGGGGAACGCAGACGAATTCGTGATCCATCTGTCGGCGGCCCTTGGCGAGAACTATAATCTCTTCAAAATGAACTTCTTCGGCGTTAATGTGGGCGTTGAAGCGAGGCGCTCCTTGTTCCGAATCAGGGAAACGGTGCGCAGGAATTCTGGCCTCCTGGAACTTGCCGCCGCCTACAG
Source organism: Rhipicephalus appendiculatus (assembly GCA_030522465.1). Taxonomy (NCBI): domain Eukaryota; kingdom Metazoa; phylum Arthropoda; class Arachnida; order Ixodida; family Ixodidae; genus Rhipicephalus; species Rhipicephalus appendiculatus. Next base: position 26,142 of record JALIZH010017130.1, on the reverse strand, counting down.
TGACATGGGTCATCTGGATGGGTACGCTTTTTTTTCTTTTGCTTTAGCAGGGAACGAAGTGCCTTTTTGTCAATTGTGCTCACCATGAATTGCGTTATGGTAAAGGCCATTGAAACGCTTTTAGATTACGATCTTAATGCCGGACATAACCTGCCAACCTAAAATAAATTTCCTCAGTTATCGCAGTAGAAAAGGTTTATTGCTATACTGGTGTTTCAAGAAATGTGCCCAAAATCGTCAAACATCAGCAAAATGCGATATCACAATTACTTTTTTCTGGAGCTGCATGCATTATTCGGGCGTAATAAAATTCAGAGGTCGATTTTTCGATATCTCAGAGCTGGGATGGGCTCTCCACAAAAATAACTTCAATTCTCCCATTTTACATAACCGCATAACTCCACTAATTAAAAAGTTGATTATTCTAGCTTTCTTAATTGCCGTCTCTAATGTAATTATTTTAACTCTACTTATTACCGTCCCTATTGATGTCTTTAACCATCTTAAGAGGCCTTCTGCTTCACAAAAGGTAACCCACCCATTGTGGACGTCTCAGAATAATATGGCAGTTGAGCTCTTCCGCGTTTCTGTTTAGGTTTCGCCTTTGAATTTGCTTAAGTTTAATTATATTGAAGTTATTACTGCCGTTCTTACGAAATCTAAAAGCTGGGATGCACTCTTCGCATCAATTCTACCGCTTGACTTAGTCACCTAACTCCACTAATAACAAGATCAGTGAGGTGAGTAGGGCGCCTCGATGCTTTAAAGCGATAGCGTTAGAGCGCACACACGAAGAAAAAAATGAGGCAGATCACAGTACATGCAAAGTACCCACTATACATCATAACGATGACGATGACGCTGATGACGATGAAGAATAAGCGCGTTCCAGACCACAAATTCTCTCTCTGCAATGGATGAAAACGACCGTGAACGCGCTGTTTTCCGGGAAAGGCAAAGTGGCAACGCCAACAACAACGGGGAAAACGCATTGTATATACTGTACACACGTGTTGTCACTCATTTACATGCGCGAGTGGGCTATGTCACGGTTAATTTACGGTAAGAAGGATCCCGAGAGCTTAGTCCGTCTCTCCTTCCCGCGTCCCACACCACCACAGCGCGTGCGCGTCCGCTCCCCCCTCTCTCTCTCCTCTCCTACGCTCACCCCTCTCCTCTAGGAATTCTCTACTCTACGAAGCGGCTCCCGCGTCCCACAGCGCATACGCGTCCCCTCCCCCCTCTTCTACGGTCCCCCCCGTTCTCTCCTCTAGGAATCCTCTACGGAGCGGCGCGCATGACAGGTGGTGCGACAGCTGCATGCTCCGCTGGGGGGCGGCACGGTAGTTCCGCGGTATGAAAATGACGGAGCGCGCGCGCCTCATTCTCTCTCCTGTGCAGCGCCGCGATGAGCGCCCGGGCCGCTGCCGCGAAACGAGAGCGGCGATGTTTCTCCCGCTCAAGCTAACCATCTCCCCGCTGCTTCGCATCCACACATGGTTCCCTTTAGCGGGAGATGGGGAAGTTTTTTTTTAGAGAGTCATTTACAGCAAAACTTTGTTAAATTGTGTTTTGGTGGCCAAGTTATTTTGTAATTCGTGTTGATTATAACGCGGAACCATGTTGGTATTTGTAGGAGAATGAAAAGTCCTGGGTTAGATTAGAAATTTCGTAAAATTTCGTAACGCTAAATCATGTTCTAACTGGTACCTGTTGTCCGTAACTTATTGCCACTCTACAACCCACATCATCGCAAACAGGCGCACAGCCAACGCGTTCGAGAAAGTCTCACGTTGCCCAGCGCTTGTGAGAGTGCTGGCCGAGAAGAAGGGCATCGCCGCAGACGAAGTGGCCAGCATGATCCGAAGACGTCTCATGAGCGTCGATGGAGTGCACGACTTCATGCGGCTGACCGGCGTCGTCAGGGAACGTGTCACGTGTGCTCCACCTCTCGACGGCTGTAGCACACAACTGCACGACCTGAACGCCTACTGCTGGCGCCTGGTGAGGCGGTACCTGAGTTTCGACGATGTGAAACGCGTCGTCACCGGCAAGCCAGACTTTTCAACGCCTAGATCAAATACGAGTGAAGGCTGAGTTAAGAGCAATAAATGCTATATCAATTGCAGATTACTGGTTACTGGAAGTGGGCACACAGTCATTAGCGTCTGCAGGATTTTGTCTTGGGGGGGTGCACACCCGAGTTGCATTGCAGTGAAAGTGGGGGTGGGGGGACGACGCAGAGCAGTGGTGTTGCGTGTGTGCCGTGCAAGTGCTAGTGTGGCTTGAGGGGGCGCAAGTGCCCCTTTTGCACCCCCCTGCCGACGCCCATGCACACATTACGTGTCATGCAAGAGGCAGTTACCTTTGTGTCCCTGACAGAACAAGAGAAGCTGGGCTGTGGTATTGACAAGTGAGTGTATTTACACTGACTTTCCCCCTCCGCAAAGTGGAGGTGGAGACGATAGCAATAACACTCGCACGATGCTAAGGAAGGCAGTTACTACCTTGGCGAAGGCTCGTGCACTTCTAGACACGTCCGCTTTAGCGACAGCCCTGGGAAACTATTTTGATTACCTCATATCTCCATTATCCCCTGACTGTTCTTCAGCACTTGAGAGTGGCAATCAATCAATCAATCAATCAATCAATCAGTCAATCAATCAATCAATCATCAGAAATCTCTGCTTACTGCTCTTGTGAAGTTAGAGAAACATTGACTACCGGGAACGGACACGTCGTCCTACAGGTGGCGGAGGTCCCACAGAGACCACGCAAGCAGACGCTTGTTAGGGGCGAAGCACGTTAGGGTCTCGGCTTATCGGAGTGTCATGCCGTCGTCATGGTGCATCATAAATGGGTAAGCGCTACCAAAATTTGGGTAAATGCCATTACTCGCCACCGGTGCATACTTGCATACTATGGGTTCAGAGGTTCGTCGTTACCACCTAAACATTATGCTTGGCTTAGCAGGGGTGTCAGAATCCCCGATGAAGTTTACCAGGGCGCTAAAGTTTCTTATCTAAAACCAGAAACACAAACATGCATCTCTACGGTAATCTATAAACACCACTTTTTGAAACATATCTGCAAACTGATTGTGCGTTAGTGAACGTAAAGCAGTAAAGAGAAAAGATTTTGCTGTGGGAAACACCGGCGCACATTGCATGCTTCGCCCCTCCACGTTAGTGGAGCTGAAACACCTTTCCCTGCATGCCGCTTCGCCACAACTTTTTCTGGGTTTTTAGGTGAAGTATGCCCTTTCTTGCAAATGAAGTCTTTGAGAGAGGGCGGGTTATAGTTACTGAACACATGACATGATTCTCCGGCTGTGTATCTTGCTTCTGTGTGTGTTCGCACGCTAGGTCGGAGAGTTGGAGATTCCGCTGGTCGATGTTACTATACTCGCGCACAGGTCATCATTGCAGTCGAGCTAATGCCAAGGAGGCGGCGCTTCCGCATATTCGTGTTACTCTACTGTGAGCGCGGCAGCGTCTGAGTATAACCTCTTCAGGCGCAACGTCCACATATGTGGACGCGACTTGTTTTTGCCAGTTCCTCGCACTTGTGGTAAAGAAAGGGCAAGATACATTGTGCATAGGAATAATTGAACCTTCTGCATAGTCATCATGTCTTGACTTGACCCCAATGCACTGCATATGACTGCAGCCGATCACTTTTATGAAGGCACTACGATGTTTGACGGGTCACTGGGCTTGCCGCGTTCCAGAACGAACTTCTTAAGTATTATTTTTCTTTGCTCAAAATGAAGACAGCCAAAAACAAACTGCGTGGGCATTTTGAGCCAAATATTACCTTCTTTTCGTGTAAAAATCGTACTTGAGTGGTTGAAGAATAATTAAATATTTAATTATACGCTAATTGAGATTAATTACCATAGCTCACAAAATACAACATATTTCTTCATTTTCTTTCTTGGAATGTAGTAACGAGTGCCTTAGAATTATGTTGTGCGAAATTTAGACATTTCCGGACAGTGCATCATAATGCGCGCCTGAAGGGGTTAATTCCAGTTTCGCTTTTGCTTGCTCGCAGCTTTAACCCGTTCAGAAAAGCATGTCCTTGAAAAATGCAAATGGCAGAAACATATTTCGGTTGTTCGGTGTAAATTTCGGAGTCACATTACGAGCATATTTTTCTTGGAGAACTAAACGAGTGCGGCCGCACACGGACCAACACATCTCAGGGACGCCATGTTTACATCGTAAAACAGGCGTGCAGAGCACGCGGTGCTATCTAAGAAATGGAAATGAAAGGTAAACATTCTTGCAGGGAGAACAATAATTTAATTTTACCGACTGCTTCGCATAACTGTTTCCGTGTGATAACAAATAAATACTTGTTTATTTGAGGAAAGCAAGTGAGAAAATGCGATCAGGTACTGTTTTTCCATATCTCGCTTCGCTTTTGAATGATTACATGCGATCACGACGCAATGCAGCTCGGAAACAATCCACTCGGCAATCGCGAAATTCGGATAACACGCGAATTAACCCTTTCAGCCCTGAATTTTTTTAACGGGTAGAGAATTTTTTTTCTTGTTGATTTGGTTTGAATACCACCCCTAGAACACAAAAATAATGTAATCTGAGCACACCATTAGCATATAAAAAAATAGCGCCATATCCTATATATAGGACACCAGGGCCCAGTGGTTTTAAAGTGAAATATGGTAAATTTAAATACTTCAAATTTTGTACCCTTTTAACACGTATAATTGTTGTGTAGCTAAACATGTAGCAATGATATATTCATTAGAGCGTCTGAAATGTAAAAAAACAAGTTTTTGCATTCATGACACACAGCTCCTCATTGCACTTGAAAGGTTGTTGTCTAATTATTGGACGCTGGAAGATTTAACATCGTAATGATTGCTGAATCCGGCTTTTCTGCGTCAAAATAACTCCTGCCCATGTATGAAAGGGCAAGCTGACCGAACTTCACTTCATCGTCATCATCTTCTAGCTCCCGTACGTTCCTTTCATGTTGTGCCGAAAACGTATTCAGACCTATTACGTGCAATCTCGCTGTAGGAAACCCTTACATATTAGCTAAGAAATCACGGCTGGGTTCTCCAGTGGAATAACGAGAAATCAGAAGCTTGTACAAGCACTACGGCTCTTTATCAACAAGCAAGAATTTAGGGCTCTGATAACCACTGAGCCCTGGTGTCCTATATTTAGGACATGAAGATTGTGCATTACTGCAGGTAACGCGTCAATGTTAGAGAAGACACTTTGTAAATAAGCAAGTCAACATGTTAGAAACACCAGAGAAAATATGGTAGCTACCGATAAAATAGTTAATCACTGAAATATCATCAAACATACGGTTCCGGCGATTTTCGTCTTTTTCGCCTTCCGTCATCTTGCTTTCCACTTTGCAGAATGCTGAGAAAGACGACGATGAAAAAACTACTACCTATGTTTGCGCAGGTGTTTTCACAATACCTCAGACACATTTTTGAATTTCTAAGCTATTTGGGTCACAATCTGTAGCAATATTTGTTCGTGTCCTTTTTATAGGACACCAGGACCGAAAGGGTTAACAAAAAGTTTCGATCATCTCTTGCACTATCGCCAAGACGGCTCGAAGGCAAAATTCTTAGTGCGTGACTGTCGAGGCGTTGCCACATCGTCCACAACCTCACACTAACACGCACTCCTCTAGACCATGGCTCAGTGTCGCCCACGGTGTGCCTTTCCCGCATTACTCCATAGCCATCAGAAGCCCGAGTCATACGAACGCTGCTTTTAACGCGATAGCGTTAAAGAGCTCGTTTCGCAGAAATTCCGCCGTCGGTGTCGGCGGCGGCGTCGTTGGTTGTGAGCGAAAAATAATCATCTTGTCCGTGACCGAAAAATCGAGAAAGATGCAAATAAAATAAATAATAAAAATTTCCGGGTCCGAGTGAGGATCGAACCCGGGCCGTCTGCGTGGCAAGCCGGTGTTCTACCACACAGCCATGCCTCTGCTTGGAAATACAGCGAAAACAAGTTCCTCTGCTGGGAAATGCAGTGAAAATAACTGTCATGCTCCGCAAACGCAAGTGTCCTTTATGTAGGCGTCGCAATATAGCATGTAATATCCCAGGAATATTGCGTGGTACAAGCGTACATTGCCATCGGGCGTCAGAATATGCGACTATCATAACGATTTCGTAGTTTAAAGCCGGCCACCCATTACAAACGGCACACACCTTTCTGCGCGTATTCCCTTAACACCACGTAGTGGGTGCATAGCAAGTTTGCACTAAGTGGTTGAAGTAGGCACTCGGGACAGGATATCGTTATCGCGTTCAACTCTTAAAGGCGGAGATTCAGGGTCCCCCCAATTTTTTTATGCCCTCATAGAGTAACTGTACATGCTACCTTTAGGGAGCTAAAGGAGCCCTATACAGTAACTACACTCTAACAGTAACTCTATGCCATCAAAGCCGCAGGCGCCGCTCTGCAGAAGTTTTCAACGACGTCTGTTGGGCCAGGGGATCGTCTAATGTACAGCTGGGGTTCTGTACAGGACATAGTCAAATTCCGCCCTCGGGGGACTCTTATTGGGTTAAAATGCCGCCGTGACGAAATTCGACAATTTGGCGGAATTTTGGGGTCCAGAATAGCACCCCTCTTGACACGCGCCCATGCTTGCCGTTCTCCCTCCTCCGCGTTTAGTGATCACAAGACCTGTACCATTCGCATTGACTCCGACACAATTTCACAAGGTCTACCGAACAATGAGTCATGTAAGGATTTAGCCTTAAAACCAGGAAGCTATTGCCTGCGGTTGGAGCACGGCAGACAGCCTTGCGAGCCTGTGTGTTTTTTTTTTACAGCGGTGTATACACCAGTTCCCTTTCCCCTTTTACCCCTATGTTTGATCAGAATTACAGGTTACAACTAACCATTTGTCGCAATATGTGCACCAAAAAGAGATTGCGTGGATAACAATTTTTTTCAATAATAATTTTTTTTCGTGTGCGTGGATGGCGTTTGTCTCATCCTCCGGTAGTCGCGCGTCATCCCCAATTCACGTGAACTCCCTCCCTCTGATTGATGATGTTCGTGACAGAAAGAGAGCGAATTTATTAGAAGGCCGAGAGGTCGGCCTGAGCTTGTGCGCTCTTGCCTGCTACTCAGCACAGGGGAAAAGGGAAAGGGAAGACAAGAGTCATGATGACGATGGGGACAGGAAGAGGTGATGCGTATGTACAATCACCACGTAACACACAGTGGTCTTCTTGAAGTCAAGTGTCAGCATGCTTCATAAAATCTATAAATGCCCTTGCAGCAATCTCTTCCGATCCGTGTTTCCTCCAAAGCTTCTCGTGAATTCGCCCCGCACTGTTCACCCACCACTTCCCCCACCTACATGCGAAGATTCCAAACCCACATCGTCATCGTCAAGATCCTGTGGTTCTGGTGACACCGTTCCATCGCGCATTCCGCAACCACGGCGTGTCGACGTCGTTGTCGGCGTCCCTTTGCAAGTAAGCATATACCGTTTATTAGCTTACTAACGCTGATGTGCTGTGTCACATTCAGCGAGGGAGGCACGAGTTCGAATTATTCCGGTTAATAAAGATTCGACAAACTGAACGCATTGTGGAAATCGGTTTCATGCGAAACACTCAGCTAGTACCTGGCAGAGCTTCGTTTTTTTTTTTTTTTTTTTTGTGGCTAGGAGTCAAGCGTTACGATGTGTATCGGCGTGTTTTTCTAAATGTAGTAGTTGCTTGCGCATCATGCGCTTACTAGGCACGCCCACTGCACTGGCGTTCATAGGTTGACTTATGGTCTGACGTAACGTCAGCACCCATGTTAGGGCCGTGACGTCAGTTTTATTGAAACAAAGCGCACGCTACGGTGCCTTTCACAACTCGCGTGCGATGCTTTGAATATCCTACGTTGTATTCATCAGTGTTCACTACTGCTCCAGGGTTGACCAACGCTTGAATATTTAGCTTGCTCAGTCACAGGAGTACATATCTAATGTTCATTCAACTGCTATAAAAGCGGAGCCAACCCTCGCACTAAAATTGACTTTAAGCCGACATGACGGCTGTAGCATAGGAGTACATACGAAATGTTTATTACTAGGGTGTGCGAATATTCGGGTTTCGAATTCAAATCGAATGATACCTTCGCATAATTCGATTCGACTTTCGAACAGCTAGTATTCGAAGTTTCGAATAATTCGACAGGATGAATATCTATAACGCGACAAATGTTAATGGTGCAACTTAGTCAGGGTTGTGTGGCTAAAACTAAGGCTAACATCATTTAGGTAGGCCTTTCGTTAAAACTTCCTGGTTCACAAGCGAGCCCATGTATATTTTAAAGGAGATCTGTCATTTCCGCGCGAAGAAAACCAGAAACCGCAAAATCAAAGGTCGCAGTGGCTGCTCAAAAGAGGGAACCCCCCTCCCCCCCTTCGCGTATTTTCACGCTCGTTAAAGCCGGGTGGGGCGTTTTCTTTCTGCTTGAGCATTCGACATCCGGTCTAACAGGCGGGGGGGGGATCTAATCGCAATCCGCATCGAAGCGACGGAGATGGGCCCGCTTGTTCGATCCCCGCTTCAGCCGCGTTCATCGCCCCTGCTCGCGCGATACTACCCGCGGGTAGAACGTACGATGTGCTGGGGGATCTTATCAACTTGGACTTGATACGGGACATGACGGCGACGGCAATGGCGACGGCAACAGCGACGGCAAAAGCCGTCGAGACTGTCCATATAATTGCTATCGCAATAAAAAATGATCACCGGGCACACTTTGCGTCAGACGCCACCGCGTGGCAGGAGACGCAGACGGGTCATTCCGCGTGCCGTAGTTTAAAAGAAAAATAAATATCAAACAGCGTCGGCTTCTGCATTGTGGACACTTGCAGCGCGTTGCACAAACACAAAGACGTAACAACTGTGACAGTTGTTAGTTCACGCTTGTCCTGTGTATACCTATGCGTCCTTTTCGAGCGTCCTTCTTTGTGCTGCAGTGGCGCGCTGCAAGTATCGAGCTGCTAGTCGTTCTTCGCGTGACATTCTAATTTCTTGCTATCGCATCCATTGCTTAACCCTAGTGGCGAAACTGTGACTTTTCTTCTCGAAAAGTGTTTTATTACTTGTATATTAACGCATTACCTCCAGTGACAACTTTTGTTTAAATAGGTGCTTTATCGGCAATATGTAATAGTAGCTGAAATAAGGAGTTGTACTCACAGCGTATGGGATGTTTCCAACTGCTCGTATTGCCCGCTTTTGTAACGATAAACGGAACTTAAGTTCGTCTCGGTAGTTGCAGACCACCCCAGAGAGAAGTCAGATGTGACTGTATAAGGGCACAGTAAACCTGTGGCTAAGCGTCAGGTGGTAGAAACTGCGTTAATTTATTTGCTAACCCGATTGCTTTAGTAGTCCTTAGTGAGTCGACATGCGGCGTCCACGAAGAATTCTTGCGAAATATTGCTCCTGGAAATCTGATGGCTGATGTCTGTTGTAGTAGTGTTCCCTGAAATGTCAACGGTGTTACGATCGGCTTTGGAAGCCGTCGCGGCAGAGGCCGGGGAAAATGCTACTGTTTTTCTAAAGTTCCTCCCGGGTTCGCTGCCCTTCGGGGGGCGCAGGTCTAATCCCTTTTCCTGGAATGCCTACGAGCGTGCGGCGTGGTCAAGTGACCAGAAATTCCAGCGGCAGTGCCGCGAACAGCCCTTTGTGGCAAGATGCGGCCGGGGGGGGACGAGGCTGCTCGTCACATTCCAAGCAACGAGGAGACAAAGCCGAGGTCCAGTCCACAGAACACCTGCTGCGTGTTGTTGCCTGGCGGAGGATCTCCCTAACCAGCCGTGACATTCTTCGGCACGATAATAGAGACTCTACCCCCCCCGGCCGGAAGAATTCCGGGAACCAACACAGGCCAAGATCTGCAAACGTGTGCAAAAGTTGGTGCTGTGCGCAAAACCGTGGTGCTCTTGTCGTGACCATATTTGGTCATCGTTTCGACGGTGCCCTCTCCACGTGCACCTATTGGACGTCGGTCCCCAGTCTCGTGGGTGGAGCTACAGGGCCATCGAGAGCCGTATTGGCCAACGATGCGGACAATGCGCCCAGAGTTGGCAACGCGGCGACATAAAAGCCCAAGACATGTTTTTGTAACTAGTCTCTTTTTCTGTCATCTTTCGTCATGTAAATAAACTTCTGTTAAGTTTTCCTCCCGAGTCGCTCACTGCCACGGCTCTCTGCTCCGGACATCGATGGGCCTGCGGTTCGACACCTTACGCTCGGCACCACGCTACCCGCTGGTCGGCTCAAGCAGCAGGCTAGTCGCAACAACGGTGGCGTTTGTTGATATGTCGTTCCCTTAGCTTTGAATAAAACGTACTGTGTTTTCTTTGTATTCAGTTGAAGTTTGTTGGCATCCAAGCAGATGTTAAGTTTGTCTAACCAAGTAGTCACCTCCAGAAAAATGTCATCCAAATTAATCCCAGAAAAACAACGCTCGTGCCATCCGCATATAGTAGTATATTGTTACGTTCTTCTCTATTGACAGCATCATTTATATAAAGCAAAAACAGTCCGTTCTAGGAATGGACCCCTGAGGTACTCCATATTTTATAAAGCTAGTTTCAGGTTCGAAGTTATTGATGATTGTGTGTTGTGACCTGTCAGTTAAATAGTTTTAGGGGCGAAGCTCCTTAGGGCATGGGTTAGTCCCGCGTTGTGCGTCGTAGCCACCATATAGTGGAATGTACCCACTACGCGTGATAACGATGACGATGACGCTGATGACCATGAAGAATAAGCGCGTCGCAGACCACACATTCTCTTTCTGCCATGGATGAAAACGATCGTGAACGCGCTCTCGCCCTTGAAAGGCAAAACGGCCACGCCGACAACAAACGTTCCCCTGAGCTTAACGTCATATATGACGAAAACAAAATCAAGGGAACCCCCTCCTTGTGGTCCGTAGAACTCTCTTGAACAAAATCATCATCTTCCCCATATGTAAATAATAAAACATTGTGTATATACTTTATCAATAGGTAAATAATGAAACATTGTGTATATACTGTATGTATAATCACACCACGCCCCCCGCCTTTGTGTGTCAGGTCTTTGCATGATGATCGAGGGGGCAAAATTTACGGACGATTGACGGTTTACCAGATTACCTCCGGAGCTTCGCCCACTCATCATCATTCACTTCGTGGATATGGCGTGATTTTTTTATTAGAGACAGCACCACGCCACGGAAGCCGTAAAAAGGTAGTTGTAGTACAGTGCTGCGGCCCTGAGACGCCAGCGCCGTGGCTTAGACACGGTGGCATTACCTTGGCAGAGCTTGAACATTAGAATCGCGGAGCCAGGCGTTTCCTTGATTTGGACATAGAGGAGGAGATATTTTGCTACAACCTTTTTTGTTTGTTATCTCTTGGAATAGGATGCTGAAATGTTCCACGTGGTCGCGGTAATTCGGCTGCTATATTGCCTCGAAATCGTCTTCATACCAGCTGTACTCATGTACAAAGTCACACCTTCGGTAGCACTTTCTAGACCTTCTTTCTTACGGTTTTCGCGACAAGTCTCGAAAAGAAACCAGACTTCGTATTTGGGGTTAAAATTAAGATAAATTCCCTTCAACCCGATAGGTGCTGGTCCCTATTCGCTACAGGAATTCAATTTAGCACCCAAACCTCCTGCTGCAGTCAATTCGCCGCAAGCTATTGCTGTCCGCATTCTTTGTAGCACTACATGGCAATCCGTACTGTCAACGTACTATTTCCATTTTTCATATTTCAGCTTCTACCACTGATCATTGACCAGTGGTAGATCTGACCGCAGTTGCATACGTGATTCCTTGCAAACTGATTGCAGATGCATACGTGCTTTTGTGAGCAGGCACTGAATAAAGCGCTAATCTGTGCTGCGCAGGTGGAAACTGGGCCGGCCGGGGTGATCATTTAGATTGAGACATTGGAAAACAATTCTGGGGAACACGAGTGACGGCCACTCGCTGCTTTGGCAGCGACGGAGCACAATACCAGCTTTTCTGCTGATCGCGGAGGACTGGAGAATTTCCAATTGTCATGCACAGCCACCACGACTATGATCATGGAGGACGATCGAGCCTGTCCGATTAACGATTACCTTCCCAACTGCAACGAGCTGCTCTTCGACGTCGGCATGGAGCTTCGCGAACAACGCGAAGGCTCCTAGTCGTTGGTTTGTTTTCGGCCAGGCGAAGCCACTTTGATGCCTCCTCCAGGCGTAGACCTGCACCGGTCAAACACTTTCCTTCGGTGGCTGCTCAGAACCCATGTCTGCATCACCGACCTCGTCCTCAAACCTTGCTTATTTATTCTGACCGTGGATGTTCACTGTTTCTTACTGTTTTAGTTAGTTCGTACATTATGTATACCATGTGCTTCCGTTTTCCCGCTGTGAAGCTGCCCAGTGTATGAGGTGGCGAGGTTCCCCTCACGCTGCTTAATGCAGATTTTTTGCCTGGTCATCCTCGCAACCTTGTTGTTGTTAATAAATTCAATTCAATTCAATTCAAATATGAATGGGTGATGGCACACAGCCATGTCATCGTTGAGGAACTGCCCGAGAACTCTCGCCTGAAAAAGCTCAGAGTGGAGTTTTCTTCTGCAGACACCGTGCAGACCCACTTCGCGACATTGCTACCCAGGCTTCACTCTCTGGAAGAGCTGCATTCCTATCTGCCTCCAAACTCGCACACTCTTCTAACCGCCATATCGTCGCTTCTCAAAAACACGACCTGCCTTACCTCTCTGGTTTTCTACGGGTGTCAAGAGTACGGCCAGCCGCCGAAGATATTCATTGATGCTCTAGCCGCGAATACGACACTGAAGTCCCTTGAGATGTGGGCAAACTGGAATACTGATGGGCTGCCAGGTACCCTCGGTGAATACGTGAGAAGTTACGGATTGCTCACAAAGGTGGAGCTTTTCGGCGAAGAAACGGATCGCGAAGAGCTGTTACTCGATGTGGCCCTCGTTAGTAACTGCACTCTCGCAACACTTGACATTGGTAGGGTTTGCAGTGGCCAAAGAACCGTGCGATTCTTGACGAAGATACTCGATGTATGTGCTTCTTTAAGAAAAATCTCTCTCGGCGGTGTGTTGAATGAATATAATTATATACCTGAGGACACCATGACGCGCTGCGTAGACGCACTGTCTGAGAACGAAACATTGGAAGAGCTGACGCTTTTTTACTCTTTGTGGCATTCGAACAACTGGATCGCTTTTTTCGCGTTCCTACCAAGAAACAAACATCTCAAGAAGCTAGAAATGTCTAATATGTTGAATAGACATTATGAAACGCTTCCACCTGTCCATGAATAATTGGCACAGACAGACTCATTGGGACGCGTTTCCTTCGGGTGTTACAAGCACCGAACCGAGGAAGCAGGCCTCATGCGCTTCCGAGCCTTTCCGGGCATTAATATTTATGGAGAAACGAGCGCGAAAGTTTACGCTTCACAACGCTTGCCTTCGTTCGACCACTTCACTTCAGTCACAATAAGTTTACACGATCCCGATCAACGCTTGTTCTACTTGGCCGCCAATTACACACGCGCTGCTACCGTGCTACGTGAACTGAGCCTGCTCGGGGCAACCGTACCGGAAGATGCGCCATCATCGTGCTGGACGCTTCTCTTGGAATCCATTGCGGCCAACACCAGCATTGCGGATCTCTGGATTTCCGTTAGCGAGAATTTCTCGTATGCTGGCCGCCTGGCTCGCGTAGTGAGGCTCAGCAAGTGCATCACGCGAGTATCCTATTCGAAGATTATACCAGAATGGGACCCCTCCAGCTTCATCATACCATTGCCTGAATCAATCTCTGACCACTATAACCTTCTGAAGGTCGACGTGTACAGCACCGCTAAAGTGTTCGGCGAAGCAAGGCGCTGCTGGTTCACAATCAGGGACACGACCCGAAGGAACTCCGGCCTGGTGGAACTTGCTGGTGCTTTCAACCAGATTTCTGCGCTCAATTGGTTTTTCTTGACCTTTATTTAATATCGAGCTGACCGCGAATGTCTATCTGATACTGTGTTGAAAGTCTGCGCCAATCTTAAGAACGACTGCTCATTTTAAACAGCCTGGCCAGCTAAACTTCACCAAACCTTGGCGAATGGCAGGCAGGCAGGCAGGCAGGCAGGCAGGCAGGCAGGCAGGCAGGCAGGCAGGCAGGCAGGCAGGCAGGCAGGCAGGCAGGCAGGCAGGCAGGCAGGCAGGCAGGCAGGCAGGCAGGCAGGCAGGCAGGCAGGCAGGCAGGCAGGCAGGCAGGCAGGCAGGCAGGCAGGCAGGCAGGCAGGCAGGCAGGCAGGCAGGCAGGCAGGCAGGCAGGCAGGCAGGCAGGCAGGCAGGCAGGCAGGCAGGCAGGCAGGCAGGCAGGCAGGCAGGCAGGCAGGCAGGCAGGCAGGCAGGCAGGCAGGCAGGCAGGCAGGCAGGCAGGCAGGCAGGCAGGCAGGCAGGCAGGCAGGCAGGCAGGCAGGCAGGCAGGCAGGCAGGCAGGCAGGCAGGCAGGCAGGCAGGCAGGCAGGCAGGCAGGCAGGCAGGCAGGCAGGCAGGCAGGCAGGCAGGCAGGCAGGCAGGCAGGCAGGCAGGCAGGCAGGCAGGCAGGCAGGCAGGCAGGCAGGCAGGCAGGCAGGCAGGCAGGCAGGCAGGCAGGCAGGCAGGCAGGCAGGCAGGCAGGCAGGCAGGCAGGCAGGCAGGCAGGCAGGCAGGCAGGCAGGCAGGCAGGCAGGCAGGCAGGCAGGCAGGCAGGCAGGCAGGCAGGCAGGCAGGCAGGCAGGCAGGCAGGCAGGCAGGCAGGCAGGCAGGCAGGCAGGCAGGCAGGCAGGCAGGCAGGCAGGCAGGCAGGCAGGCAGGCAGGCAGGCAGGCAGGCAGGCAGGCAGGCAGGCAGGCAGGCAGGCAGGCAGGCAGGCAGGCAGGCAGGCAGGCAGGCAGGCAGGCAGGCAGGCAGGCAGGCAGGCAGGCAGGCAGGCAGGCAGGCAGGCAGGCAGGCAGGCAGGCAGGCAGGCAGGCAGGCAGGCAGGCAGGCAGGCAGGCAGGCAGGCAGGCAGGCAGGCAGGCAGGCAGGCAGGCAGGCAGGCAGGCAGGCAGGCAGGCAGGCAGGCAGGCAGGCAGGCAGGCAGGCAGGCAGGCAGGCAGGCAGGCAGGTAGGCAGGTAGGTAGGTGGGTGGGTGGGTGGGTGGGTGGGTGGGTGGGGTGGGTGGGTGGGTGGGTGGGTGGGGTGGGTGGGTAGGTAGGTAGGTAGGTAGGTAGGTAGGTAGGTAGGTAGGTAGGTAGGTAGGTAGGTAGCCATGTGTAGTGGAATGTACCCACTCCACGTGATAAAGATGACGATGACGCAGTATAGTGGAATGTACCCACTCCACGTGATAAAGATGACGATGACGCAGTATAGTGGAATTTACCCACTACACGTGATAACTACGACGATGACGCTGATGACCATGAAGTATATGCGCGTTCCAGACCACACATTCTCTTTCCGCCGTGGATGAAAACGATCGAGCTTCGCCCACTCATCATCATTCACTTCGTGGATATGGCGTGATTTTTTATTCACTCTCGAGTGTCAATAAGCACATGTCAGTGCACAACAGAAACTCGCAAGCTACGCAATAAATCCCGCCGGAAGCTTGTAGCCAGGTAGACTCCGAAAACCGGCCTCGTGGTTAAGCTATTGCACTTTCAATCTCGGAGGCTTGATAATATCCCCATGTGCATTTCTCCTGTTTCAAGATAGGTCCCTGCAGATAAAGCAGTGGACAGACTGCATCCATTTGTAACAACATATGCTCGTTCGCGGACATTATCGACAGTAGCCTATCTGAAAAAAAATTACACACATCTCCCCGTAAGGAAACCCTGATGGGCATGCGAAGCAGCTAGGGGCAACGTGGGGTTCCCGTAAATGCGTTCCGTTTGGCGCACCTCGGTAAAGGGTGGTTCGTGGTTATAGTGTAGTTGTTGTTGGTGAGGCGTGGGTGGCTGGTGAACGCGCTCACGTTGCACTGCAGCCGCGTGAGCCTTCGTCTCTTCAGAAGCGGCGTGGCGGCGTTTCCGTCGACCTTCAGCTTCCCTTGCACGTAAGTTCAGTGTAGGCTCAACGCCACTGCCGTTTCGCGGCAGTGGCTCGAGCGCGCCAAGCAGCAGCTGCGGATGAGTCTCACTGCTTTTTACCGCTCGTACCGATGCGCTCCCATTCAGTGTCACTGAAGGAATGCGCGCGCTACCGTGCGCAACCTGGGCAACCTGGGTTTATGGCGCGCGGACCAGCGCCTTCTAGCGGATTCTTCAAGAAATTCCTTGAGGAGCGCCTCTAGCGACAGGAGCGGTAACTAGAGTGGACGGCGTCTCACATGGGAGGTAGGGTCGAGCATAGATGCTTCGCATCAAAATAAGCAGAGGAATCGGCTGAGTCCAGCAGCCGACATGCGGCGGGCCCTGAGCGTTACCTAGCCTCGCATCGATTTGTTCGTGAAAGGAAAGCGCATTCATTTGCATGTCAGTGAATGAATTTTTTAGATGCGAAGCAGCTCTTTGACTCACGTGTGTAATGCCGTACGTTACGTGCATCCGTACGAATGCGCCGCAACGCGTTCCCCTCGCCGTAGGTGTTGGAGCGTTGCCAAGTGGGTCACGCCACAGCTGCGCGTTGACGTCACGCTCCCCTCGCACGCTTCCCTCGCAGGTGAGCGCTGACGTCACTCTCTCCCTCACCCGCAGCATGCTCGCGGCAGCGCCCGCAGCTGCCGGCTGCTCCGCCCGCTCGCAACACCTCTGACCCGCCTCCCGTGTCTTTGCGTTTCAAACAAACGTTTACTCGAGTAAACGCTACACCGTTCTTCCAGCACCCGCGTCGACGCCCGTTTCAACCGGGTCAACGCCGTGCGCACCGCTGCTGCTTCGCATCCCATCAGGGTTCCCTTCGGGGAGATGGTCCAAGTTTTTATATATCCATGCTTTGGAATATTTCGCACGTGAATTTAGCGTGAACCGAATGAAAAATGCATGCATGAAATTAGAAGCGGTAGGGGGGGGGGTTCCTTGGCCCTTAATGAAGCTTAACAGAGTTCCCTGAGGCCAACATGCTTGAACCGCTGCGGTAGCAGATCGTACAAATCGTCACACTTAAAGTATATCGACTGATCTGATCTGAGCGAGCCATTCTGCACAATAAATAAAATTCAGTTCAACTGATCAATTTCTCGCACTAGTTGCGACTAGTACTTGAAGCTGCTGAGTTGTTGAAGCACTTCAGTACTACGCGTCATCAAACTGTTTGACTTACAAAGCCTAGCGTAACATCTTAATAAGGAGTTGAGGCGAGCTTTAGCTACGCACGAATTTTCTAATTCGAGCTGTTTAGCCACGCCTATATGAAAACTGACGTATGCATGAATTATTTATGACACATCACACGCCTCAATGAGGCCTTCGGATTTGGAAATTGTTAAGCCTAATAAATTTGCTATGACGAGGATGATAAGTGGCATGCAATTTCATCAGCTGGGCCTTTCCGGTATTTCTTCTTCGTGGCACAATCATTCTGTCGTCAGGTATACAGGGTGTCCCAGCTATCACGCAGCAAAAAAAGGAACGGCGTTACGTGAAGCAGCTCTAGTGCATATTGTTCCCAGTTTACTGTAGTAGCCGCTACTATTTTTTTCGTTAGTGAGAATTATATTAGTTAGTCATAATTGTACTCGGCAACTCCAAAAATATTCACCTAATTATCAAAATGTCAATGAGGCAGATGTGGGCATATTGCAATGACATCTTTCTGTGCTACCTTCAACAACGTTCTAATTGCGTGCTCATTTTTTCCTGTTAATAAAGAAAGCCTGCGAAATATGAAAAATACGAATGCGTCCCACCAACCGGCACCGGTTGGTGGCACGTGTTCGCGGACTCACTGTGTACTCCCCCGCTGAGTTTTTGCGCTGGAACATTCGGATTTATGAAATCCGACCGCTTGCTATTATTCGGGCATGAGTTTCTACTGGTGGTAGCCGTTTCGTGTATGTATCTGTTATCTTGAATCAACCGAATCATCGCTTACAGGTACACCGCCAACGCACTGGAAAAAGTCTCGCGGCTTCCAGCGCTTCTGAGGGAGCTCGCAGAAAAGGAGGGCATTGCCGCAGACGAAGTGGCCAGTATGGTACGTAGTCGTCTGCAGACCATCGATGGACTGAACGACTTCATGCGACTCACCGACGTCGTAAAGGAAAGCGTGAAGTGCTCCCGACCTGACGACGGTTATAGCACGCAACTGCACGACCTGAACATTTACTGCTGGCGCCGCATTAGGCGATACTTGAGTTTTCACGACGTCAAACTTGTTATCGTCACCGTACGGGACAATGCCAGGCCTAGCTGGACCGCAAGATACAAAGAGTGGCCAAAAGGCAATGAATACAGTCAGTGGCGTAGCCAAGGGGGCGGGGGTTGGGGAGGTTCAAACCACCCCGAATTTTTTCAGTTTTGCTTGCGTATATATGCACGCACACATACAAACACACGCACGAACATACATAAAGAATGGTTGAACCCCCCCCTCCCCCCCCCCGAAAAAAATTGCTGGCTACGCTACTGAATACAGTGTTATGGAAATTATTTCATCGAAGCGGAGTCTGTGATGATTTCTGTGGATGACCTTCATTGAAATATTCTTCTCTCTATGCCATTCCGGTAAGTTGTATACAAACTTTCATGTAAGCGACATCACAGACGTTTAGATGTGTGTCTTTACGATGATGGGAGGGGGGGAGGCTTGAGTATTGTACCAATTATTTGACTTGGTCGGCCTTGTTTGATTTCCATGTTACATCTAATTAGTAGGTGGTATATCCGTAGGGAGGGAAGTCTGGAGAACACGACAGAACACGACATTCGTGTGTGCATTGCTCTAATGTCTCGTGGATTTTGATGTCCTACATCATACGACATATAGAACGTTTTGAACATGTATAAGGCCAAATTGTTTCTTTCACCACCGTCTACAGGTGGCGCGGCGAAATTATGCTCGAGACCTTCGCTATAGAAGGCGTTGTGCGTGGCTTCTGTTGTGTAGCCATATGCTGATGAAGGCGTTCAATACTCTGTTTGTCCAAAACATGTAGGGCTGACTGCTGACTTAGACCGCCAGAAGTCACTGGGTGCCGCAGGCAGTGCGCATAAAACGGCAATAATGAAATGTCTTTAGAAATCAGATTTCGTTTATTCCAGCAGTGCAAAGAAGGGTCTTTGAGCTCTGCCTAACCGGCAGTTAAATACCCTGCAGTCAGCATCAAGACTGGAAACATGATATCGGCTTGAGAGGTTTTCCAATAAAGTAAACGCCTAACCATCAACGAAAACGTAGCAAACGTTCATTTTGGTCCCGGGTACATTGCTCGCGGATGGAATGCCAACCTGGTCTCATTTCAGTTTCTGTACTACATTGCGCTCGCCAATGACGTCACCATCACCACACGATACACAGATTTCGCGCTTCCTGATGTCAACAATCAGAAAAACGATAGTTCGCATGGCACAAGGCACGGAGGATGGCGCTGAACCAATATTTTTAGTTAGGAATGTGCAACCTCACTTCACTAGAGCCCAGAGATGGCAAAATTACTCTTAAATAGCCGTTAAATTGCATTAGAAATTACATCTTGCCGAACGTAATGACATCTCATTACGATCACTTTTCTAATGTAATGAAACTACAATTAAGTTGGTAGAAAAAAAAATCACAGCATATCCGCGGAGTGAATGATGATGAGTGGGCGAAGCTCCGGAGGTACATCATCAAAGACGTGATGGTGGTTGGTTGCATGTGGTCAAACGATATGCATATGAGACCATATCGCGATGCCATGTGTTGTATGGCATCGCGATCGTCATCGTCATCAGCGTCATCGTTATGACGCATAGTGGGTACATTCTATGTGGTGTGCCGTGATGGCAGCGTCATCGTCATCACACAGGGACATACTGCTGGTTACGCAGTATCTCTCTGTGTGCTGGTTACGCAGTTACGATGTGCATGTGAGACCATATCCCGATGCCATGTGTTGTATGGCATCGCGATCGTCATCGTCATCACGGCACACCACATTCCATGTGGTGTGCCGTGATGGCAGCGTCATCGTCATCACGCAGGTGGCTACTACAAACGTGGGACGCATGACCCACGGCATAAGGAGCTTCGCCCCTAAAAAAGTGGAGGACGCTTGAGCTTCGCCCTCAAGGGTAGAATGCGAAAGCGTAATCGGGCCCAGTGCGCATCATCTTCTCAACTGCCAGCCTAGCTTCGGTTCTCGGTGCATGCCTCAACCATGCCTTAAGGAAACAAACAAAGTCTGTGTGCGTAACATTAGCCGCTTCAATCTATCCCAGAATACCTCCTGCAAGTACCGTTGTTGCCCACTACGTCATTATTCTTCCTTTTGCGGATCAGCGAAGGGCCCACTGCGCGTCCGTAAGGCAACACGTGAACCTATGCTGCTGCTCGCTTTGTTGATTTTTTTTGCAGCTGATAAAAATTAACACCATCTTCCCAAAGGGAACCCTGATGGGATGCGAAGCAGCAGCGTTGCGCACGGGTGGCGTCACGGGTTGAACGGCGCTAACGCGGGTGCTTTGCATCCCATCAGGGTTCCCTTTGGGAAGATGGTGTTAATTTTGCGCGTAAACCGACGAGTCGGCGGTGTAGCGAGCGGCGGTCGCGGTAGCGGAGTGAGCGGCAGGTGTTGCGGGTGAACGGACGAGGCGGCAGCTGCGGCGAGCGCGCGGCAGGCGAGGGAGAGAGTGACGTCAGCGCGCATTGCGAGGGGAGCGTGACGTCAACGCGCAGCTGCGGCGTGACCTACTTGGCACCGCTCCAACACCTGCGGCGAGGGGAGTGCGTTGCGGCGCGTTCGTACGGACGCACGGAGGGACAGCGTTACACAGGCTAGTCAAACAGCTGCTTCGCATCTAAAAATGTGTGAGCGCTTTCTACTCAGCGGGCCATTAAAACGCCACTCGTCGCACAATTCCCATATTTTGAAGCCTGGCGTGACGCTACACTGCTGCCACGCAATATTACATCCGTTCAGGAGACTCCTCCCTCTACATGACATTCTTACAGTGCTTTTCCCGAAGCACTTTCAAGCAATAGCGTGCCTCGGTCGTAGATCACCAGCTTGCCACGCAGACAGCCTGGGTTTGATTTTCACGCGAACCGCAGATTTTAGGGGCGAAGCTCCTTAGCGCATAGACTTGCCCCGCGTCGTTGTCGTAGCCACCCCTGTGCGATGACGATGACGCTGCCATCACGGCACAGCACATGGAATGTGGGTACATTCCATGTACCGACTATGCGTCATAACGATGACGCTGATGACGATGACGATCGCGATGTCATACAACACATGGCATCGCGATATAGTCTCACATGCATATCGTTTGACCACATGCAACCAACCACCATGCGAGGAACCTGCATCGATCTCGTCTTTGCAAACTTTCGACTACGACCCATCCAGGAACCGCTCTCCCTCCATTTCACCGACCATAAAGCCGTTATAATGAAGGGGGAACGGAAGCCACGGCTTATGTAAACGGTAACCACGACCGACGAAGAAACGAAAACAAAAAGGAAAATCACGGCTCACGAATAAAATATAAAGTTCTTGTATATATACACACAGTGTTTGTCACGTCTATGATGTGTACTGGGCGAATTTCACGGAAGATTCACGGTTTACCGATGAACCTTCGGAGCTTCGCCCACTCATCATCACCGTGGATATGCAGTGATTTTTTTTATTATTGATTAGGGGCGAAGCACCTTAGGGTCGGCTTGTGGGCGTTTCATGTAGTCACGGTTTGTCATTTTATCATGGCCCATCAAAAACGGCGAGAGAGAGGGCTTCGTCCTATAGGGAGGAAGACCATTGCCACCGAGGAAGCAAACTCGGGCGCCCGAGAAGCTCGGGCCATCCTGCATAGCACACCTGGAACGAGTGCCCGGGCACATGACTATTGCAGCCTATCGGTAGTAGAGTGCAGTGTTCCGTTTAAGCAACGAGAATAAACTCAGAACAGCCCGCCTGCTTAGGTCGTGACAATGGTGTTGCGCCTGCTGATAGCGTGGTCCGTTGTGTTGCTACGCGACAAGACTCATGGCCTTATGGACTGCTGCCTGACCTGCATGACTTGTTCGTAAAACACTGACAACTGGCCTGTGAACAACAGGGCACCCTACATCGCAACCGACTTACACTGTCAGTGACCATCATCTCATGAAGAACTCGCGCGAATCGTTGTGTGCAAAAACGGTTGTAGCAATTGAGTCTGTGGTCCGCTCAATGTCAGTGTTGCCGGTACCTCCCTCGATTGATAACCCTTCGTCCTGTCGTGTGTTCAGTTTGGTCGAACGCTTTGCGCTTACAAACGAGAGACAGGTCTAAACAGAGTCGCAACAGATAATGTCTTAGTGCTGGGTTCCAATCTCCGTCGCCGCACAGGCGGCGTCACCAGACATCCCGTAAAAGACAGGTTCCACTACTACACCTCCTTCCTTCAAGAACTTCAGATATGCAGTCGCAACCGCATGGGAGCCACCACGTGTCCTCACAACAGTGCCTTGAGAACCGTTGGCGACGTTTGTTACTCTCTTTGGTTCATTGTCTGGTATGTCAGCAGCCTAATTTGCAGCAGAAGTACTCCGCGTTGTGTCCGTAAGAGTTCCAGGACCCATCTGCCTCTGTTGTGAGAAACCGGACAGGTGACGCCGGTTACACTTCAGTTCTGGACCCTGATCAGTTTCTACAATGTAACAGGTAGGTCGCTCGCCCTTGGTCAACGATCTAGCTCGAACTCCTTGGATGAACCTGCGATGATCTGTGAGGTCCTCTAGTGGCAGTCCGCGAAAACTCCGTAAACTACACGAAAAAAAAAACGCCATATCCACGAAGTGAATGATGATGAGTGGGCGAAGCTCGATGGTTTTCATCCATGGCAGAAAGAGAATGTGTAGTCTGGAACACGCTTATACTTCATGGTCATCAGCGTCATCATCATCGTTATCACGTGTAGTGGGTGCATTCCACTCTACTGGAACGCGCTTATTCTTCATGGTCATCAGGCGTCATCGCCATCTTTATCATGTGTAGTGGGTACATCCCACTATACTGGAACACGCTTATACTTCATCGTTATCACGTGTAGTGGGTACATTTCACTATACTGCGTCATCGTCATCTTTATCACGTGGAGTGGGTACATTCCACAATACGTGGCTACCTACCTACTACTACTACTACTACTACTACTACTACTACTACTATCACAGAGGAGGGACAGACCCACACCCTAAGGAGCTTCGCCCCTAAAACAGACTATACAGCCACGTTTAGTCTATAGTTTCTGATATTAGAATATGGCCCTACGTTTGGAGACTCATTCGGTCTCTTCTTCAGGGGGTTGCTGCCACACAATGGCACACAATGGCAAGTGCTGCAGAAACACAATGTTACTGCAGCGCTTTTATGTATGCTCCGCCCAATGTTCTGCGTGTTGACAGTGGACACATCTTTACTGTGCGTTGAAAGCATTTCGGAAAAGCGGATTCCGCATCGCGGTAACCTGTACCGTTTAAAGCACCATCAAAAAAAGATGATACGCAATGAGCAGCTGAAAATGACGTTCATTTCGTTGAGCATTCAGCGCACATTTTTTGACGAGCGTCGTTGCATGAAAATGAAACGGTAATGAACTGCCTGTAGGGTGAAGTGGCTTCGAGCTCGACCTGACCTGCGGATAAATACGCTGCCTTCAGTATCAAGTCTGGAACAATGGTATGGGCGCATGATAATTTCCAATTAGGAAATGCCTAATCTCCCACGAAAGCGTAGCACTTGTTCATTGAGGCACCTGGAACTGTGCTCACAAATGGAATGTCAAGCTGCCCGTATTTCCATTTATGCCCATCATCGCACCCATCGAAGAGGCCTTCATCCCCAAGCGGTCGACTTTCCCGATGTTAAGCATCGGGAAAGCGATATTTTGCATGGCACACAGCAAGCAGGATACTGCTGAACCGACCTTTGTAGTTATGAAATATGTAACTGGACTCCACTGGAGCCCAGATTTGGCGATGTCACTCCTAAATATAATTAGATATTATCACAAGTTACAGAAAGCCCGATGTGAGGACATTAAATTACTATTAATTTTAAAAAGTAATGAAGTTGTTTTGAAGTTAGCGTAAAAATGCTCATCACTTATGCACTAACTCATGCACAGTCGGCCGCAAAATAATTGCTACTACACAAGCGCACTGCAAAATTCTGCTGTCTAGGGCTGATCCATGTGCTGCCGAGAGCATTGCTCTCGTAAGTGCGCGGCCAGAGCAATGTTCTCGACGGCAGATGGCTCGCCACTAGACGGCGCAGACGGCCATTCCAACAGTGCACTCAATGTACTGCGCATGCACATTGAAATTACATAAGCCTTTGTTGCATCGCAGAAACAGCTGCCTTGTTTCCACGCTTGGAGCTTGGCATTCATATTAAATTGTCCTTGTTCTTTTTCTCTACTACGTTGGTGAATTTTATGTGCCATAAGGAAAGCGGACATGCTATATCTTAGTGAACGGAGACTGAGAAAGTAATCAGCCATTTTCCTGAAATTGCTCAGTTGAAACAATTCATTATATTACGAAATTACCAGCCCCCCAGAGCAATTAATTGCACCACTCATTACAGCGAAAATGATCTTAGTTACTATAAGTTCATTAGTGTACTACTTTTAATACCCCTTCTAGTCTGCGGGAGCCCCTATGCATAGGCGTGCAAACTGAGGGGGGGGGGGGGGTTCGATCCTTTATTCGCCTAAGGGAGGGGCCGTAAGTCTGCCCCATACATTGACTTAAAGGGAGGAGGGCGCTGCGGCGAACCTTCGCCCCCCTTGAAAGGGAACCCTGCGCGCTTATGCCCCTATGTAAACGTGCTTCTCATCAATTGCACCAGTGCAATTTCAAAAGTTCCACAGCCACTCAATATGAGGCTAACGCCGGAAACCGTGGCCACGAGGGCCTTCGCACTACAGGTCAACACCTCTCTTCAACATATATACAGTAGGCAGAGCGCTGCGTCAGTGGCTGCGCGGCCTTACTTGTGGTACTTCTGTATACATTCGCATACCAGGAGGGTTAGCGCAGTGATTACGTATCACGGCAGCTTCACCGTATCCACCGGGAGGGCTCAAGAAGGAATAATAAATGCGCATGTGCGAGACAAGCGAGTAAGCTCGTTTTAGGGGCGAAGCTCCTAAGGGTGTCGGTCCGTCCCTCCTCTGTAGTAGTAGTAGTAGTAGTAGTAGTAGGTAGGCAGGTATGTAGATAGCCACGTATAGTGGAATGTACCCACTCCACGTGATAAACATGACGATGACGCAGTATAGTGGAATGTACCCACTACACGTGATAACGATGAAGTATAAGCGCGTTCCAGTATAGTGGAATGTACCCACTACGCGTGATAACGATGACGATGACGCTGATGACCATGAAGTATAAGCGCGTTCCAGACCACACATTCTCTTTCTGCCATGGATGAAAACGATCGAGCTTCGCCTACTCATCGTCATTCACTTCGTGGATATGGCGTGATTTTTTTAACAATGCAGCTGCTAAAGCCGGCCGTTAGTCCGTGTGGAGCAAACAAAAAACCATCATCATCATGAACCAGCGTGCGCTGTCTTTATCTTCTTCTTCCGCTTCGTCATATTGTACTTTGCTCCTAGAACACATGCCACAATTTGTCCGGCGTGGTATGCAATAACTCGATGGCCGGAAAAACGCGTTCAGAGGGAGAGGGAAAGAAAGAGCAAAAACGTGAGAGTGAGAAATACAGAGAAAGAAAAGGAAGAAAGACGGGAAAAGATAGAAAGGTACAGAACGAAATCGACAAAGAGAAAATGAGAAATGAAGAAACAGACGCGAAAGTAGAAAGAAAGAGAGGAAAACGGAGTCGAATACAGAGAGAAATAAATTCTGAAAGAAAAAATGCATTCTTAGACTTGGCGTGCGCGAACGGACACTACAT